>VXBX01002932.1:66066-176724 GCA_013400415.1 Scytalopus superciliaris
ACTGCACGTATGCCGGTACTCTGAACTCTTTCCCTCTTCTGGGTTTCCATTGCCACGGCCCCCTGAGCAGGCCCAGGCAGAGCCTCTGGCAGTTCCGGGACTGCCGGAGAGTTCTGATCGTTCCAGGAGTTTGTTCTCTTGGCAGAGCCCTCTCACACGCATCCCTTTCCTGGTGGGGCAGTGTCCCGGCCCGGCTCAGGCACTGGGGCAGAGGCGGCTCAGCCCCACCGCTCCGGGGCCCGGCACGGCTCTCATCCTCGGAGAGGGCCCGCTCGGGCTGAGCTGGCTGGGGTTGGAGCAGCCTCAAGTTTTGGGAGATACCTGGAGGCTTCTAGCAGCGAGAGATGGTTTATTCCACTGCCATGCTTGTACTTCACTTTGAACTTATTATGAACTCCTCCGTTTAGGCATACAGTGAATTGAATAACACTTGCATGGATAAGAGCTGCACTAGGGATGGAATCAGCAGCGTGTGCTTTGGAAAGGAGTACTTCTTTCTGTATAATGCATAAAGCTAAGTCAAAACTTGCAAAGTTTTACTTTCATTTGTTTTCCTTCTTGCTGGGAAAACAGAACAGGGCCTAAATACATTCTGATGAAGAGAAATGTTTGGGCTTTCTGGGCTTTTTTTTTCCTTTGTTGTTTCTTTTTTTTTAATTTCAATTTTTGCCAGCAGTGTTTGGAAACATTAATGAAAATCTGCCTTACAAAATAGTATGTATAGCCCATTTAAACTGCAGCCTATGAAACCCTCGTGATTTTAATTGTGTGAAAAACTTTGGAAAGCTGCAAACATGAAAGGCATGTGAGGCAAAGGCAGAGGAGCAACAGCAAAGGCTCTCCATGGGCCAGCAGCTATTCAGGTATAACATTTGGCCAACTGGTATTTCTCAAGCTCTCTTGAAAGGCCACACATTGACCCAGCTAGGTTCCAGTGGTTAAACCTTCTTTTCTGTATCACGATTTCAGACGGCTGGCAAGGGCATAGCTGTGGATCAGCAGGTGATAAAGTCTGGGAGTAAGGCTTGAGGTTCTCCTGGATGGGCACTTTGCATTCAGAATGGGAAAGGACAGATATTGGTATCACCACTAACAAAACCCACCATTCTGTCAGCTTTCTTTTATATCTCATCATGGTTTCTGCTAGATTTCTCTCTAACAGGGTGTGAATTTCAGAATGTTTATTCACCATGGACTAAGCAAAAATACGTGAATGCTTTATGCCTTGACTTTCCATTTTTGCCATTGTTTAACTGAAGCTGGTTTGAATTTCAGAGTAGCAGTAAAGCACTCCTTCAGAATGTGATAGTTAATGTTGTCCTTATTCACTGGAACAATTAAAAAGACTCAAATGGTTGATAGATTTTTAGTAAGAGTGGAGCTGGTGACTTCTCAGTCTCACTTGTGTGACTCGAAGTAGTCTTATGGAGATGGCTTTTAAATGCCTTGTGTGTTGGTGAAATTGCAGAGATGGGCTCACATATACTGGCTTATTTGTATTAAGCACTCCTAAGTGAATGTGTTCAGTGTCAAGACTTGCACTTTGAGATAAGGATGTAGGAGGTGTGGTACTAGATAGGCAGTATCTCAGTTGTGCCACGTTCTTGTCCAAATTGGGTCAGGCTTTTCTCCCATTTTGTACAGATTGGTTATAGTGTAGCAGGTTCATTCGGTGGGATTGGTGGTGGGATGAATATGTGGAGGGGTACAGAGTAGGAAAGGATAATAGTATGACACTTCACAGCATAATTACAGTCAGCACAGGCACAGTCCACACATAACAGGAGACAGATCACAATAGGGAAAGTATAAACTAGATTGGTTTTTGACTTAAACAGTTAATATACAGTGTGTAGTTAGAGCTCAAGTCATGTCTTGTTGTAGTGTGAAAACATGTAGAAGTATTTTACCAAGCCTTAGGAACAGTGTCATTTTATCGTTCTTGTAATACAAATGCTGTATCATTCAGAATGTGCACATTACCAGAAGGCTTAATGAAATCCCTAAGGATGCCCAAACCCAGTGAACTGTGTTTCTAAGTTTCTGACTTGTGAAGGGTGGGGTTGAGAACTCCATCTTGTAGATGTTTATCTGTGGAGACAGGTACAACAGAAATTTGCTGCAGTGTGATGTTGATTTCAACAGAATAAGTAGACACCAAAGTCATGTTAGCATGACTGTGGCTGCGTAGCCGTGAGCCTGTTATACTGCTTGCAGCATCAAGCATAGAAACCTCAAGCCACATAGACCTGTGCTTCCTTATGCTCAGGGGTGAGTTGGACATGGCTGAAGAGTGAAGAATTGAGCATCTAGTTCTGCTTCTAACAAGTGTAGCTTCCACAGCAGAGCAAGAATTGATGTCATTGCATGAACTTCAGCAGGAAGGTCAAGCCTACATTTTTCTTACTACAGATGTCAGCAAGTCTGACTTCCATTCCGAGGCCTAAAAGACACTGAGCTCCCTTATCACTAATTACTCAGAGGCAAAGTGGCTGCCACTGTATACTCTCCTCAGGCCACTGCTGCCTGAGGTTGCTGTCTGTGCAGCAATGACTGCGTGTAATGGTTTCCTGTGAGGGTGGCAATGAGATGCACCCAGGTTGTGTTCCCTTTGGCAGACTCTGTGCATAGCCAGTTAGCCCCAAATAACCTGCAACTCCTTTTGGCCTTCATCTCATATTAGGCAAGAATGGCGTCCTGCAGGAGGTGTAGGGTCTTAGCATAGGCATCTTTGCATAACCGGTGGAGCTGCTATTTAATGCTGCAATGTGTTGTTTCTTTTCTGTCCCTCTTCCTGAAGCCCTCCTTTACCTCACAGCCGTGCTGACCTGTTTGACCTGAGCAAAGACCAAGAGCTGAACCTTGCCTACATTTCTTCTGTTCCACATGGTGGCATTGAACAAGTTCGAATTCACTGGTTACTGGAATTAGTTGCTCTTAGGTAAGCAAACACTTCAAGTCAAAGTCTGGGAAAATGTGACACATTAAAAGGTCCAACACGTGCTCACTTTGATATTTATCTTGGTCTAATTGCAAGCTGGGCATATTTTTGCTTCCTTGGAAGTCAGTTAAGTTCCAATGGATGGGAATCATTTTGAGGTTTTATGAGATTAAGAAAGAGAGAGCTTCTGTTGAGAAGCTGAGTGACTGTAAATGGCTTACTTTTTAGTCTTTTAATTTAGAAGACATGATACAGCAAAAAAAGTTCTACAAAGATTGATACAAGTCTGACCTACTGAAAGGTCCAAATGAAGGCTGCCACTGTTTTACTACTATTTCTGTCTTCCTTCTCCCTAACTTGGGAGTTACTTTTTGCATCCTGAACCCACCTGTGCCCTGCATCAATTGACAGGCAGTGACAAATAAAACAGTGAATTCCGGTTATATCAGTTAATACCCTCTTTCAAAAGGGTTCAGATACAGAATAGCATTTTTAGTTCTAGGGAAATACATGTCAGACTTTGGGAGGACGATTTGAAGTGTGTTGCCTTTCAAGTCCCATTTTAACTCAGTTTAAATGCCCTCATACCAATATGCCCAGTGGAAATAACCAAATACAGGTGCCTGGAGCAGGAGCAATTGGTCTGTAAGGACAGACAAGCCATAAAAAACCCATTAAAATTGTAACAGCTCTTAAAGTTCTGCCTGGCTCAGACTGTTGCTGAGCTGAGCACATTTACAGTCCACATCAGTGTTGTATGTGCTGTCCCAGATGCAGGAGGATGGAAATTTATCACATGATGGAAGCAACAAGGGGAAGAAGAGCTTGGACTCTGGAAATGGCATGTGAGCAGAAGAGTAGAGTGTTTCAGAGTGTGCATTAGGAACAGAAGTTTTCTTCTGTGGCATTAGGGTCTGCTCATGTGTGTAGATTTTTTGGGAAGGTGTTCAGAAGTCCTACACATAGGTAAGTATTGCATTGGTAGCCCAGAATGGACACTGTATGTTAGTCCATCTGTCAATAGAGCAGGTAGCAGAGCTCCTCGCTCTCATCTGTCCCTGTGGAAGTTTCCAGTAAATCCCCTTTCCTGTGCTGTGTCTCTCTCTCTTACTGAACTGTAGAATTTGTACTCCTGCTGTGATCCAGTGGCAAGGGCAACTATCACTGCTCACCACTACTGGAGTCCCCATGTTAGATCTCAGAAGTTGCACTTGAGAGATGGCTTGGGTCTTTCATGTTTCTGTAACCAACTGACTTAGGAAAAATCAGTGAGTACCTTTGAAAAGTACGTAGCCACACTACTTTCTACACTCATGCTTTCCCTACATCTACACTCAGAGCCCAGAATCCCTCCTGGCAGCTTGTCTTAGCGGTGCCACCTGTTGAACTGGGCTTTCCAAATGACTGAGGGAAAGGAATGCATCTGTCATGGATTCTGCTCAGCCTTTGTAGGGAGTGAGGCATTGAGTCTTTCAAAGTAAGGTACAAATCCTTGACACAATCAGAATTCTAGGAGCATGGAAACTTAGCAGTCAATTAGGAAGCCCCCAAAAAAGCTGTAGTGCCTCAAGGGTAAGATTCTAACCCACTACCCTCAATATTTAGCCTAGTTTTGACATGTGGGGATTAGAAACTTTGCTACTGTTTAGAACCAGGCTAAAACTTCTCATTTTGAAAAAAAATGTTCATTTATCAAAGACAAAGAGACATTTAAGCTGTGGAAGGGCAACCAGTGGCCTGAGTGTCAGCAATGGTTTAGAAAGGGAGAAAGCATGGAGCCTGCAGACAAACATCGGGATTGAAAAGAGCAACAGAAGCAAGAATGAAACTCCAAGAAGGAGGAGTTTAGCCCTGATACTGAATTTTGCACATGTGAAATTCTCTTCCTGAACCAGTGGTTTCCAGAAGAATGTAAAGAAGTTTTGAGTGAAAACCCTCCAACAGGAAGAACTGTGTTATGTCGTGGGATCTGTGAGCAGAGAAGACTTCTTGGAATGTGAAGATGGGCACTTGACTGAAGAGGAGCACTTAGAGAAAACAGAGGACTAGGAGATATCACCTGTGTGCCATCGTAACAGAGTCTTTGCTTTTCCTCACAGTTGTGCTGTCATCAAAAAGGTGCCAGAAATGTTTCTCTCAAGGAAAAACAAGTGCTCAAATAAAAGACTGCCACCTTCCCCTTTTCACTTCTGTAACTGTCTTTCTCATTATGTCATTTATAATTTTTTTGCCCATTTTCTAGAGCAGCAAGTCTGCCTATTTATCTGCTTCTTTATTCTGAGTTGGCCCATTATTTCACCACCCATGAAAGGATCCCACAAGGCAAACTTTTCAAAGAACTGCTAGTTTTATTTTCCAGCCAAAAGCAGACATTTGTCTCTTGGTCTTGTGACATAAAAATATTCATGATTACTGGAGAACCCAAAGTGTCTTTCATGGACTGGACATTTCACAGGTTGTTAGTTACCAGTACCAATAAACAGAGCTATTTTGACACCTAAACCACACAGTCTGGCTGTGCTGCACTAGTCAACAGGACAGTTTGAGCTGAAGATTCCCAACTCTTTGCCCAGCTCCAAGGGACACACACAGTCCACAAGTTAAGAACACTTTCCCTTTCTTACATAGCAGTACTAAAATCTGTTCAATACATGATACATGATAAATCACAAGGCATTGGAGTGAACAAAAATACAGTCATTCTACATGAAGCATTTAACATTTCCTAAAAGGCATATAACAATCTTCAACAGCATTAGTATTAACATAGTTGAAATTGCAAGACTATCCCCAGCTCCTCTCCAGATCACCATACCTAATTTCTGGTAGATTAGGAGAGAAAAGAATCAGCAGTTTTTGTTAATTTTCAATCTTCGTATCCTTAATCCTGGCCTAACACAATATAGCAAACATAAATGTGCCAGAAAAAGGTTTGCTTTTACATACTCCTTAGAAATAATTCACAGTCTCCCAGCATCCCTACACCACAGCATTGAAGCTGTTTTCCTGCTGTCCTTGACATTATCTAACACAGCTTGATTGTGAGCCAGCTCTGCCAGTAAAACCAAAACATAAAATTGTTCTTATGGTTTCTTCTGATCAGTAGTATCTTTCTAGGTAGTAAAAGTCCTAAGGGTTACCCTCCCTTATGTGTAGCCAACTTTCATTTCTTAGGTGTTCTTTGGTACCATTCTTACAATAAATATGATGAAAAAGAGACTTCTGACTCTTAATTTCTCAACGTCTCTTCATTTTTCTCCAGACTGTTGCAGGGATACTCCTTCTATTGCAATCTATTTTAATCTTTTAAAATTAGATTAATCTAGTTAAGGGGTTTTTTGCATGTTTTTTTCTTTATGCTCTAGACTGGTAGCTTGATCCATAAAGCTAAAGAATGTCTAGATTGCTAGGGTATTTTATTTGCCTTTCAACAACAACTTGGTTTGGCACAGCAGCCTAAGTGTATCTATATTGATAGTGCCTGGTAGTAACTCCTCATGCTTGGCCCAAGCAGGACCTTAAAAGAGGTATTCCCAGGTCAAAGAATGATTACAAACAAAAACAGGCACAAAGCGTATTTTTTTCCTTGGGTCTGCTAATTTTCTTTTAGAACAGAAAAGCTAGTCATAAAAGTCAGCAATTTAAATAATAATGTAAGTGAATTGTTTTATGGCAGGAAAATGCTGCCAATGATCAATCCTTTAATCTCGTGACATTTCTGACAGGTTTTACTACTCTGGCAGTATTAACAGTGTGCAGTTGATATGCTTCTTTTGTAATGAGTTCATGAAAATGTCAGTGTTGAATCATCTACTACTGTGCTATTCTCAACCCCTGGGAAGACATTTCTTATTTTCTGGCTGTGTATTTTTTATCTTTTGGTAATACACTGCCTTTCCTTTAACAAAATATATGTTGTTGAGAGCCAGACAGACTCTAGGACACCTGGAGAGTCTCTGCTTGAGTGTTCTTTTCTTTCAGGGACCTAAACAGTTGAAACAAGCAAGTCACAGAATGTGTTGNCTGCATACATGGAAGCTCTGTTTCTAGAGCTTCTATATGGACTCTGTTTCTAGAGTCTGCTAATTATAAGAGGCACAGCTGTGACAGAATTTCCTTCTGTCCTGGTGCTCTATGAACCAGCCATAATTAATGAGAGAGAAAGAACCACTGTCCTACTTTTTGTGCAGGTAAATATAAACTTGAGTGGAGGATATTCTGCCAATGCCATGAGACAGAACACTGACTACTAACTGTGTTACAATCAAAATCCAAGACTGCTTATTTGTAAAAAGGGAACGTGCATCTATAACAACACAACTGATGCTGGGAGTATCTTGTGATGTAAAGCAGAATGAACAACAGCTAATGTAAATTATTATAGAAAGTAACGAGCCCTGGAAAACAGTCTAGTGGACCTCAAATCAAAGATTAATATGATAGGAGAAAAGAACCCAAGCCAAACAAAGCCCCACATCTGTAGTATGTACAAACAGTGGTAGAATTCTCACAATATATGAGGATACACAAGTTACAAAGCATTGCTCCCTTTACCTGGCCAAGATATGTTACTTGTAATACTTCATTAGCATTGCATCAGAGAAGATCAGCCAGGCAGTTCTGACTGACCTATCAATCCCCTTGTAGACAACTCACAAATTTACCTTCCCACCTTATCCTATTTACTCCTGTTTTAATTTGAACCCAGGTAGGCATTTGTAGGAAGAAGGTGATGTGCTGCATTACAGTTCTGAAGTTTTATGTTTGGTGGTCCTTATGTATCCCTGAATTAAAGTTACATCTGCCTGCCAGAGGCAACTTATTTTTACAGGACACTGCAGCTACCTGGGTGGTTGTGTGACTGACAGGTAAAACCATTCATTTTTCCTAATCCTGTTTATTCTCTTATGAGTTGCAAAATTGAGGATCAGAGTTTCTTCCAGCATCTTTAGGGGTATCACAGCCTTAAGTAACTAATTAGCACGGATTTAAGCCAATAAAACAGGTGACTCCAGAAGCAATTTTTGGAAATGGTGCTTTTGAGAGGAACCTGTGATGAATCATGGTTTCTTCTCCTGTGTCAGGTTATGTTATTAAGCCTATATAATAAAGGAGAAGAGACATGCTACATTCCACAATATTTTATGCATTTTAACTGTATGCAAACAGTGGGAGTTGTTTAGGAGCACACCTAGAATAGTGGAAGGGACAGGGCTTTGCAAGCCAGAATTCAAACCATTATGTATCCAGGCTGCTAGATTGATTGCATTTTCATGGCTTAGCCCTCTCAACACAGACCAGCCATTAAACTACTGGGAGAGCCAGCTGTCACTGAGCTGACCTTCTGGCAGAACACTCTCATGGCATACATGTTGGGTCACAAATGATCATGGTACACAGGACAAGTCAACCCCAAACTGCCTTACTGCATATCGCTTGCATTTTAAAGTGAAGGTGCAGGTGATAATCTAACCTGCTCCATGCTTGTCCTGGGCTGCATCCTTAGTGGCTGTTCTACATGGCATCTGACAGTGGAGCTCTTCAAGGGTAAATGGCTTGTAAACAGCCAGGAGTGTGTCTGATAATTTACTTATTGCAAACTGCCCTCTGCATCTGTCACTTTTGTGGTGAATCATCAAGGAAAACATAGAGTTAAACTGGGCAATCTGCTGGAAGCTTTTGATCTTTTGCAAACAGAACAGCATTATGTATACTGTAGAACAGCATTTCCTGCATACTTCCAAAATCTTCTCCAAAGTAACCTCCTCTTTTCAGGGAATCTATCACTGAGGGATTGCAGCAAGCCAGGAGAACAGAAACGTGTAAGTTCTTGTAGTCTTTCAGGATTTCCTTCAGAGTATTAACTCCAGTGGTGTCCAGAAATGAGATGGAAGAGCAATCTAGAACAAGGGCTTGGAAATCAATTTGCTTAGGAACTAGTTGCAAGGTGGTTTCTCTGATGCCCAGTCCATTAGCAGTTCTGTGATTTTCCTTTTTTGGATGCTGTTTTTCCTTCTTCTCATATTTCTTCCTTCTAGCAGCTTCTAGGTTAGGATCTAAGTTGGTCAACCTGTACAGGGACTTAAGGAAGTAGTTTCTATTTGCATAGTAAAGTGGGGCCTCAAAACGAAATATCTTGACCTTTGGAACAGTAGAGAGATTTTCATATTCTAAGTAATCCTCATAAAAGCCTGTATCTTGGATCTGACCAAGCAGGGCTGTCCGTGGCCGCTGTGTCCGAACAACAATGCATAGCATGGAGAAAACAATGCCAACCAACAGCCCAACTTCTGTGCTGACCAAGGCAGAGGCAGACATCGTAACAACCCAAACAAGTGTGTCCAGCTTATTCACATGATACCGTGCTGGCACATCTTTGAACTTCCTCAGGGCTCCTCGGAGGCTGACAATAATGATACAAGCCAGGACACACTTCTGCAGGGAGTAGAAGAGAGGTGCCAGGAAGAGCAGCACCAGCAAAACCACCATTGCACTAATTACTCCAGAGACTTGAGTCTGGCAGCCTGTAGATGTTTTGACCAGTGTTTTTGCCAGAGCTGCACTGGTTGCAAAAGAGTGGAAGAAAGAAGGAATGATGTTGCAGAACCCCACAGCAAACATCTCCTGATTGGCTCGGATGGTATAAGCATATTTCTTTGCAAACATTTCAGAAAGGGATACAGTGAAGACAAAACTGACTATGGCAAGAGGCAAAGCGTCTACAGCAACTCGGAGCATTAAGTTGAATTGTGGTACCTTTGGAGGAATAAATCCTGTTGGAATAGCTCCAGAAACACTGGATGCATACAATTCATTTAACTTTCCATAGTGCGACACCAGTGTTGCCACAACAATAACTACCAGTTCTGTGGGAAGAGGAAATTTCAGTTTATGCTTATACCGATCTCCCAGTTCCTTAGCAGTGACCAGCACCACAATACAAATGGCACTTGTGATGACGTCACAAAGGTTAGCCTGAGAAATGTTCCGGAAAATGTTAGTCCAGGTAATAACAAGCATCCCATGCCCTTGGCTACGTGGAATTTTTATTCCAATCAAATATTTCACTTGAGCTGTTAAAATAGTTAAGGAAGCACCAGTTGCAAAGCCATCTAGTACCGACTCAGATAGGTACATAGATACGAAACCCAGACGAAAGATCCCCATTAGAACCTGAGGAAACACAGAAAAAGAAAAAACAAAACATGAGCTGTAACTCTTGCTGCAAATAATTAAGTACAGATAGGAGAGAACTGGCTGGAGGCAAGCAGCATTTGGCTATTTCAATCTTTAAACTGGAATGATCCTTTCTTGTTTCCAGTCTGCTTTTAAAATGTGATTCCTTTCACTATTGTGGGACACTACAAACCCAAGAAGCGAATGAGGAGTTTGAGACAGAGTCAATCAAACATTGATCTGAAGTGACTCCACTGAAGTGGCTTGGCTATATTTTATTTCCCAATGGAAAGAGCACTGGATCCAGAATGTGTCTGTTATATCAAAGCCAAATTTCTTTTTTTCTGTCTTGAACTGAATAAAGTCATAATGTATAGCCTTCGTGCTGTAAACAGAGCTTGAATGACAACAAATAAGATCCCTATTCTAGGTGTTGTATTAAACAGCTTTTAATTTTAGCCAGGTGAACAGAAGGGAAGGTGGAGCACAGACAGCTTTTTTGGCATGCCTAAGGTCAGAAGTGGCAGAAGTGCTCACAGACTTTCCCATATCTCAGGGTACTGTCCTTAGCTAGTTGCTTCTCCTTCCTTAGACAGCTTTGAAAATACAGCTTCACAAGGTCATTTTTTTGTTCATAAATGTGATCCGAAATTTCTTAGTAAACACAAAGTTAGCTAGTTCTTTCTAAATTCATATATATGTATATTTCTATGTATAGCTATCTACAATTAATAGGTTAAGTATATTCCTGATGCATCTTTCTGTGTTCTCTTGATGTCTTTGTGATGGGCAGCATGTTGGCAAGTCTCAAAGAATCCAGCACAACCATTGTCTGAAAAGTAGGCTAGTCAGTCTATTTCTCCTCTTGTCCTTTCTGCTTTTGAATTATCTTTGGACAGCAGTTTGGTAGCACAGAGCACCTGCTAGCAAAACACTGAACTACACATTCTGAACCTGTAGAATGAGTAGGTCTGCAGCTTCATTGAAATATCTAGGGAAACAGAATTATTTCTTCATTGTTGAAGTGCAGTTACCCGGGAATTTCCCTCATGGTAAGATCTGTAGTGGGAGTCATGGTCCCATAAGACAACAAGGCCAAGAAGCAGTAGATTATCAAAGCAATGTTAATGGTCTTGCAGAAGACTCTTGTTTTGTCTGTGCTTGCTAGTAGCTAAGAAAAACTGTGTGTCTCATGCTTTCTTTGAGTTGCCTACAGTTAGACTTCCTGGAGGAAACAGTCCAAGGTACATTCAAGTGAACTGATGCTCTGTCTCTCATTGAAAGAGAGACTCATTTGTCAAGCAAGCCAAAGCTTAGGTCATGCAAAGAAGCTTTAGGAACTTCATAGCTTGCCTCTGGATGGCAGCAACCACTTACCTGATACACTCCAGCCACAAATGTCAGGGCTGTAGCAATGCCAATAGCATAGCAGTCTTTCCCACACTCAGCATTTATCCCCGCAATTGTAAGGCTGAAGGCAGTTACATTGGACAGACTGTCATTCTGCACAGAGCCATCACCTAAGGCTGGTGGGGCATCATCATTCAAGTCAAACCCAGCCAAGAGAAGCTCTCGGTCCACGACTTGTCCTACCATTAAGCTTATCAAGCTGAATATGCCAACTGACACATGACGTGATGTGCCCATTAAGAAATAGATGATGTTGGCGAAGAATGATGTGTAAAGACTATAAATTGGCTTCAGACCTGCCAGCAGTGAGTATGCAATTGCTTGAGGCACCAAAATGATCCCAATCACTAAGCCAGACATAACATCCCCCCAAATGTACTCTTTGCACTGATACTTAGGAAGCCATCGTAAAACAGGAAAGAAATCCATAGCAAAGTTCTTCAGCTTCTGTGGGGTGCAGGAGCAGCTCTTTCTCAGCTTAGCTAGCATGACTTCTTTCCTATTAATCTTGACATGTGTCTTTCTTTCCATGAGGAAGCAAGAAGAGGTGCTGTTTTCCATTCTGGTAGCCTCAAGTTGTCTTTCCATTGTCCCAGTTTACTTCATTTGTGTGTTACTGCAATGTGAAGAAAACATCTGTTAGGCTGAAATTCATGAAAGTTTCTTTTAGCACAGATGCTTTAATGGTAGAAGTTTGTGACCTGATTTTGCTTTTAAGGAGGCGAGGCGTCATTCCAACAGGGCTGCAGTAACATATAACACTAAGAAATAAATCTGCACGTTGAGCCCTTTCTTGCAGACATTAAAGAGTACATTCAATTTAATCCAGTTTGTTTTACTAAGGAAAAATGGGGTTAAATTAGTAATTTCTTTGTTGAACAAAGATCTCCATCATCTCTTCCAAATACTCCATCGTAGAGGTCTCTCTGAGCAGAGGCAGCACTTGACGGTGTGAAAAAACATGCTAGTGAGGTAGGCTACAGTCTTTCTAATAGTAAGTGCATCTTGTAGTTATTGATTTGTAACTCACATGTGGTATAGTGGTCTGTCAGTGCACCTGCCATCAGTGCACAGAAGAAAAATGTTGCTAGGAGAACCTATAAAGCGGAATTTTCTGGAGAGCTACACACAACTTTGTGCACAAGCCATTGATGGACTCTTTGTCGCTGCTACTTAACACCAACTTGTTGAGTTGTAGATTGTTTCCATGTGCAGCTTGTTACTAAGCATCTCCTTACAAGTATGGTTGTGGCCACATATGGACCATGCACCATGATGGAATGTTACCATGTCACAAGTGTGATATATGTTACTATTTTCTGGTTTAAACCCATAGTTACCCTAATGTTGCTCTCTGGAAATAAGATATAACAAACAATTCTGTACAAAGCAAAACCGACATGGCAATGTTTCCTATAGTTCCACTGCGTATTAATTTTTCAGTACACAATGACTAGGAATATTTGCATTCCCTGGATGGGGATGCTTTTGGTGTCTCTGGCCTCAATGGATGCAACTCTTTTGTCCAAACTCAACCTCTGTATTTTTACTCAATTGTCAGATTAAGCTGAAATCAGCTTAGTGCATTGATAAATCATTTTGGGTGTAGGCGGGGACATTACTGAGAGGCAAAACATGCAAGTGCCCTAACTTACACAGCTAAAAAAGTAAAAATAGGAGCAGACAGGTGGAAAATTTCAAACAGACTATGCCAAGTGGCAGATCTTGTCTTCTGGTTTGCAGTGGAAAGAAAGAAGAGACTTGCGAGAGTGGATGCCCTTATATGAATAGTGGGAGATAAGGAATGACTCATAGTGACCTAGATGAAGATAGCATGTGCTAGTGTAACAGTACACAGAATCTTTAGGAAAGCAGACCTTCTCCAAGCCCAGCCCCTTTCAGTGTCATAAACAGCCAGGATCCTGCAACGGAGCTTTTTGGTGCCAGGAGTGACATTGTAATCACATCAAATATTGTCTTCACTTACAAGGAAGATCCGTTCCTTTCCTCTTTCTGTGTCCAGAGACTGAAGCAGTACTCCTCAGTTTCCTAAAACTTGAAGTACGCTTGCTCACTGGCACAGTACTCTGTATTTTAATGATTTTAACAGGAAGTTGTAATTTTAATAGTAAGTTTAGACTCTAGTGACAGAAGTCATCATTCTCTGTGTAAATTTCATGTATTTTTGTTGTTGTTGAATATTTTGATTTGCTAATGTTTGATAACACCCAGTTACAGTGTAAAATTCCAAGCTGAGAAAAAGCAAATGGTTTATGAATCCAACCGGAAGCATAATTCATAAGCAAAAGAATTGACTGCCTGTAAACTTTAGATAGGGAGCAGTCCAAATAGAGAGTGGCTTATTAAAAAAAATTCTGTCTATCCTGCTTAAAATTTTGTTTCCAGATCTAATAATTACCTCTTGCCAGAAAATTGAAAATAGTAAGAGGCACATCTGTAACTAGTGCAGAAGTCTCAAATATATCCTAGCATATTCCTGTCCTGCTTCCACAGGAAATAGGTTGGATCTAGTCTTTGTTAGAAAGGAAATGTGAGAGAAAAGACAGAAGAAGTTACACCACCAAGAGGAGAACTTAAGGCATATGAATAAAGTTACCAAATGCAGAATGCTAGCAAGTGTAATAAAGACACTAATTTTTAAGATACAAAACCCCAGTACTTCCTGTCTTACCTAAATTATTTTGGAGAATGAGAGGCTTGTGCATGAGGACAGCAAGTCCTTATTCAAATACCATTCACTTCTTACAGCCAAGTGAAGTCAGAGAGCCAAGAAATAAATACTGTGCCCTCTCTTGCTCTACATACTTAAAAGCTAGTGGGCAGTTCAATATCCAGTGAGTGCTTTTTATAGGCTACATAAAAAAGATTGCATCAGCTTCTGTACACTAGGCTCATATATTTAATTGCACAGTTGCCATCTGCCTCTCTCTAAACTCATACAATTTACCTGGAAATAGTTTGGTATTTACAAAAAAGTCCCAATAAAATTCACATGTATGTATTGTTTGTGCAACTTCCTGAGGGATGATAGTAATTTTTAATACATAAGATTATTGGAATATGATTTCTATGGAAATCTGTTAAGAGATCTTGTGTATGAATGATAATTTAGTAATATATCTTAGCTATACTGCCTTACTGGATAATCAGAATAGTAGCTTTTGGGGAAAAAAAACCAAAACCAACAACCAAAAAAACATCCAAAACAAAACTTAGTGCAATAAAGCGTGTATCTTCTCTGTTGAGGCTGACAGGAGGTCCTTTGCTTCAATCCCTTTTTTCTCCTGAAAATTAGGGTTTCCTTCCTGTAAATAACTGTTTATCCTGCTGTATATACTTTTAGATTCCATGTCAGATGAACATGGTAGTTGTAAAACACTCAGCTCTAAACCTAGATTGGCTTCCAGAAAATGTTAATATTTAAAGTTTCCCTGTTGCTTTTAGAACACAGGAAAGCCACGCCAAGTAATGGAAGGGACATTGCTATCAGCAACCCACTTTTCAGCTGTGTAACCGAAGAATTGTCAGGCTATGATGCCTGTAGCTAAGTAATAACTTAGTTGCTTCACTTAAAAGAAACGGGATTCCACCTTAGCTGCATTCTATCCCCTGTACATTTGTGGAGCCCAGCAGAGCTGGGAGCTTCCAATAGTCTTGCCATCTCCAAAGACAGAACGGTGGAGAGATCTGTCTGCTCCTGTGAGTAAACTTCTGATTTTAGCAATGAGATACGACACCATCTTTCCAAAGTAGTAATACTTGAGCAATATGCAGAGCCTTAAGGGTGTCAGTGAATGGATTCCTTTATGGGTTCACCAAACTGACCCATTTTCAGTTCAGGCCATACTAAGTGGTTCATAAGAAAAGGACAACCTTGATTTCAGTGTCCCTCTCCCCCTCCAGAGCTTTACAGAGCATAATGTTTGCATTTTATCCAAGTGAAATCTTCCCCTCACTTGCTGAAAGAGCTGTTCTTAGCAGGGATGTGCAGATGAAGCAGCATATAGCATAGAACATGTCGGTTCATTGCATTTGACTTTGGTATTGGAACATCCTCAACTGTTTAAAGCAAGTGAAAGTTTACTTGTGTGCACATTCATGGACATGTGTAACATCTATGTAATGACAGTGAAAAGTAGTATGAGTTATTTTTAATTGTATTTTGATTTTTGGAATCTTCACAGTTAAGTTTTTTCAAGTTTCCCTTGATCATATGAGCAAAAACAATTGAGCAGAACCACTGGCTGAACCACTCATTCTTTCAGATTGAATGCAGTGACTCCATTTATCTTGTGAAAAAGGGACACAAAGCAAAGAACCATTCAAGCCAAAAAAACCTGCCAGCTTTCCAACCCCCCTTAGTCACGCCTTTCTGCCTGTCTTTTCACTGTGCCATGCACCTGACAAAAGCTCCCTGCAGGGGAAGAAACATTCATCAGGACATGTTCTGTGAGATTTCTCTTTGCAGATTCCTTGGCAAGGAGTTTCTCCTGGTACATACGTAACCATTCTGACTGGATGAGTTGTTCTTTGTGAAGCATTGTAACCCCAAAAAACTTGATTCATTTGCATCCTTTTGTCTCCCCAACCTGTTTGTCCACCAGCAAATCTGAAGCTCTGAATCTCTAGAATACAAGAGGGAGTAAACTGAGCCAGGGTGAGCCTGCCTTTTTATGCCAAGGAGAGCTCTTAAGTGTTGTGTTTGATACAGAAGTCAGACAGTATCACAACTCTATAGTAGAATTGCTCGCTCTTGCTGTAATAATGATTTCAAGTGTAAGTTAGGACAGAGCCTTTAAAGAGTCTGAGCAAAGTGATGCTTGCAGTTTTCTTCATGTTTGAACTATGAAAAGGTAGTAGAAAAAATATCTATAAACTAATGTGGGTAGAGCAGATTCTGTATGTATAAATTGAAGTTTAATTGTATTTTTGTTGCATATATCATAGAAAAACATAAGAGACATCACTTTAGTTAAGCACTTGCTTGAAAACATTTGCAGGTATTGAGTTAAACTGTTCATGTCACTCATGTTTCTTATAAAAAACATATTCTGGCTGTAAGAAACCTTTCTTGGTTTCTAATGGCTGTTACTACCTTACTTTTCTGATTTTGAACATTGATACAATTTTGAAAAAAAACCCTGGTTAGCCTCATTTATGGTGCATAGATTCAGTGTACAGAGCTGTGTTATGGCTGCAAACCAGATTTTTTTCAGAGGAAGGTACCTGGAAACTCTGCCCCAGTGCACTCTGACCCTTACGGTGACATAAAATCCTGAGCCAGCAGTTGGTGCTTTGAGCATACTTGAACAGATGTGGGCAGGACATTTAGTTTGTGGGACCTGACTAGTCGGAAAAAAAATCCCCTGAGTTGCATGTAGTATAATGCTTTAGTACGTACTGTTTTGATTTATTAATCTGCTTTTGTTCTGCAGGGTTCCTTGGAAATGTCAACATAACCTTTAAGTTTTAGAAGTCATCAAGTGCTAAAACAGAGCAAGTGACATGAATGTTTCTCTCTGTCTTGCATTAGCTATTGTATTTGTAGCTTTATAGTCAAGATATACTTGGAAACAGACTTAAGCAAGGTGCCAGCAACCAAAACCATTTACTTAAACACTGACTTAGCAAGCTTTCAGGCTATAGGCACAGAACATGGCAGTGCTTTTTAGAAAAATCACATGAAACTTTATGGGCTCAGTTAGTTTTTTTACTATATCTGAGGAAAATGTTTTTGCTTCAAAGCATTTTCCCATTGAGTTTCAGTGTTAGGCTAATCCAAAAGTGAAAGAGGATAAAGCATTACTGCTTAGAGGTCTCTGTGAGTTAAGGAAGCCAGGACAACTCCTCTGCAAATTAACACCACTGTACCGAGGAGAGATTTATTCTGATAATCAAATGATCTTTTAGATTTGTGTATTTTTAATTAAAATCTCCAATTCACAGCTTTTATTTCCAACTATAAATTGGTGCAGGATTTTCCAGGCAAGTTAGGCTTTTCTTAAAAATGCTTGCATTCATCATCAGCTGTGACTCAATTCTTACTTTACCAAGGATTCTCAGTTCAGTGAGTAAAATAGCAGCCACTGACATGTAGTGATCCCAGAGTTGATGAGTAGGCTACAATGGAACTCGTGCAGTCAACCAGCACCTGTTGTTAAAGCTGGCCCATCAGATTATCTTCAGAAATAATCATACCTTGCAAATAAATGATCAAGTAGTTTCACTGGTTTTCCAGAGACTTGCTTTGTTCAAGGATTCCAGAACATGCTGGTCAAAGTATTGACATGCACTTGGGGGCAAGACAGCATTATTCTTCTGGAGAGTCCTAGGACATGACCACTAAAAAGTGGAGTCAAAAAACATTCCTAAAATTAAGACGTCTTCCTTTGGAAAGGTAACTGTTTCAAAGAGAAAGTCTGTTTTTTAAAAGAAATCTTTCAAGACAGCTTTTCAAGACCTTGGTTGTTATTCACAAAGTTAAACACTGAGCTCTGGTTTGTGCCCTGTGGTTTTGCTGGACATTGTTTAGCCATATTAACCTGTTGCAGAGAAAACCAAATTGTTACTCCATTAATGGTTATTCCTGTTGCCTTTCCTGGCATCTTGGGTTTACTACAGGCAATAACGACAATATTTTGGAAACCGTCTTTCATACTTAATCACTAAGAAAATGCTCAGTTTTAATAGCAATGTAATATTTTGAGAAGCAAATAAGCCTCATATATGCCATTCTCTTAAGTACAAATAAAAACTAGACAAATGGCTGGTCTTGGACCCTTAGACCAGGTTTGCAGGAAAGATAACTGCCATACCATTTTCAGCAGACTGCATGTTTTACAAACCTTTGCACAGTATCTACCTTATAAGCAATATTTATGAACAACAATGTGCTGACTAAACTTAAAAAAACAACACCAGTGTGCAAAATAATTGAAAAGAGGCAGTTTTGCACCTCTGAAAACAGACAAAGAACAAATAAACCTGAGTGCAGAAGTGTGAAGGGAGGCAAATCTCTTACCTGGAAAGCTCTTTGACAAGAATGTATCAGCGTTGGTTTTGCACATTGAAATGAATGAAAGTCTTCAGTCAGGCATTGCTCTATTTGCATAAAGGATAATTATTAGCTAAATAGTCCTCAAGGTAAAAATGAGTAATTATGGAATCCTGAGCTTGTTGATTGGTGGTGTTTTGTCACTGGTATCGCTCTGTAAACTTGTATATTTATGTAGCACTAGGATTTGAGTTTAAATAATGCATAAGATTATTAACTAACACTGATCCAAAAATTATGCAATAATTATGCAATTCTCTGACCTTTGAAGCTACTTCTCATCTGAGGTTTGATCTGGTTTATGCATCCTCATGTAGCATTAGTTTTTGATTTTATATGTATGAAGGTGTATGAAGAGAACAGTAATCTTGCTTGAGATTTGTGCACTTTGCAGCCTGGAATAAATACTGTTCTGCTCAGTGCATAGGATGGGATTGCTGGAGGTCAGAGTTCCATTCCTACATATCAGCGCATTCAGATCACAAGATCTGTGCTTCTGTGTAAACCAAAGACTGTAAAATGTAGGCAGATCAGCTCAACAGACTGACTTTCTGTTCATTCTTGTGAGGTATATAAATGACCCAATCCCCTCTCAGTTACCTTAGCTCTTTGCATAGATGCAGACCTGTGCAAATGACATACAAACATCATCTCCTCCTCTTGACAAAGGTTACATGTAGTGTTTAATTGTTACTGAGCAGTGCAGATTAACAGCTTGGGCACAAGGCCACAACTCAGGAGCTGTATTCATCTGTCCTACTAGCTAAGGGGTAAGAATCTGAGATGGGAGTTGCAAAGGCCACAAAATACTGTGTTGCTGGTTTGCAGTGTGGTGCAATGCAAAAGCACAACTACAGAAGGCCAGGTTCCAACACTGTCTTTTATCCCTGTGTAAAAATTTGTTTGCTGCTCTTTAAAAGTAAAAAGGAAATTAAAATTATGGCAATGAAAAGTCAAAACACATATGAGGGAGGAATAGAAAGGGAAGCACATCTCATCTCTGCAATGTCAAACTGGTCATGGATTCTTAAAACTACTGGCTGTTACCAGGAATTCATGCTGGGTGAAAGTAGTTGCAACATTCTAATACCAAAATTTTAAGAAGGTAATTCCAGTCTGAGTAAAATCCTGTTTATTGCCTCCTTGTTTTAGAAAGCTTTGTCAAGCAGTCCTATCCCTTTGCCATTGCTAAAGTAGCTCTTAAAAAAAGGGGGAAGCAGTAGAACACTTAGTCTATGTAATGAATTTTGCACCGTGGTCACCAAGATAGTGTTTCTTCGGTCTTGTGCACTGCAGAATAAATAATGTCTTCACTGCCTTCTGTTAATTTAATTTCAGCCTTGCAGTAGTTCTTCTTTAAAAATAAGGTGAGTTAAACTCAAGGCTCTCATATTTGTCCTTTCATCGATTTTACTGCCTAATTCTTAGAATCAAGAGTTATCTTTTCTAATGACCTGTTAAAATGTACATCATCTACTTCAGTACCAAAGTAAGCTTTCCCACTCCATTCTCTTTTATGACATTTCAAACATTTGGAAGCTCTGCAGTTTCTGGTATTTGCAGTCCTGGAATTTGCAGAATAACTGGGTTTTACCCCAATTAACAGTTCTGAGACCTCTCTGCATTTCTCTCCAAGAGCACTTCTCCCTCCTAAGAGAGAGGAGGATACTATTATATCATTATCACTTGACTCCTACCAGAGTCAGTTGTAACTTTGTTTTGCCTCAAGCTAACCTGAAAGTAACATTTTCTAAAAACATCTAAAAGAAAGAAATTTCATATTACAATTGAACATTCTTTAGGCACAGTGCCATGAAAGTGAGACTAAATATCTCTGGGCAAAACAAAGCAGTGTATCATGCTGCCTCTAGGAGTTCTGACAATAATATAGTTTTGAAGAAACTACATTTTATGATGAACAAGCTTTACTTAACATACAGAAGTACGGACAGCAGAATGTTTGTCAGTGAACGATGGAGATGAGAGCTCACACTCCATCGCATGAAGTCATTCATCAAGGCTTCAGTCCAGCAATAATTCGGAGTGGCCTGTCCTGGCATCCTGATTGGATTCCGCTGACACTCAACAAAACAGGACTAAGTTCTAAAAGTACAGTCTTTCCGTGTCAAATGTTTAATTGTGAAATTATGGTAAGTGGCCAAAATAACCAAAAGACATACTACAATGAAACACCTGTCTCTGAGAAGTACATTAGAAAAAATTGTTAGCATTGACCAGTAATTGTGAGTTTACAGGTGATTTTCCTTTGTGTGACCTACTATTTATCCTTATGAACAGATGCACAGTTTTAATTGGATTAGAACTGCAAAACGTTAAAAGCAAAATCAAACAGAGGTATTTAGGAAATAAATGCTATAAAGAAATGAAATGTATTTGACTTTGATGACACATTTAATTAGGTTATTTCAGAAAAAATCATGACATTACTACATACAATTCATATCTAGTAACCTAATTATGTACTTAAATAATGCTAAATTAGTCACACAGGGAGGGTTAATCTTAGAATAGTAGTTAAAATTGTTTGTTTATTGGGCCACAATCAATAGCATCAAATCTTCAAAAGTACATAGTCCAAATGTGATAGCCTTATTCTTCCTTCAGTGCACGTGTTTGAAGTTCATAATTTCAGTGAATTAAAAAAAACTCTTCAGCCTAATGCTTTCATTATTTAAAATGCCCTCAAACCTCAATTAGTGTGTAATTTACCTTGGTGTCAGGGTGACCAGGTGTGTGCCTAAAAAGCATACATTTGGTTGCTATTTAATAGAGAAGATGGGTGCACTGACAGTAATCATCCACTCTTTTCAAATCCCCTGTGCATTCTGTCTAACATTCCTTCTCTAGCTGTGATGAGTGTCCAGTGCAGCTTGAAATTATGTATATATGGGGAGGGAGATGTTACTGGGGTTTTTTAATGAAAAAATCTTCTGTAGTCCCTGTTCAAGGAGAAACCCTGAGATCTGCAAAGTTCAGTGCACATTTATATATTCAAAACTGAGTAAGGCAGTGTCTCACTATGCATCCCCCTATCTGTTTCCCACTACAAACACAGAACCAATGGATTAGCACTTACCAAAGGCACAAAGTAGCTGCAGCAGTTTCACAACAGTTTTTTTATCAGCACCCAGTAGCACAGGACCTCAGGAGCCCAGCTTTCTACAAGAGTAGATTAGAAATTGTGTCATGATACAGTTTGGGTCTTTTCAATTCAGTATCACTCCAATGGTGTTTACAGTGAGATAACATAACTAAATAGTAGTACTGGAGAAATCTTTGTCCTGTAGAGTGTAAGGACAGATAAAAGATAAACTTTAAATTATTACTTTACGGGGGCTACTGGTAATCTCTGACTTGTTACTCACCTCTGCTATTTGGCTTTAATAGAACTGGTTGCACTGTGTGGAGCTGAAATAGAAGTGCAGTGCTGACTTCGCTTTTGACAGTTTCAAGGGGTTTGTACACTTGCTTCAGTTAGCTGAAAAATACTCTAATGTGTTAAATGAGACTAGGGCAAGTGGTGTGTGGAACTGTCCTGAAACTCCTTGTTTAATTGTCCATGGTCATTAATTGAAATGTGTCCTTTGTAAAAGGACTTTTATTAAAATCAATCATGAAGAGGGCTTAGCTAGTAAATCTTATGTCTAGGAAGACTTTACATACCATCAGTTAATGCTGAGTATAAAATGTCTGAGCTTTCCTGCCTCGTAAACAGAATTACCAGTTGTTTCATCCCTAAACAGCCAGAACTGCAGAACCAAAGCCTCTGCATAATGATGAGGATGAATATTACTACTGATATTTGTAAATCTTAGAGGCAAATTTAGTGTAGCAAGGATAGTCTCTCAGGAATTCCAAAGCTTGTTCACCCATTCCTTGCATTAGTGTGTAATCTTAATTGTATATTCAAAACCCATTTCTGAGTGGAAAGGAAATAGGTGATTTCTTACTACATTGTGAGATAGATTTTCATGTTTCATAAGCACAAAATGAAATGCATCTTTATACTGAAAAAGATATTTTTCTTTTTAGTGGAAGTTTTTTGAGATGGGGAAAGAAAGGAAGAAAAAAGGTTATACAAGAACATGAAGACCATGGAGTGCAAAAGCTATATCACTACTGTATTTAATACATCACTAGCCTAAATTGTAATGCCAAAACCAGGTCCAAAATAAAATTATCAGATCTCAGTTTGGAGTGACACGTAGGTTTGTGTCAGTTTTAAAACTGTTCATAAATGCCATTAGTTAGTTTTACCTCCTGAATTATAAGAGGTTTTGCTATATTTTATATTCAAGTGAAGAGCAGACACTGAGGTATCATTTAAAATTCTGCTCTTTCTAGACTGGGTTATAGTGCTCATTTGTCAGTTCTGAAGTATCCAGAAACTACTAATCACAGAAATTCTGCATGATTAAGAACAAGACAGTGGATGACATATTCCTTGTGCCTTTTCACCATCATAAGTTACTAAACATCAGTAAAATAGAAAATTGACTGGGTATAATTTAGTGAAGACCTCTTTTGCAAATAAGTTATATATTCAAGTTAGACATACAGTTGCCCATGGGGAATCAAGAATTGATAAAGACACACTTGAAACTACATCTGATATGCAAATAGATCCAGCAGCTGCTGGGCTTCATGAGACGCCACGTGCTATCTGTATTTTAGATATAAGTACATCAGCTGAGAAGTCTAGTTGCAAATCTTCACACCTTCAGTATTCAGCCCCCTTTTTTTTTTCCTTAGGCTGTTTCTTAGTTCTTCCATTACATGCTCCTTAATATATATCTTGACAAGTGGAAACAAGTTTTGGAACCAAAAGGTAGAAAAAGTTAGAACACCTGATAAAAGTACCACATTGTACATTAGAGCAGAATTTCAGGTCCAGTTACAACATACAAGTGGACCCTGTGAGTATTCAAAGCACTTGCAGGATGTACAGAGCAGTCTAAGTAGAGCATTGCTGAATTTGGTTCTTGTGCATTTGGCAGCAGAGAGGGCAAGCATTCCAACTCAATGTTATGATATTACAGAACAGTAAATAAGCTATGTCCTGTGATGTAGTTGGATTCACATACTTTTAGACTCTATTTCCTTGTACAGCTAGCAGGCAAGAGAATAGACAGACCATAAACAGAAAATAAAGATGTGAACATGAAGGAGTGATAATAACAGAACTGTGAAATGAAGACAGTAAGTCAAATATGTACCATGGAGTCTGATTACTGAAGGTGCAGTAGAAGGCTGTGTGCTTGAATTAGAATGCTGAATGTGTACAGAGAACTGTTCTGCTGCTGCTTGGAAAGAAAAGCCCAGTGACAGCTTTCCCAGACTCTTGCCAAAAGAGGTTATGTGCTTGAAACAAGCTACTTTTAGTATTTGGTCATAATTTCTCTACCTTGTACATCTGAAGAGTGGCCCTTTAGTCTTCATTGTGGTTTAAGTTGCCCTATCCCCTCTTTTCAAAACTTTTCCTTATTTCGAGTTCTGTCATCAAGGACAGCGTAAAACCACAATGAATATTTTACTTGTAGCCAAGTGTTATGCTGAAGAAAATCACGTTCATGCATCAACCTCAGTCAGAAAGGTGTCCTCTAGCAGCCCAGCTCACATACCAGGACTGAACCTACCTTTCAGTCACTCACAGTCTTTAAATTCAAGCATTTTCTGCTACGGGATTTGCCTCATCATTATTTCATTAGTTCCCTTTGCAAATTAATGTGAACAGAGCATCTCAACAAGGGGTCACAAGGTCTCATAAGACTGAATTATCCATGCCTGGGTGATCTGATTGGCTATGCTCACATGTCTAGAGAGACCAGATACTAAAATAGTTTATGCTTTTGCCTAAATTGCTGCTTCTATAGCCTGTTTCCCCTTTTTACATCCTGAATTTGTTTTAAAGGAGGAGGGGGATGTGGGGGGAGAAGAGACGGAACAGTCTAACGATATTTTCCGAGGCTAACTCACCTCGGCACAGGAAGCTGTTGGTGCTTTGTCTGCCTCTCTCTCTCTCTCTTCCCCCCACACACAGCACGCTCATTGCTGAAAGAAGGACTGAGACTATGCTCACAAAAGCAGGCTGAGTAAGAAATGGAAAGTCATAGGCCATGATTAGCATCGGCTTGAAAACATCCATTGTTTTCTTGCACTTCTGTGCCTGTGAATTTTAGCCAGATCACAGCAAGGATTTTGTGAGTTGCTTTGCAAGGTGAAGCTCAAATAATGCAGATTTCAAAGAGGAAAGAAGCTTATTAAGATGCTGCATAAATCGAAGTCAATTCTATTTTTATGTTTTTAAAAAAATAAAAAGATTCAGCTGAATGCACAGGCTCCTGGCTGACTTGTAGAAGAGGCAGTGATTTCCAGTAAGTAACAGATGATGTATTCTCCATTTTCGAAGCCAGTTCTTTCCTAAACCACAAAGATTCATACCCGTCCTTCTTTTTGCGCATGTACCATGCTGGTTGGTTGTGTGGATGGATTAACTGTGACAAGCTGTGACATCAGCAAGAGCTGGATGCTGCCTGGCTGTGTAGTTTTGTAAGGCATCCTCCCATTACTGCTGGGCTGACTCATTCACGTTATAGGGTGAGTGAATTATGCGTAGTGTGGGCCAGCACAGACTGAGGTCTTCAGTGCTGTGCTTCTGTGCAGAAGCTGTGCCATAATTGTAAAGCAAGCAGATTTTCAATCTGCGCTTACACAAATGTTATAGCTGAGAAGCAAATGCAGAAAAATATTGAAGCTAATAAATGAACACAGAAGCATTAAAATATGCCAGTTCTTTAGTGTGAGTGCAGTAAGTAGTCTTTGGCCTTTGAAAAAGCCTCTGAATTAGGTTTTTGGTCTGCAAAGCATGTGTGAAAAGCACAGTCTATGTTTTGCCTGGGGAGCACCAGGGTGGAAGAATCAGTCTTCATCCCTCTGCAAAAAATGAAGCGTTCATGGTTGTTTTGGGATATGAGAATTTCATGGACAGGAACTTTACTTTACCTTTAGTGATCATAGGAAGCAAAAGCAAGTGGAACAGGAACACGGTAGAAGTAGCTCTAGTGTGAATGTGCATGCTATATTGTTAGTTTCCACTTAATTCAGAAGGGGCAAGTGTTGTTTCTTAATGACTCAGGAGCCTACTGGTTTCTTAGTTATTTATTAATGATCTTGTACTTAAACTTGAAATACCAGACTAGTAGGGTTTTTGGTTGACATTGAGGAAACCTGGAGAGAACTGCTGAAAACTCAGCCTCCAGAAGGGTGAATGCTAATAAGGGCTATTCTGCCCTCCATATACTCTGAGGTATCATTTCCAAAGTGCTCACAGTGCCTTAGAATTGTCCAGTGGTTTTCAATGTACTCAGCAGAACAAGGAGCATATGTAGACAATTGGTGAGTTTGAAGCAAACAAGGTCTTTGTAACAGCCTGAACTTTAAACTGGCTTAGTTTCATTCCTCATAGCTGCATAAGTAACTAAAAGAAACCAAGGAGGCAGGATCCTTTTGTGTTGTAAGAGGTATTTGGAGGGCAACAATTTGCCCTTTTGGAAAAAATAAACTTGCTAACATCTTCTGTCCAGAGGTTTTGACTTCATCTTGTAGATGTTCTGCTCTGACCTTTTGTGCTTCCCTGACCATCCAACAGCCTGTTCTCCTGGCTAAAAAATGAGGTGGGTACTTCTGAAGACAGTTCCTTCTGGAGGACCTAGAATCAGCAAGAATTTGAACTGGTATAGATTATTGTTTTTTGTTCCTACAGTAATTATTGTTGTGGAAACATGTGGAAAGTTTACTGTTGTTTGTTTCCAGTGAACATCTTGACTTTGGACACTGAGCTCCTCTCCAGATTAGGCAGGCACTTGTGCCACTTTTATGATGCCTAAAATGGCATCACGGATTCTAGAAAGAGGGTAAGCGAATCCTTGGGACACTGTATCAATGGGTGCTCTTGATACTAATTACTTAACTGCAAGAACTGTTTTCACTTCATTTAGTCTTGAGAGGGGGAATTTATTTATCATGTATATTTACACTCATCAGAACAACAGTGACTGCATTACTGTTGTTCTGCATCCTGTATCTGGACACCAGGGACAAGAGAGCATATGTTTACAGGAATCCCCTTACAAGGGTGGACAAAAATGGTCTGGCACACAGCTAGGCATCGCTATCAAATGAATAGTGGTATGTAATATGATCATTTTCTCAGCAGACACCATATCAGGGTAGTGTCTTAGACTGCACTTTCACTACTTTAAGAAAACCTTCCAGGGTCTTTTTCAGGCAGCTTCCTCATGGAGTCCACTTACCAAGTCTGACATTGGCCAATAGCCTGCTGAAAACTTTTACCTACTCTGCAGGTATCAGTTGCACCTCTCCTCTGCCAACACCTTCTACCAGTTTTCTGTCTCTATTGCTTGGCTACATTTGCAACTAGGCAAGTGATCATTCCAAGCAGAAGCTCCCAATGAGGGTGTAAGCAGGCCCTGCTGCCATGAGGGCGGTGTCAGCCAGCGACTATGGCCACTCTACCTCTCTAGAAGAGAGGCTTTTCTCAGTCACTGATGAAGTCAGGCCAGATTATGTTAGCTTTTGATGTGCATGGTGACTGTGGCCATCAGAAAGGCAGAAGGGAGACCACACCAGCTGAGTGAGAATGTCAGGATGAGAAAGATACTATTCAGTATATAGGTCTTTCCTGATCATCTCAATCCTAGGCCCTCTTCAACAGAATAGCTCTGTTGATGGTTACTGTACATATTAACCTCTAAGTTCCTAAATGGGCTGCGACCTACTGACAGGGGTCAGCCACAAGGCTTTGATCCCATGCAATTTGGTTTGGTACATTGTAATAAAGGTTGATAAAGTTAGCCTGACAGGTTATCAGAGATTCAGTACTTGACTGAAGATCATCTGGAGTGGAAACACTCCCTGCCTGTGTTTTCCTTGCTCTCT
Source organism: Scytalopus superciliaris (assembly GCA_013400415.1). Classification (NCBI taxonomy): domain Eukaryota; kingdom Metazoa; phylum Chordata; class Aves; order Passeriformes; family Rhinocryptidae; genus Scytalopus; species Scytalopus superciliaris. The sequence continues at coordinate 93,648 of VXBX01002932.1, forward strand.
TCTCTGTAGATAAGATATTTGGTCCAATGTCTGTGAGTGCACTTGTTTTCTAGGGTGTGCAACTATATTCCTGGACAGGATCAACCCAGGGCAGAAGGGAAGCTGCAGATGCTGGGAACAGGAGGGAAACTATAGCTGTAGGCTAAGGAGTGGTATCTGCAGCTGTGCTAACTGGAGCAGATCTGGCAGTGATGCAAGGTGTTGACAGCTAAAGCTAGCTTACCCCTGCCCTCCCAAGAGATAAAGTTTGTGAATGGGAGTAGACTGAAAGTAGCATGGATAAGAAGCACAACATGGCTGTCTTACAACACTCCAGCATAGCTACCTATGCATCTGAAAAGAATTTCCCTCCATACTGGAAAAGCCTTACTACAGTAATAGGAGGCAGTAAAAAGCTGTTAGCATGGGCCTGTAGCCCTTGATTCAGCATTGCCCACAAAGCAAATCTTTCCAAGGAAGAGGGAACAAGATTTTGTGACAATCAGTGGACACACCTCTGTACTCATCATTGTTCTTTGTGTTCACAGCATAGTTGTTGCTCTCAGGAGACAGCACATAAAAAGAGATCTGGAAGTGACACCATGATACGGACTGGGAAGACACCTCACTAGCAGGCCAAAGTCTCTGGAGAATAACAGCCTTATGGTGCTTATAAGGGCAGTGGTGCTAGAATGCTAGTAAATGTGCTTTAGTGTAGTTGTTTGTAATGACTGATAATGAAGAAGGTCTATCTGGCAAGTCTTCCAGAAAAATCCTAGATGAGGAGCAGTTGAAAGCCAGGCACAGACAGGACAGTGATTGTTGCTTGACATCCAAAAGACCCGACAGCAAACAAGGAACAATCCCAGTCTGGCAAGCACTCAAACAAAATGACAAGTACATAACCTTCTGTGTGTTTGTAATATGAAGACAGTGGTGTCTAGAAACCGTGACATAAGGACAGAGAGGTTAGAAGAGGAGCAGGCAAAAAAAGACTAAAAATCTGTGAGCTTGCAAACAAGGGCCCGATCACTGGTACGTGATGCTGTACCAGCAGGTTACAGAATCACAGAAACACAGATTATGCTGAGTTGGAAGGGACTCACAAGGATCATTGAGTCCAACTCTTAGCCCTGCACAGGACACAGTTTGAACAACTTTGGCATTATTTATGCTGGGTCAGGGATATACCTTGTGACATGCCTCTAACAGTTTTGATCTGGTCTTCAGTGTTCAAAAATTATCTTCAGAGCACTCCTGGTGACAGCCTGACAGTTGAGCCAATTTCCCCTGTGCAGCGTACTGGTAAATAGTACCAGCTTCAGTGCCCCAAGTGCAACAGTCAGCATGGCTTTCAGTCACTGTGTGGCAGGCAACCATGCAACCCAAATTCTAGCAATATTATATATGTTATAAAAAAAACATTAATCTCACATCAGAAATGTCATATGGATAAGCACAAGATCAAAATCTGATCAAGCGTCAGGCCTATCAGTCATGTTTTTTTGATGGGAGCATATTGCCTACTGCATTTCAAGGAAAAAGAGATTCTTACAAAATGACAGATTAGCCAAAGGATGTAAGAAGTGCCTCTACACCTATACACATAAGACAAGTTCTCATGTACTCTGACTTCAGTCATGGTTGGCAATGGCATTCTGTTTTGAATGTTTTATGTAATTGATAGAGTAGGAAAAATATAAATATGCTGGGATCTTATGTGTACATGTATCAGATAGAAGGGTTTATTTATCCATTGATTTTCGCATAGTACTATGTAAACCTTAGGCTGGAGTCAGGAAGACCCTAGTTCATTTGCTATTATCTAAATGGCATTATTAAGTTTTTACAAGACAGTGTAGTTAATCATTGTTACACACACTGACTGTAAGTGTGCATGTAAGCAAATATTTCAATAGAACACAGGGTACAACTGGAAATAGTTAATGGACCTGAGGGAGCATAACCAGCTTTTGCAACAAAATATTTGTCTTTGAACTTTGAAATAGGACTGTTAAGACTTTTTTTTTAAACATCTGTCTAAGCCAAAAAAAAACCTAGTTCCAAATGGCCATTGGAGAGGACAGCAAATAGGTATCTTTCTATCATTCGTTTCTTTTACATCTGCACCCTTTGACTTTGGCAGGTACTATAAGCCCATCAGTGGCTGCATACATGACAGTTTCTGTCTTGACCATTTCTGTCATACTTTAAAAGAGAAAAGCCTGTTTTAGGACTTTGGTTAAAAGACTATGTCTTGCTGGGACTAGGTTTGTCTGCTTTGGTGCAGGATATGTGGAACTGCTACAGTGGATATGGTTTATGTTACATTTATTTTGCCTGTCCTGTTTTCCTCTTATCATGGTCAGAGATCATGGTCAGAGATCTGCCCTCTTCAGATTGCACAGTTTCCTTATTTATTCACTAGGCAATTATGTCAGCCCTTCTTCATTCTCTGGGAATTTGGGGTTGCTATTACAGTTTCTTCACTGAAACCTTTCCCTGGCAAGAAAGCACAGAGGAAGAGCCTCAGTTAAAGAGCTCAGAAATGCATGGAAAGGCACAGAAAGGAACAAATTGTGAATCTCAGCACAGAGCCCAGCACTGATTTAAGAGCTCTCTTAATGGCTCTGTTCTCACCTCTAATACTGATCAGTTACAAGAACTGTAAGTGATTGTCTCTCCCCATTCCATCATACCTAGGGCATTGAACCTGCAGTTCACTTGTACAGCTTTCCACCCAGGCAGAGGCAAAGTGCCTGGGAAAGAGCAGACAAGACTGCAAGAGAAGTGGTCAGGCTGTACTGTACCAGAAGAATTAGGTGTAGTGCTTTGGCATGGGCACAGAAGCAGCTTTGAGAGGTGTTGCTAAGACCCTGCTCAGTGCTGCTGTGTGACCAGGGCTGGACTTATGTCAAAGGTGCTTACAGAACTTCTTGCTCAGGGCATACTGAGCTCAGAGTTTGGGCACCAGGCCAAGGCTGTGGCTTGGGCCAAATGGCAGTAAATCACACTAACAGAATATTGTTAACAGAAGTTAATTGTTAATTCCTATGTGTCACTTCATACTGGCAGAAATTCTCCATCCCTTTCAGATTTCAGTTAAGTCAGGCCACAAGTTCAGAGGCTATGGGAAACTGACCCATATAGTACCTTCTATTTGTTTTACTGGGTACCAGGCAAGAAAAATCTTTCAGGAATTTAAAAGAAGTCTTCAGATGTATCATAGATAAGTTACAGATGCCAATTGTCATCCCTTTGGTAGAAGAATTCTGTTGTTCCCGTGCCAGTGCATGTCCAAATTTTAATATCCATGTTCCTGCTTCCTGACACAAAGGGATTCATCATGGGGCTGCTCCTAAGTCTTTGAATGCATTTATTCAAAGGTGGATAAAAGGATTGCAACCTGAGATCTGGGGAGCACAGGAGAATAACTAAGCAAATGCTTACAATGAAATGAAAATTACAAACATTGTGTGCATAAATTCAGCATTTTTTGAAAGATATAAAGTCAATTTCCAGTTGAAGAAGTGCCCCTAATAAAGCTGTATTATATAGTACAACTAAAAAGAACATTAAGAAAGACTGCATATGGGACAGATGGTAATCAAGGCCTAGCATTAGGTAGTGAAATGAAAACTGAAAAAACAGTTTAGCCAAAAAACTCTAGATAAAGAAATAATAATATTCTGTTTTAAAATGAAGATTCAGCAAGCAGATTCATTATACTGCTTCTGTTGCTGCTGTTAGAATCTGAAAAGAGCATGGATTGGTCAGGAAACATGACTTGCTTATGGTGAACACCCGTGACTTTAGAGGAAGGAAGTAAGTTTGTGTGTAATTCCAAGAACCCTAGTTACATATCAATTTTGAGAAGAAAGCCATCTGACCCATTATCTACTACCAAGTGCTACCTTTGCTATAATATTTACATTTGTAATTTTTATTACCTGTATTCTTCAGAGTGACGAATGGCAGACTTCACTACAATTTTACTGCCTTGGATAACCTTATGGATCGCCTGTGGGAAAATAAGCTAATTCCAGGTAAGGGCAGCTCCCTGCCTTCACCGCTTGGTATATCTGTTTGCTGATGTTGTACATGGAAAATTCTTAGGGTGCTTTTCCAAAGCTGGTTTTGATAAATATTCCTTATTTGCCTACTTGCCTTTACCTCATGTCCAGGTGTAAACAGTGTGAACAAAACAGTATTACAGCAATTGAAACAACACAAATGCTTTTACATTGCTTTTGAATGCAGTTTCAGATGTACGAATTTGGAAATGAGGTCTCTTAAAGAGGAGAAAACTTTGTACCCATTGACATGTACCCAGAAGGGCCAGAGAAGCAGATACTTGAGGTATTTCTGTGAATCTCCCACGAATTTCTGCAAATATCCACTATATAAGTTTTCTCTGAGCCCTGTATTTATGTTGGCAGTTTTTAGTATTGAGTACTATAGTCACTGACAAGTAGCAAATGCAACCTCAAATCTGAAATACTTCTGATGAAAACATGTTAAAACAGGAAAGAAAGCCCATTTAATGATGCTTCTCCATTAGCAAGTTTCTTTCAGATAGTGTGATAACTCCTTCATTCACAAAAAAAGGAGACCAATTCCTTATGTGTTTTTTAGGATTTGAATTGATGGGGAATCCAACAGGATGTTTTTTAGATTTTGAAGATAAAGAACAGGTAGTAAGATGGAGAAACTTAATTACAGTTCTGGCCAACAGATACATAGGTAAGTCAAAGAAGTTAAAAAAAGAAAAATTGCTCTGCATTCTGTTGTAATCCTTTCCAGCTACTTCAAAAAGTTCTCAGTGTGTTGTGATCAATTTCAAGACTCTGGGTTTCAGCACAGAACTGGGAAACAATGAGCCAGATCAGACTGTGGGTTAGTAGCCTGATCCATGCTGATCCATGACCAACATACAGAATGAATAGTGTGTTTTAGGTAGCACGTTTGGCCTGCCTCTAAGGACTGACTTTTAACTTAGTTACGTTGTTGTGGTTGTAAACCATTGGCTTCCACTAGGACACAATAACCTGAATGTTTCCCACATGCCAACTTCAAATATTTCTAGTGAGACAGAAATCTCAGCCTGAATTAAGGGTAGGTGAGTGTTCTGGCCACAAGGCTAGAATTCACCCTCTCTCACCTTTCATCTTTTTCAAATACTGCTGTATTTCATCAAAAATGAGAGATCATTTTGAAAATACCAAATCACATTTCCCTCAACAAAAATAATGGGGGAAGTTATGTAGTTGTAGTTCTGAGTGCTGCACTTCACCAGCAGCCCTAATTCATAAAATTGTCTGGATCAGTGGTAGTTTTGTCTGAATATGCCATTCACTGATAAATGAGGCCTCTCCTACAGATAGGTATGGACTGGAGCATGTTGCTAAATGGAATTTTGAAACATGGAATGAACCAGACCACCATGACTTTGACAATGTGTCCATGACAGTGAAAGGTGAGCATGGTTTGAAGCACTTACTGGTATGGTAAAGTTAGACAGGTATGTGGGGTGAGTGGAGGAGGGACAGTGAGATAGGAGATACACTGGCAAAGAAATAAGGTAGACAGGAGTGGTAAGGAATGTGACAGGAGCACTTAGTCTGTTTTGATAAGGTCATGTTAATGACTACACTTTATTCCCTGCTTGGACATGAATATACATACAGGGATAGTGGAACAGAGAAAATGAAACAGGAGTTACACTAAGAAGATGCAGTTCATTAATTGGTTATAAGGTGCTATTATTGGGAGGAAGGGGTTGAAGGGTGAAGTGGAGGAAAACTGTCCATTGACAATTGCATGGTTTAGGAACCTCTCCATACAAGACCTTTGGAAGAACCTTGTGAATGCAGCTGGGGTTTTGATGTCTTTCTTGTGTTGTCAGTACATAGGAAAGGGTAGCCCCAGTTTCTGAAGTCTTGCCAATAAATCAAATTAGAGAGTTATAACATCTCTTTGTAGTTTTAGATCTAGTTTCTGGTTTGAGTTGCCATCTTTGATACGTGCATCTGCTTGGACCTTAGGGTTTCTCAACTATTATGATGCTTGCTCAGAAGGATTAAGAGCAGCAAGTCCTTTTCTGAAATTTGGAGGGCCTGGAGATTCCTTCCACCCCTTACCCAAGTCACCCATATGCTGGAGTCTTCTGTGTCATTGCTACAATGGGACCAACTTCTTCACAGGGGAGACTGGTGTAAGGCTGGACTACATCTCTCTCCATAAGAAGGTCAGTTAAAGATTTCAGTTTGAAGCCAATTTTTTGATCAGCTCAATCAAAGTTACATTTTATTCTGATTTATGAAGTTAATGATGATTAAGATGAGTGTCCAGCCTATAGCAGGAAGCATGGCTTACATACTCTTGCAAAAATTTCAAGATGTTCAGTTACAAGACTTCACTCAAAGCAAATCTGCCTTTGCCTAATGCCCAGAGGGAGATGCTTCCTCTACATCTTTTCCACTTTATGTTCTAGGAGAAACTTGTGCAAAGAGCACAGGCTGCAGTGGATGACGTAAAAACAGTAATACTGTCCAGTCCACAGCTCCTCAGGGACTCAGGAACATGTTTTCAGAATATGTTTATGTCTGTAAGTTATGTCTGTATGTTTACTACTGTTTGATCACTTTCACTAAGCAGATATGAAATATTGTTGCAGGGAGGTGGGAGTTCTCTCTACATCTTGCAACAGGAAGTAGAAGCAGTTCACCAAATTCAGAAGCTGTTTCCAAATTTTTCTTCTGTTGCCATATATAATGATGAAGCAGATCCAATGGTTGGATGGTCTGTTCCACAACCCTGGCGAGCAGATGTGACGTATGCAGCTATGGTTGTAAAGGTACCAGTTCATTGGCAGTCTTGTCACTGTAATGTCTCCTGATGTATTAATGCAGTAGCAAAAGAAGACTTACAGTTAATTTTTAAATAGTTACTCAACTATTAGATCCTTAAAGAGGAGTTTCCTACTGATACAGTTGAGGTTTCCCTGAATAGTTTGGTTTTAGTAGCTTGATTTAGTTTTTAATTTAGCATTAGTTTTCTTCATCTTTCCTTAAAAAAAACCAAAAAGCCAAAACCAACCCAAAACCAAACTGAGAACCAGTCAGAGAAGTGCTAGAGAACTGAGTTGGAGAACATGTGAGATACTATGTACAGCTGCTCAGTTAGATCCACCTGATAAGACTACACCCACATATGCTGTCTGCGTGATCTCATACTGCTGCTCTGATCTCACTACTGCTAGCTGTCACTTCACATGTGAGACATTATTTCCCAGCTCCTTCATAAGTTTATCTCATCAAGAGACATCAGGTATAAAAGTCCCGTAAGTTCTCAGCATAAGTCCACTCTTTGGTTTTGGGTGATGACTGTACATGTACAACTTATTAGTTACTGCTAGTAATTACTGATGTTGATCAGAAAAGCAGGAGGAGAAGAGAATGCTTGACATTCCTGCCTCTGCAGTAATTGTACCCTGGCCAGAACAAACTCAGCTCTTCCCTTGCATAGCAATAGTTTCCTCTGCAGGCTTGGTGCTTAGTGAGCCACTACCTTATACAGCATATAGAGTCCAAGTGCTTCTGTGCAAAGTAGTAATTCCCAAACACAGGGGACTGTTTGTCACCCAGAAAAAAGATATGTCTTATCAGCTGCTCCCATGGAGACAAAGGCCCCTGGTTCCTTTAGGCTACATACACAAGCAGTCTTCTGCAACAAGTTATTGACTACATTGCAGAGAGTTTGCACGAACAACAGTGTTCATAGTGACATGGTGATTTGAAGGGAGAAAAAAAGTCATATCCAATGGCAAGTTAACACTTGGTTGTACAGAAGCTGAAGCTCTATGTCCCTTCATGGACACAATTGTGAGACTGTTCAGTTGTCAAACTTCTGAAGTGCTGTTTGATTCTGATACCCAGGCACAATCTGGTAAACAGAGAGCTTGGGAACTCTGACATTTTGCAGGAAAGCAGCACAGCAACCAGTGCAATACCACGAGAACTAATTCCAAGTTAGCAACAAGTGGGAGAAATGACTCATAGAGAAACTGATTCCAGAACCAGCTCCCAGACACTGGTACAGTGAGTACAAAGTAACTCCAGATTTAGAGAACCATTGAGATTTAATTCAGATGGTAAATCCAGATTACTAATTAAATATTCAAGACAGAGGAATAGTAGTGCTGTAGTGCAGTAGACAAGGAAATGTATTAGTTATTTATGCAGAGTACTAGTAATAGTTATTTCAGAGACTTATTACTGGCAAAACTACAGAGATACTTCTGATTTACAGTGATTAATATATCACCTAAGGTATAGTTTCTCCAAGGGTTGTGATGAACAGTTTTGTGCTTCAAACTTTTCTAAAAGGCAGAGTGACAGTTCTTTTCAGTATGCTATAAAGATTTTTAAAAAATTACAGATTCTGTGTGTTTGTTGGATTTTCTCCAGGATGAAGGTCCATTTTCTTTCTGACCTTGCAGGTAATCATCCAGCACCAAAACCTGCTCATTTCCAAAGCCAACAACACCATCAACTACACACTGCTGAGTAATGACAATGCCTTCTTGAGCTACTACCCCCATTACTTCACCCAGCGGACTCTGACAGCACGTTTTCAGATGAACAATACAAAGCCACCTCATGTCCAGATGGTGCGGAAACCAGTGCTGACTGTCATGGGCTTGCTGGCACTGCTAGGTATAGTAACCCCTGATAAAGGAGCACACCCTATCTAGAAGCTTCCTGCCCAATAGAGTTTGTTCCAGCTATCTCAGCATTCATGAAAGCAGAATTTCTCCCACCCTCTGTTTACCAGCTGTGTTAAAAAAATGAAACTTCATTTCCTCAGAGAAATTAGTCACTCAGAAAATATTCCTGACAGTCCATTATCCATTTGATTTAACTTACTGCTTTGTTTATACTCTCTGTGTGCCAACCACTCCATTTTTTTGGACTGGTACTTCCCTCTTGTAATGCAAGGGATACTTCCCCACAGGCTGCAAATCACTTTAAGAAATCCCCACTGCCAGAAGACTCATGCAGCACACTGAAGAAAAAAAACCTAGTTCACTGTCACATGTTTGCATGTTGCTAGCTGAGCTGCTAAGCATAAGAACTACTGTAAAATGTGCATACTCTGCTGTTGACCAATAAACCTGACTGAATCCTGTAACTGGCAAAATAAGGCAGAACACAGCTCAACCTATGCTGTGTGCTTTGACCTTTCCTGTACCAGCTTCTGATACAGGAATAACAGTGATGCTTACAGAGTTGTCATGTTTTTTTAAAGGAGAAAAGCAGATTTTTGCAGAAGTGAAGAACAGTGGAGCTGAAAGCACTCCAAACAACACAATTGGTGTACTGGCATCTGTCCACACCCCAAGTGAGATGCAACCCTCAGACAGCTGGCAAGCTACTCTACTGATGTATTCAAGTGAGGATAACAGGACTTCATCCAACATCAGCACCGTCACAGTGAATGCCACCCACTTCCCTAATCTCAGAGGTAAATAAATATCATGTAGGCAGCTCACATAATTGATCTTTAGGATAGAACATCTGCTGAAACGTATATTTGCCTTTCATTGCAAGCATGAGTTTTATTTGCTAACTTTCTCTGTCATTTTTTGGGTCCTCCCAGATTTTCTGAGGTATTACGGTGTTCTTCTAGGAAAAGTTGATTCCTAATGCCTACACTTTGACCCTACCTTTAATGGCAGCTGCCAAGTGCTGCCTTTTTGGAAAGCTATTCATCTCAGTGTCCATGGCTGGATATCACCATGGAACAACTTCCTTAAAGAGATGACTCCAAGACGGCCAATGTGACCATATGAATACACAGCTGATGAAGTTGCCCAACAAATAGGTGCAGCAGCTGGGCAAAAAGAGGATTTCAATTCTGATTATGGAAGTAATAGCTTGAAATTTGAACTTGGCAAATGTAAACTGTAGAGCCTTTTAAGAGTGCTAGCCATGGGACTTTCCAGTGGGTGCCAGGCTCCAAAGTGCTGAAATCACTTTTGAGAAGGTAGACTTACACTTAATTTTTTTCTTGTTAATCTTTAAATCCAAGTAAAGAGTTTGCTTTCTTTCATTTGTGTTCCTAAAGAGCTGGTGTATGTGACATATTATCTGGATAACAATCAAACCAATCCCTACCTGAAGTGGAAAAACCTAGGAAGCCCTGACTTTCCTTCTCCAGAACAATTCCAGCAAATAAGGGATGCTGAGGTATGACTGTGTTTTGGCTTGAAGTGTTGTACGGGTGAAGTACTTGTGAAAAAGACAAGAAATCGGTCCAGGTAATCAAAATTTCCTTAGCCCACAGCCATGCACTTCTCATATACACAAAAAAATGCACTTGCAGTCATGCAGAGAAATGTAGATGATACACAACTGATATCTTTGTGTTTATGTTGTACAAGAGACTAAACACAGATGACCAACTTCTTTGCGATTGGTCTGTCCATAAACTAAGGAGAACAGTTGCTCCTGGGGAAGTTCCACTTTATCTCTGAAACTTCAGTGAGCTTTGAGACCCTTTCTCTTCTGTCTCCCCAAATAAGTCACATGGCCCTGTGTATATCACAGAAGGGCCAAATTGCTGCATTAGAGAGTTGAAATGAATTCCCTCAATAACAGAAAACAAACATCCCTGAGGCATGAAGTTTCCCTTCATTCTCAGTAGTGCTGAGTGCACTGTGGAGGTAACTAAGGAGTAAGTCCTCTCTGAGAACTCCTCTTCTTATGGATAAAAGCCATGTGGAGATTACTTACTGTGTTTGGGAATATGTAAGCAGCCTGTCACTTCAGCTTCATCTCCCATAGTTTCCCTGTGCATTTAGACCCACTGGTTAGAATAAAGGAGGCAACCCTTATCCCCTTCAGGACCCACAGACAGTAGTTGCTTTCTGACTTTGATATACAGTACTGTGTCTGCTCTTCCCAGTCACCATAAATGACTGTCACTCAGGCCTGTTGGATACTGCAGGAGCCATCAGCTCTTTCTTTAAAAGGGCAGCAGCAGGGTTTTAGATGTTCTTGTCCGTCAGGTGAAACCTCATTGTCATAGACCAGCTGTGCCACTGTTGTAGCTAGCAACAGCTTTCTCTGCACACTGTGAAGAGACAAGGGCATGGTTTGTAAAGACCTCTAGCCTAAAAGTCTACTAGAATTGACAGAGTGTGCCTAAAGGGCATCTGTGATCAACCCAGTTTGTGAGATGGACAAACACTCTGTTTCCTGAAGTGCTGGAAAACAGGTGAGATAGAAAAGTTTCCCAGCCTGAAGAACTTAGATGGCTGTAAGCCACTTAGCAACACCAAGTTTGTTGGAAATTTGGAGTGCCAAAGTAAATACATGAGCACTTTACACTAATTTAACAGTTGGCCTTTGGGTTCTGTAATGAAAGATTTTTCACAGCACTACTCTTTGGCTCCACAGGATCCGCTGGCAACAGGCCCATTCCCATTTCCTGAAGGTGGCATCCTGACACTGAAGCAAGACTTTCCTATTCCCTCAGTCTTTCTTGTCCACATCTGTGCAAGACCCAGAGCTACTCCAGGTCAAGTATGTATTGTATTCCTCTGTCAGATTCACCAAAAGAGAAACTGCTTGCTGCTTTAAATCTTACTAGGGAGAGCCAGACTAGTATTTGAGTCAACTGTTTGTTAAAAGACAAGCAGTTCTTTCCTTTGATGAGAAGGTTCTCCAAGTATAATTCAAGATAAAGCATTACACAGCAAGTGATAGGAGCCATCTCTCAGACAACTGGATGTTTATCCATGGTGGGAGAATAATAGTGCAGAATTAAAAAGTGCAGTATCTTTTTAAAAATAGCATGATACCCTACCAGCCTTGACAACAGCTCTCCAGTTGATAATTGATAACTAAAGATAAAATGGAACTGTGACTGCCTTATATTAGACATATATCTGCTCATTCAGTTCCAGACATGTTCATAATGGTGCCTAGAGCCTCTGAAGGTCCTCTGCAAGGTTGATGTGTGGGAGACATAAGCTACAAAGCCACAGAGCCAGGAATTTTCTTTTTGCACCTGGTCTAAATGGAAAAAAGTCAAAGCAAATAATTAGTAAGGAAGAATGAACACAGGAATCTGACCTGACTGATTTTCTTACAAGAGCATATGTCTTTTGACAGGTGACTGGTGTTCGTTTGATTCCTCTCACAAAGGGGCAGGTCACTGTGCTGTGGGACGATGACTGTGTAAATTCAAAGTAAGTAGCTTTTAAAATAAAACGGTTACAGCTGAGTTGCTGACACATTACTGCCTAAGTTGTTGCTAGTCCCACAGAGTGAAACAAGTTCACAAATGAGTGAGTAATTGCTCCTTGAGAGATGTTACAGTGCATTTGCCTGTAACAAAATAAACTGTAGGACCTGCATGCCCTAACCATGGAGAGGAACCCTGACTAATTTGCTGCCTGGCCAAGGGAATCTTCCTCTTGCTCACCAGCATTCAATGGCATTTCTGAGGGACTTGCCTTTAGCATAGCACACAGGAATCCATGGTAAAAATTACATTATCGGCAGATGCTTAGGTGGGATCGTGCACATCTCTGTAAGGGATGTCAACTGGAAGAGAAATCCTCCAGTTCCTTGCTTCAGCACTGGGAACTTGCGCTGCACAGGGAACTCTCTGCAGGTGAACTGTCAGAGGTGATCCAGTGTATGACTAGACTGTTGTCTCAGGAAGCACTGACTTAGCTCCTTTTCTAGCCAGTCTCCCTAGACTCCTCAGCCTTGATAACCTTCATTTGGGAGTAAAAGATGCTGCACATACCCAGTGTAGTGAGTCAGCCTGGGTGCTCTGCTGTGGGCTGTTGGAGCCCAGGGTTATTCGTAATACTGACACTTCATGCCATCCTGCACTTGGTGGGAATGACTCAACTGACTGTTGCCTGGTTTTGGCCTTCTTATTGAAATGGCCTCAAGACTGATATTTGATTGCTCGACACAATATCAGTTGTATTGACTCAGCTGTCTGGTTTTCTTTTTTAGGTGTATAAAAACATATGAAGTGGAATTCTCATCAGATGGAAAAGCATACCAGCGGATTAATGCCAAAGACACAATATTCACTCTCTTTGTCTACAATCCAGGTATGGCAAGAATATGCATATTAAGTGTTCTGTCATACTGATATTACCACTGATGCATGTGTGAACATGCATTGTTTAGTAACTACTGAAGGCACATAACTGGCTGGTAACATACACTCCCAACACAAATAAGAGTACATCTCTTTGTTTGGGACCACATTCTCAGTGAGAGCCTTATTCTCAAGGAGAAACACTTAGTGACAAATAGTCATGAGGACATTATTAGTAGTATTGCTCTGGATAAATTTCGTGTCACAGAAGGCAAAGTCACGCAGCTGCAGGCCTGGGAAGGCCCCTGAGAAGCTAAGCAGCCCCTTTTGTAGCTGGTGTTGAAACATGCAAAAATGACAACAAAAATGATGTCTCCACATGACCACAGCTGGGTGTTGTGCTTTTGAGAGTAGAACTCACAGCAAGGCAAGTCTGAAGTTCAGTCCCACAGATATAGGTTATGCCTTTGCTGAAATCCATACAGTGCTCTTGGAGTAGGGCTGTAGGAACAAACTGCCTTCGTAACACTTGTTGTGTACCACTGAGCCTCGAGATGTTAGACTGCCTAAGGATATATATAGCATCAGCACACAAATAAGGGAGAGGTCATGCCCACCTTTCCATGGAGGGGTGAGTTGTCTTGCATCTACTGTGTTCCGATCCACTCCAGGGGAAGGTCACCATCCTGCTTTCATGGTCACTCGTTGCTTTTATGTCTTGGCAATCTTAAGCTATTTTGATGCTCCACTGTAAGAACACAAGAGATCATCCTGTAAGAAAGTTCATCCTGCCTGTCTGAACACCGAGACAAGGAGTGACACCTTTCTCTGCTGTTTACCAGAGCTTTCTTCTTAGCCCTTACTAGGCTGCTTAAGTTTTAGATGTTTCACATTAGAGGGCAGTGAGTTTCATATTTGTCAACAAGGGAAGGCTTCTCTCAGAACATGAGGTCATTTCTCCTCAAGTACAGCCAACATGCAAGAGAAGTCTACACAGATGAAACACCCAAATGAAAGAAGACAGTGTTGTTTTATTTGGATACTTTTTGTAGTAGTTTGTTTTTGGTTTTTTAATTAATGTCATGTAGTCTGCAACATGACTGTCTAACAGGTATTGATAACAAACACTGATGAGACCTGTGTGCAACACAGACAGTCCTTGCCTCATAGCGATATTAATAAAGAGCAATTCAGAGATGATTTTACCAGAAACAATAGCTCATTTTAGTTAAGAGAGAAAATCTTAACATAAGCATTGGGTGCATAATAAAGTTCAGAGCTGTTCTTGCAATATAAAGTCTACACAGGTAAACAAGTACTGTAAGTCATGGCTAAGGCAAATCTCTGAAATTCATATTCATTATTTTACTATAATTGTTTGTTTCAAAAACAACAACAGAAAAAGAAAAGACTGCTCAGAAAGATCTCAGTCTCAGCAATCTTTATTGCTAGGTACTTCCTTCCTCCTCACTCATTACTTCTGGCATCCTTTTTCTTTTTGAAAAAAACAAAAAAAACAACAACTAAAGCACACATAAAATAGTAAATAAACCCCAAATTTATATTGCTTGTGGAGTCAGAGACTCTACTAGGGAAAGCTGATGTTCTTTGAAATGGATCAAGGATGAAAAACAGCAGAACCACAGAAGATCAACTCACCTACCTTTAAAGTGATCTGCTTCCTGAGCTGAGCAGAGGGTTTTCACTCAGTCTGCATGCTTCTTGTTCTGATTCTTTGTTGAGCCCATCCCTGCATAACCTGTTTGAAAGGCACAATTCAGGCAGAAAAGTAAGTCAGAAAAACAAAGGAAATGGCTAGTTCTGTGTTGCAGAAGATGTCAGAGTCTTCTTCCAAAGGGACTGCTGGTAAAGCAGTCCTGTAACTGTACTTGCAGATCCTAATGAGGAGAGAGGGCGTCCTTGGTGCAACAAGATAAAAAAGCCAGTACTTCACCATGAGGAATTTATAATCATTTTTAGATAGACACACACAGACACATTTACACAGGATGCAAAACTGATTTCCCCAGCTCATTCCACAAACCTACATTTTGTAGGAGTAATGCCTGCTTCACATCCTCCAGGTACCACAGGTGTCAGCATTTCACAGTGACATTTCTAACCTTTTCGTTTGCAGGAAGCTCAGTCTCCGGCTTTTACAGAGTGCGTGCCATTGACTACTGGGGGAAGGCAGGCCTGTCGTCTCTTCCCGTGGGGTATGTTGAAGCTTTCAAGTGACTCTGAAGAGTGGTGCCTGGCTTGGTGTCAGAGTGGTGTATGTTCCCTGCAAACGACAACTCCCCGGAAAAATAAACTCCTCCCAGGCTGAGGAGGGAGTATGGAAAGGACCTGATGAAGCAAATTAAGAATACAAGTCAGAAGCAACTGCCCCTATTAACTCTTCACAGTGCTAAAAGACAGCATTATCAAACAGACACAAGTGACAACCCAACTGGTAAGAGGCTGCCATAGGCCTGGGATTCAGTTTGTTAACTAGGAATTATGGGAATAAATATTTATTATTCCCTCTTTTACACTGAGCTAATGGCCAGGACAAACAAAGAATTATAGAGGTCACAAAATGCAGCAGGAACAGGCACATTTCTTCACTGTGTGGGTGAGGATGACAGCAGAGGCACAGGAGGACCTGTTTGAGAGTAAACTGCCTACCTTATCTGCCAGGCTGTCTTGACATTATGGTTTGATGGAAACGTGCACAGCAGCCAAACACATCCAAAGCATGAAGTGAAGGATCTCTCTCTCCTTCCCTGCTAGTTATTCACAGGGGATTATTTCAGAGCACTTGCCATGTCTTCAGGTGTATGAGGTTTTTCGCTCTTTGGCAGAGGGGTTTGCACCCAGCTCTCTCAGCAATTTGTAGTGGATGCCAGAGCTATTTCCTGTAGCAGAGGAAGGGGTGGAAGCTCATCCTCAGAGGGGAAGAAGGCACAGAAAGTCCTAACCTCCAAACTTCCCTGCCTTTTCTGTTTTCTGTTTTTGCCCAAGTTCCCTGTTTGCATAATGGCCATCAGCTGCTGCCTCATTGTGGTGGAGGCTCTAACTCTGAAGGTCCCTCTTGGTCTCCATTGCTATCACCTAGCATGGCATCCTGCAGCTCTTACAGCTAAGATCTCCCCCCAGCATGCACTGCCTCTCCAATTGTAAGTGAGCACGCAGTTTTGGATGGTCAGAAGAAAGCTGAAACCCATAAGAGCGCTTTGTGTGTTTGTGGTACAGGAGAGCACACTCTTGAATGTAGCAGGGCTCCTACTTGCAAGACTTAGAAAATTATCCAGGAACAGTTTGAGCTTCTGTGCTTTGCAGAGCACATGCACAAGTGTGTGATAGCCCTAGATCACAGGCTACAGAACACCACTGGCTGTGCTTGCAGCCTCCAAACACTTTATGTAAACAGCAAAGTTCCCTGAAATTGCAGGGGTGTTTTTTTACTCTCCCCTTTTCACAACTGGCACAGTTTGAGCTGTGTCTTTAAAAGGCTTGTATAGAGATGGAGAATGCCAGTGAAAACAGCTGGAGTGTTTTCTGTAAGAGGAGTGACTTTGTCACACAAACAAATTCCCTACCGCTCTCTTTGCTGACATCAGCCAACTAACCAACATAACAACAAAGACTACATATTTGATGAAACATTCAGGTCTCAGGCAAAAAAAAGAAAAGAAAAAACCCAAACCCAATTTGCACAATAGAAGAGAGCTGAATTACCTCAAATGCCCTCACTTTTACAGCACAGAAAATAAGCATATACAAAAAGTCAGTATATATGAGATGTGGCCTTGTGTATTCTTACTTTCTGATTACTTATTCATGTGCTTATATTGAAAATTAGCCTTAAAAGATTCATTTTGTCACAGAATTCAGATGAAATATTTCTTGCCTCACTGAAGTTGGAATAAGGGGCACTTGTCACATCCTAATCCCAATTCTTTGTCCATAAGGTGGAACAGAAGAGGGCCATGGAGCCTACTGAAATGGTAACCTTCTCAACTTCAAAAAAGTTACTGAGAAGTTCTGTTTGGATGAAGATAGTAAACATGCATTTAAAAATAGTTGTAACTTCCCCTAAATTGAAGAATCAGAACACACATTTAAACAAAATCTAGCAGTTAGGACAGACTGTTTTGCTATATGAGGCGAAACAACAACAACAAAAAAAACTTATATAGAGAAATACTAAGTGTCTTGAGAGATTTTGGTGTGTCTGATACAGGAGCTTGAGAGGACAGTTTACCTTGTTAGGATGTCCTACTTGAGTAGCCTTCTGATTTAAAATTTTCCCACACTGGCAATCAGAATATATCAGTATTCATCGAACCAAGGACAGTGCACTAGCTACAGGTGTTTGGATAAAAAAAGAAACATAGCTGTTGTGAAGATTATTGATTTTATTATTCAGGGATGTAGAAGAAAATGTATAGATGTGCAAACCATGAAAATAGAAGATTTCTTCTAGAAATCTTCGTGGCTGCTTTGGTATAAAATCATTCCTTTCAGGAATGAACATGTATAAACAATTACAGAGAGAAGATAGTTTGGTATTTCTAGGCTTGAATGTATTTCAAAGTATAGACATTTTAGAATGCTCTTGTCTTTTTTGTAATTTAATGTCTGCAGAAAAACACTATTTAATACTTGAAATTCGAGATTTCTGTAACCATCTGTTGCTGACTCTGTCTGAAAGTGCTTCCAAAATTGCATGTTTAATTAATATCCCCTATTGCCAGGCAGTGATCAGCCCCCTGTCACAGTCTGAGTTTTCAGAAGTGGCAGATGTTCATAGCCCTAAGTGTGAGTAGGAGGTAGTTCTGCAGTACCAGAACCAAAGCAAGACAGCAGAGGAGTCAGGTATGACTCTTGCTGGCCATAAATCCAAATAAGAGTATCTATCTGCAACTGCAAGACAAGATTGTTTGCCTGCACTTCAGACAAAAGCTTCTGAGGCTATATAACAGCTTTGCAACTATATAGCAATTTTGCAGATGAAAGAACCTTTCAACTGAGTGTTTTGTTTTGTCTAATTGTGTAATGCTGCATTTGTTACTGTGTTTTATGCTACCAAATAAAACCAGATTTTAATCTTTCACATGAACCCTGTAAAAACAGGATCTGATCATTGTGTTGTAGAAACTGGTTAGAACTCTTGTGTCAACAACCAAATCTTGGGAATTAAAGACTGTTGTGGAGGACTGTGATGGTTTGACCCCAGCCAGCAACCAAGTACCACACAGCTGCTCACTGCCGCTAACAGCACAAGGTGTAAGAGATACCTTGATTGGTGCATGTTCCAACATGACGTAAAAATGAAGCATGAAAAGATCCTTACCATAAAAAAATTCAAGGCTGAACTAGAAACCTAAGTGCATAGATTGTCTCAGTTACCACAGCCCGGGGAAAACTGGTAAAACTTGACATGATATCACAGGGTCAGATCTCAGGACTTGCAGTGCCCTTGCTGGGAGGAGGTTCACTGGTGTGTGAAGGACAATATCCTTGCAGGGTTCCTCCTGCTGTTGCACAGTCATGGTCTTTCTGCCAGCACTAAAGGACCTTTTGAGGACAAAACAACAATCCTTTTGATTCATAAACAATTTTTTTCTTTTCACTTGTTAGTGGAAAGTTTATGCAGGACAAAGATTATGACTTAGGACCTATACGCACACTTAAAAAAACAGGAATAATAGTCTGCTTTTCATCAGCCAGCTCAACCAGCAGCAGAAGAGTGTCTGTCTCTAGATATACCCTAAATGTTTCATGTTGAACTCAGTGGAATTTCAAGAGAAGTGTAAATCTTATCAGAATATACTCATGGCTGCCTGCCCTACCCTACCTCATCTTTCTCATTTCCTGCAGTTATCGGAAGGAAATGGATATGAGCTAATGCCCATGTGTTTATTAACTCACCAGATTATACAATGAGGGCCTGCTTGTGGTCTTGATAGGAACATGTTCCCCCAAGTAGAAGTCAGATTCCTGGGGTGTGTGTAAGTCTATGGTGTATTCACCCAGAATCACCACTATGTTCCTGTGAGCTTGGAGGCCTAAGCCTGTGTGACTGAGGAGGGATTTCACTCCCTAGTTCATCTGGACAGACTACACTAAGCCCCATAAGGATGCACTTGGCCCTGTGTATAGGTCATCTTGCTAGAACTCCTATCTGCTCTGATCGTACAATTATTATAACCACAGATATTAAAAATCCCACTTCTCTGGGACTGGTAGTATTGGTCTGAATGTTCTGGCCAAAGTCCAGGCTCCTTCAGCTAAGGGTTAGCACTGTCTAATCAGTTGTGATACAAGTCCTAAGTTCACAGAATCCACCCCAATATTTCCTCATGGGAGAGGAGTGCAAGTGGTGAACATTCAGTCAATGCACTGACCTTGCACTTAGTCCAGCAGAAAAAGCTGATATTTTTTCAGTGCTCAGTAGTTTCTGTCTCTGTGGGATTTTGTTAGCATTGCCTGATACTCCTCCTCTGTTTCTGTCCTTAGCATTAGATGGCAGTTCACCATTTTGTTCCCTGTGAGGATAGCTTTCCCAAAACCTGAAGAACAAGGAACACTTTCACAGTGTCTCAGTCTTTGGTTACTGTGTTCCAATCATCTACTACTGTAGATAAGATTGTGCAAGCATCTTGCAGAAGCTATTTAAAAGTGTAATGCTCTGAAGGTCTTTACTCAGCATCAGCCTTGTGCCACACACCTTTTGAAAGCAGCAGGGGTAGGGGCTGTTCACCTTGGTCTTACCTCTATGCTTGGTATGAACAGCTTACAGAAATTTGTGTTATTAACAAACTGCAGGAATCAGCAGAGTGTGGGGGACATTCTAGACTGGTAGTTTTATTAATAGCAAATACTCAAAGTGAGCATGATTTTACTGAAAGTAGTGGGAAGTACATGTCAATAGTAGTGACTTGGTCTACCCTTTTTCTGTGTGGAGTTTTCTAGATACTATTGTTTTTGTTTTCTCTATCTATGAAATTATTGGCCATACCTGTTCATTCTATATCTTTCAGTTCTGTACCTCTCAGATACTGCAAGCTGGATGATGAAGGCAGTGCAGGGTAAATTTCTGTTTATACCATTAGAAATGCAAGTAACTGCTCACATAAAGTAATGTCCATTGTTACTGAAAGGAACATCTGCTTTATTGCATTTGTGGTCTAGGGTCTAGCTAGAAATATTCTGTGCAGACTTTTGAGTATTCAGATGTACCAGAAGTAACTGCAAGATATTACCATGCATCAAGGATCACAATGTCAGCATCATCTCAGAGTTGTTCCAGAGGGGTTTTTAGCTGCAGAATTTAAGTAGAAATGGTGGTGGAAGAGATACGTTGTATATGCCAGGGCCCTGAAGGCATCCACAAGCTTTTGCTGCTTTGTGGGGACCTCCACCCACATACCCTCTGCCCATAGTTCACAAATCTTCTTCAGCTCAGCCCAGGCCCCTGTCCCCTTGGGAACCTTGCTGCAAGTAGCTCTGCCTCAGACCTGCTCTCCAGTCCTGTTTTTGGCTGGACGCTCCTCACTGGCATGTCTGTGCCTTGCTGCTCTTGCATGGCTGGGCTTCCCAGGTGAAACCCAGACCTGCCCTGTCACCGTGGTTTTTGTCTGATGATCAGCACTGTCAGGAGGCCTGTCCCTCTCACTACCCTTGCCCTGCTCCCCCTGCGTGTTGCTGGGGAGTGACACTGCTCTGCCTGTGCTGGGAAACCCTTGGCTGCTGTCTCACCTCTCCCTGGTGAGCATCCTCGCTCCCTTTGCTCCCAGCCTGACAGCAGGTAATAAAAAACAGTCCCAAAGTGGGGTTTTTGTAAAAACATTTATTGATAAATGCCACATTAGGTAATATTGTATTGCACACAGTTTACAGATCCCCCAATATTTTTATGTGTTTTTCAGGAAAAACACACTAGTCCTATGATTTTATCTTTTTATTAGCTGAGTGGCAACTTCAAGACCAATGGTCTGGTTTCTGTGCTTAAGGATAGGATCAGAAGTGTACTTTTAGCAGGCCCCTGGAAAGAAAAAAAAAAAAGTAAATTTTAGTCCTTTCAAGTAACTTGGCAAAGTGCCTTAACAGCCTTTTAGTCTTCAGTGAAGCTATAGCTACGATGTTCCTAACGTACTTCTGAATCACAGTGCAAGGTTAGGATGGGAGGTGCAAAAGTTGCTGTTTGCACTGCTCTGTGTCTATTGGCACAGAACTCAGGCAGCATTTCCCATCTAGATACGGATTTTCAGCTCTCCTGAGCACCCAGCCACGAGCCTGCAAACCAGCTGTAGTACCCTGCCCTGCTAGAGTGAGCCTTATGGAGGGGCATGGGGCAGGGGTGCCCCTCCCACACCAGCAGCCTTGGATGGTGCCAGCACGGGCTCTGTAGTGGAGGACTGACTGACACAAGGACATGCTGGCTAGAAGGCTTTGTCCCACAGTGCAGAACATGTGTGATACTGTGGCATTGGGCCTGGCCAGCCTCCAGGCAAGGCAGTGAGTATGTGAAGGGTGTAGGCACTCCACTGCCAACAAAGAAGAGCTTCAGCCTCCAGCATAGACATAAAAAATTATCTGCCTGTCTCATGGACAGCATTTGAGCTGGGTCAGCTCCCATACCTTCAAAAAAATGTTCTCTAAATGAGCTTTGGATATGGTCTGTTTGCATGTATGCGACATAACTGCTGACTCCCACTGCCAGCAGACACTGTCAGAAACACTGCTCAGAGCCTCTCATCCCTGCTATTCAGACCACCCAAGACACAAATCATGATGGAGCTAAGAGTGGGGGTGCTCCTTTCTGGAGGCACCTTCTCCTTTCCTGGAGGACACTGCACAGACCTGTGGTAAGATACTGTTATCCAGGTGGCCTCGAAAACCATTCCAAGTGTAGAAACCGGGTTGTTACATCCATCCCTGTCTATCTGATAGAGTAACAAAGCTGATATTTTGGTAGCGTGCCAGTTTCAACACACAGGATTCCTGTAAAGGCAATCTTAAGGCTGCAGAACCAGCCTGCAACAGGCTCTTGCCCTTGCATGGACTTCTCTTTGTAGCTTCTTCTTATTAGATCTACCATTAAAAAAAGGTTGCTGAAAGAGTACAACTTAGATGGCTGTGGTTCTGTTGCATTGACAGCAAATGCAATCACCTACTCTGCAACTCAGTGAGTTAGCTAATTAGCCCAGAGTACCTGACTGGAGCACGGGCTGGAACTGGCCAGACATGCAGATTTCTTCCTGCTTCTGGCGCACAATGCGCTGGATGGCTGGGGGGAGGCCACGGGGATTGCGTGAGAAGATCAGGGAGTAGCCATCGTCACAGGAGCCATCCTCCTTCAGACTGCGGCAGGCATAGGTAATGGCATAGTTATCATAGTCAGTGTCAATCACCCAGTAGTTGTCCCCTAAAACATCAGAACACATGTATCTGTCACAGTGGGCAAAACAGAGCAGGGGGCCATCCTTCCACGGGAAGACACCTCACTTCAACAATGGCAGGGATAGCAGGGATCAAATCTCATCTCCCGCACCCCATTTGTTCTTCATACCATGAAGTGAAGAACAGGGACAAGCACGGGGAATCTTGAGATCATGTTGTTCCCCATGATGCTCAGTGCATTTTCACCTTTGTTTCTTAGGCTAGAATTATTGGGAGGAGTAGGATTTTCTAGGGTTTCAATAACAAAAAAAAAATCTCTTTATGTTGCTTGCTTAAGTATGGTGGGGACAAGGACATACAGATTAAATTTTGGCCATACAAATTACATTTCCCATACCAGAAGCCTCAGCAAAACATGCCTCGTGTTTTCCTGCCTTGTTCAACTAAGTTCATTGTGATGTGGCTTATCTTCCAGTACTGAGTGCACTTCTTTCTTATACATTAGCAGGCCAAGTCCTTCCCAACTTCCACAGCTGTGGGAGACTCAGGCATCAAGGATGGGGTTTGCAGGGTGTGTAACTGAGGTTCAGCATGAGCAGTTTCTGCAACAAGGACTTTAGTTAACAGCTCCATTTCTTTGAGTCCTGCTGCGTCTGTCTGAGGAGAACAGCCTCAGAACAGTGCAAATGTGGGTCCAAAAGTCTCCTCCAGTTAGCTATGAGCAGTACACGGATGACTGACCTCAGCACTTTTATAACACCCACAGTGGGGCCCAGAAACTATGCTTCCCTATGTTTGACACCACACTTGGCTGTACAAATGTGTGCCCAATGCCTCTAGGCTGCATCCTCCCTGTTAGTGTATATGGTGTCTAAGTGGGGTCTCTGTGGAGTCTGGATCCTGTCCCTTCTGTGGAGATAAGATGCACTGCTTGGATACAGCATTCCCCTGAAAAAAAGGATGCTCTGTCTCCACTTGGAGCAATCTGAGCTGAACTGTTTCTCCTGCACATATGTTGAAACACACATTTAAGCAATTGACCCACATCAGAGAACTGGAGAAGTTCACTTACCACCACTGGAGAGGTAGCTGGCCAGTCCCTGGTAGGTCATGTACATTTTTGCTGGAGTGGTGGGGTCAGGTACTGTATACTGGGCAGCCATGTCAGCACAGATCACCCAGAAACTGCAACGAGATCCATGAGATTCAAGGTAAAACCTGACATCACGTGAGCTTCAAGAGGGTGTCCCTCACTCAGGACTTGGGCACAACTGCCTCAGGCATGGGCATGGCCTTTCTTAATGAAAAGTCAGTGTTTGTCATTAAGTAATGCAAATCTGACACAAACAGACACATCCCCCCGTCACTGAGAGTGTGTTGCTGCTGCCTGGTTCCCAGCTCTGCTGTACTATTATGCTGTGGCTGGGGCAGTGTCCTTACCCTCCCTCAGTTCAGCAGCCTTTTTACCACCCATTTCTGTACAAGCAGACAGCCACCAAGCAAAATGATGGACATGGTTTCTTGGCTCCCTGCTAGCAGGCTGCAGAGTGAGCTGATGTGTGTTTGGGCTCATGTAGGCGCAGTCACTGTGTCCCCAGGCAGAGGCAGGGAGTTGGGTCTCCTCTCTCTAATGCTTCCTAGCACTGCTGGCACAGGGATGTCTGTTACAAGCACAGTAACAATTACAGCCACCCTGCCAAACTAGTGAAAAGCCATCACACAACCTTTGAGAACGATGTAGGTGCCCATTTCTTCCAATGTCCTTTTCTGGTTAGTACCTGTTTGCTTTGAGAAGCAACCATGGCTTAGCAGAGTTTATCAAGCATTGCCTGGATTTGTGAAACCGTGGGAAAACCTTCATTCCCTTCCTTGCTCAGGCTGTGCTTCTCTTTTATCCTACCTTTGCAGAAATAAAATTCCCAGCAGCCTTGAGACCCCACTTGGTTTCTCAGGAGTCCTTTCAGGAATCTTCCCACTTGCAGTGTGTAGCCTGCCTGCAAAGCTTTATTTGTCCCTTCCCAAAATCACCTGGAGTGCTGTGCTGTTAGGAATTATGAGGTTTGTAGCCACCTGCTAGTGCTATCCTACCGGAAGCCCCAGATTTTCTTTTCTGCACTCAGAAAGCTATTTAATCCCTCTACCTGCTGTAATACCTTGTAGTAATTATGACCAACAGGCAAACCTCTAAGCTTCTTGCCATCTGTCCATTCAGATATTGTAATGGCATCTCAGAGTTAACCACATATTTTCCTCAGAAATCTGTCCAACAATGTACTAAGAGATCTGTGAAAGTAATGCTCACTTGCACTCCTCTCCTTCCCCTGAACCTCTCAGTGAAATGAGAACTGTCCTGCCCTTGCAGTCACATAACCTTCACTAGGTCCTTCACTTGTCACAATTCATTCACTTAACCACTCCATCATGCAAGATTTGTCTCAATAATTGAGTTTATTAAGTCATTTTGTGATGGACCCAAACCTGAGCCAAGATGAGAAGTAATCCAGGACTCAAAAGTGTCTAACCTCTAACTTCTAATAGCATGCCTTGGCTGGGCTTACCTATTTGATGAAGAAAACCCAGTTATGCTCTGTGCTCAGGATAGATCACCATCTATGTCCCACTCAACCAGTACCTCTTGGCAGCAGCTGGACTGAAAGTCAAGAAGCTTACCCAAAAAGCTTCACTCGGCCCTTGGAAGATGCTGTCATTGTGCCATCTTCCTCCACAGTGTATTCAGCAGAGATGTTGTCCTGGAGGAAAAGGCCTTCTGGATCCTTCTTCGCAAGGGCATACCATTTTCCTGCATACTGTCACAGAAGTGTATTAATATCTGAATTAGTCACCATGGCCAGATCAGCACAAAATAGATTTTGTGATCATGGTGCCTTCTAACTCCCTGTTGCCTGACCTGTGGAGAAAGTCTGAGTCTGGGTGGGTATGCAGCACTTGCTGATGAACCCTTGCCTCTGTGCCAGAAGGAGCAGGTCTAGCAGCTCTGCATTGCTGCATACATGTACTCGTCAAGTGAGACATTCCTGTCACAGTGACGCCACACTGAAAGCTTCTCCCATCCTAAGATACCTGCTGGGAGTCAGGCTGGTTCTTTCCTATTCTTGTTCAGGCTCCTGCACTTCCCCAGAAGATGCTGTCAACAATACCAAAGTGCAGCCTCAAAGACCTTAGCAAGCTGGCTGGAGACACTTATTAGGGCTGCCAGGGGCCACAGTTGATCTCAGACAGTGAAAAGGATCCACTCAGCAAAGCAGAAAGTGTTGACTATGTGCTCAGTGACAAGAGAGGATGTTTTGGGGAAGTAGCAACAGGGAGAAATTGAATGAGATTAAGGGGAAGAAAATGCCTATGAAAAAAATGCATCTCTGAAAATGTACAAGCAGTATCTAGTAACATGAACGCAAGATCTGAACAGAAGACTGGCAGGAAGACCCTTAAAAGTTAACATTATTAGTAGAAATACTGAGAAAAGCAGAAACTAGCTGAGTTAAATTTGATTCTCCAGTGAAGTTAATGAGATTTGTCTGGCAAGTTATGTGCTTAAGCCTGAAACAAGTCCATAATTCCCAAATACAGGAGCCTGAGCAAAAACGTTGACTTTTTAAAACTGGGATACTCCCAAAGCTCTCCTCAGACATGGGTCTAGCAAAGCCAATCTTGTACAGAGGAGGTGCTCACTACATCCTAGCTGTGTATGGGAGTGTGATGATTGCTGACCATTTCTTAAAACAGGCACTGGCACAAAAGTTTGGATCTTTCCAACAGCAAGTTAGTTCTCATTTCCTTCTTAGAGGCACAAATGATGTGTTTAAAGAAGCGTCAATGTTCAGGATATGAAACTAGTTAAGAGTTCAATTTGCTAGGACTGCCAAAACTGACTGATGGTGGATGCAGTACCCCAGGGCATGTGTTTGAGCTTTCTCTCTGATGTGGATCTAAATTGTTTCATTCATGGGACTGCTCAAAGCTGAAATCTGTATTGTGTGTTGAGCTAACAGAAGATGGCATCTAATAGAGTAACATTCCTGACTTTCAAGGCCGGTTTTACCATAATGTTCAGACGGTTATACAGCACTGACAAAAGCAAACTACAGGAACAGCATCTGTGAGACAGCATACAGAAGAAGTTAACTTTTTGGTGAAGATCCTCTTTAAATTAACATGACTTCTAACCTGGAAAAACAGTTTGTATATAAAGCTTCTTCACATATACTATTGAAGTAACTGTAATTACCCTTTTGGGATCAAAATTGTCTTTCACAGAGAAAGACTCCACTGCACAGGTCTGAGCTAGGCTATATTCAACAGTGGAGAAGACCGAGGCCAGGAAAACATACTGTGAGTATTTCATTCTGCAAGACAAAAGCAAACATAGAGTTTTATTCCATGCAGTAGGTGGGGACAGCGAGTGCAGTGCCTACGGGTGCATTTCCCTCATGTTAAAACTTGTTTCTTTCCATACTGAGAAATTACTGAGTCATTGTGGAGCCTAAATTCAGCAAAACTGAACAATTATTTTGCATGAGTATTTTGCTTGCCAGCAGTAGTATTCCAGTTCATGGTATTCCTGCATTATAAATCAAGTCAGGCTATGGTTAAGGTTGGCAAGATTTGACAAAAATTGAAATGTTTTGAATTTTGTTTTCACAGGAAGGAAAATGTTCTGATGAGCTCTGGTAAAGCATTGTAGGGTGTAAAATACACCTTGGTATTGCCTGCCCTCTGACCCTTCTACAAACACAATGAATAATATTAGTTTGCTAGAGGATTGATCTGTCACTGCAAAACAACCACTAGGTACCCTTGGGTATCCCAGCTCATCCATATCCTAGCATATTTCTCAGACTTTGGGGAGAGAGCATTTCATGATACATTCTTGCAAAGTATTTAACCCTGAATACCTGTCTTGATGCCAATATGAAAGTTACCTGAAACTTGTGAGCAGCATCCAGGCTGAGCTACCAATCCAAGACCCAAACACCCATGCAGCCACTCTGTTCCTAGCTGCTGCCATGCAAGCAGTACTTCCCTGCTGCAATACGTGCTAATCTGGTCCACTTCTGATGAAGAGAGACCTACCTGGTTGGGGTAGAGATGTTGGAGATCCTTGAGACTACTCTGCTTCAGTCTTTGGTCTGCAGGTAGCAGGAGAGTTTTGTGTTAATTGCCCTCCAGCTGCCTTTAAATAAGGAATCTGCAAAGTCACTAATTGGTTATTTTTGCTCTTGTGCCTGAATAAAACACTTAATCTTGGATAATCCATTATGTAAAAACCAACTTTAATCCTCACACTGGTGGGTCTGACTGCTGTAGTAATACAAACACAGCTTTTACATAATGGAAAAGCTGCCCAGAAAGCTAATAGATCTGCTGATTTGATTGTACTACACCTTTGTCTCATTGAAGTCTTTCTGCTTCTAACACATGTTAGGAAAATAAGCACAGAGCATTAATCAGAGAAACTGCTTGGACTACACATACTCAACTGCAGAGGCACATGTTTGAGTTTGACAACATTCATGGAGTAGATATATAATTAGCTCTTCAGACACCTGCATCATCAATTTAAAGTGACCCTTACAAAAGTAAAAAGATGTTATGCATTACCAAAGGGGGGAGAAAAACAAAAAGGTGCCAAAATACAGATTTTTCCCATTTTGTTTTCACATCAAATTCTCAGAGTCCCCAGTTCTCGTGTGCACTGCAACATTTTTATGCACATTCTTCCCAGCTAATTTTGTCAACATTTCCAGTTACATAAATACTGTAACTCTCTTGTTCCCTAAATGTTCTTCCTAGAAGCCTTTCATGGGGAAACAATAAAATACAAAAGGATGAGAAGGCAGAAATTACTAGAAAAATATTTTTAGCAATAAACCATGCCTGCCATTCTCAAGTGCCCAAAGAATTTCCCCAGCTTCAGAGGCTGCTCCTGTACTCCTTCTCCCAGGCTCACCTGGGAGATCTAAGATTTCAGATACTCAACTAGGAGTTGCCAGCACTAGCAGTGACATCTCCCACTAGGCTGCTAAGTGGACATAACCACTAGGAATAACTCTACAGTTCTTCAGTAAGTTCCTGGTAGTAAGCCCAGAAAGTCCTGACCCTTTCATTTCTGATCCAATGATGTGGGCATTCAGAGTAAGGCTAAAACCTTCTGAATGTTTTGGACTTGCTGTAGACATCACTTACTGCTGCTTGCCCAGGAATTCCTGAACAGAGGCACTCACCCTTTCCCTGTAGCTGGTGTGAACTGTGTTGTGTTCCAGGCAGTTTGTTTAGTGTTGCCCATTGTCTGGGAGAGGCAGTCCTTTCTTGATGCCAGAGGAAACTTTTATTTGGCCTCTGTGCAGCTTCCACTTACACTTCAGAGGAAGGCAATGGTACTTTCTGTGCAGTATGGTAAATTCACGTTCCCTGTTATTCCACTGTGTGTCTTCAAAGGCAACCCAGGCAAGTTCAGAGGGGAATGAACTGGTGGTACGTGGGACTGCTTGGCTTAAATAATCATATAAACAGTAACTCCTTAAACTGCATTTCAGGGCTAGATATAGAATTGTGCTTTTCCACCCTAACATGAGAATATGACAAAGAACAAACTGAAGTGTTTTCTGTAAATTAGAAGGCTTCCACTTATCACTTCATCTGTTTCTAACAAAACAGATTAGTTTATGTCCATGTGAGACACAGGTGACACCCGAAGCCATGCTTAGATGACCATTTAATCCCTTGGGGATTAGACACATGCTAATAATAGCTAATCACAGCAGAAGATTTTGGTTGGTGAGCATAACATCTGTCACTGCATTATTTGCTGTTTGGAGCAAGAACAAAACAAAACTAAACTAAACTAACCTCCATTTTCACAATATTATGGTAACTTGTACTTGGCACAGGAAAAAAAAGGGGAGGAATAAGAGTATTGAAATGTGTTCTTGGGCTTGTTGAATTTGATGTAACATGAAACAGATTTTATAAAAACAAAGGTGCTCTGCAGGGTTTGGTTGTCAAAGAAGAACATTCAAGAGCCTGTTCCAGGCCTACTCATCAAAACTAGCTGTTCTTTGAAAGAAAAGGTGGTCTGACCATTCAGTCTACTGAACTCACCACACGAATAACTGGTAGTTTTAATGAACTGAAATAAAACTGGTATGTAGACAAGATGATTAATCCTATCTTCTTTATCCTTGAAAGATGGCAGCAGCAGTTTTGGATTTCCTACCCCTAGCAGGTCTCCCTCCTTGTGCCTTATTGGAATAAGTATTGGGTAAACTGCTCTGGGAATTACTGCAATTGCACTATCTCAGATTTAGCAACACGTGCTGCTAGCTCAGCAGCCAATGGCACAGTATGAGATCTCTAAATAGCCTCCTGCATCAGGCATTAAGTTCCCTGCTGTTCTGCAGGCAAACAAGTTGTGGGCTTCTTTGTCAGGTGCTGGAGAACAGCTACATGGACATTCATTCTGAGTCACCCTTGACAGCTATTGCAGTGGTTATTGTACTGTAAACTGTGAGGATTTCATGCTTTGGCTTTAGATCTAATTTGTCCTGTTGAGGATGCTGGGCTATGTTCCTGGGATGTCACATGCTTGTGCCTGTATTGCTGGAGAACACACACTCAAATCCCAGATTTGCCAAGGACTGAGAAGACAGTGACAATCTGCTCCACTTCTTCATCAGGGTGGGAGGCAGGAGAAGTCAGGCTTCCCCATAGTGGGACACCACATGAAGGCTGTGGGCATAGAGGTTTTCAGTTTCTGTGACTTCTGCTCGAAAGTGCTGAGCTTTCCCAATGAAGACAGTAATGCAATACAGATGAAGAGGAAATTGTTTGAAGTTTGTTCCTCTGTGGTTCAAGGGAAAGGTTCTTGGATGTGTTACATCATTCAGTTGAAAAAGAATCATAAATCACTGTTGTTTGACTTTCAAGGCAACATTCAAATACCTCACAGTTTTAAATGCCAGGAACTGAAAGACATCTTTGTCTTCAGAACTATGATAATGTAATTTTTGTTAAATGTATGACCGGCAATTGGCAGAGCAGGGGCTCACATGCTCCCATGCACACAATGCATCTCAGACAAAGATACACACGTCCCCCTGTTCTAAAGAAAAAACAGAGGGCTGCTCAAGGCACAGAAGAGTCAAGGAGCCTCAGTTTCTCTGCCACAATGACTAGTAACCCTCGAGTGAATGATTTTCTAAGGGCCCTTGGCAATGGCTTGCCAGGAAAGTTAAGTAACAGCCTCTTTTCCATACCCTTCAGCATCTTGCTGCCTTGGTAGAACAGGGTGAATGCAGAACTGGCTAAAATCTCTGCTGCAGTGGGATTTTAACACACAATAATCTGCTGGCCAAAGAGGCAGAGTAGATGGTTTTGTGCCATCTACCACTTTCCACACAACTGTTTGGGTGATGGTTGCAGCTTGATCAGCGAGCTGCTGGATTTCACTCTCTAGGGCATGACAGTTTCCCAAATGGCCTGTTGCTAATCTCTACCAAAAGACCATTGAGGCCTGAGGCAAAGTCATCAAGAAGAGACCCTTTATTGGCCATCAGATTAAAAGGTGAACATTTTGATTGCTGTTTTCTAGTATTTACTATAAGCATAGTGTTGACATATCTTCATACATATCTAGTATTTACTACTACTGAACTGATCCATTTGCAGACATTGGCAGGTATATTCATTTTAGTTGCAACAGTTGTTTAAAGAAATAATATTTGCCTTTTTCATGCCAAGTTCCTGCAGGGCAGAGATGAGCCGTTTCAGAACAAGAAACCTGAAGAGTCTAGTCTGCCTTTTCTAAGTGGACAAGGAGGGTGGCATCTGCAAACGTGAAAGGAATTCTGCTCTCTGGAGATAAGGTCTTTACACTTGAAGAGAGCTGTGGGATATCTCTGTGGCCTGAACCCATTCTTCTTCTGGAGGAAGGCAGAAGGAAGGAGATTGATCCCTTCGGGCAGCAGTACCCTCTCCCCCATTTTGCAGTGAGGTAACAGACCAGAGTTAATTTAATCCCTGGTGTTATTCCGAGGATGCCTTCCAGAATCAAGAGGCACAGAGAGTATGTGAATATCCCTGGAAGTATAAATCATGCACATAGTATTCTGTTTCCTTTTCTGCTCATGCAACAGAAGCAGCTTAACACCAAAAATGCAGGAATAAATCTAAAGGCTCTAACTTGTTGCAAAGCCTGATGTAACAGGAGGCCATATGTCTCTGTGTTGCAGACAGTAAGTGCTGCCTCCAGATTATTACACCAGATTACTCCAATGGGATATATACAGCTCCTTACATAGCATACATCTCAGGGTGCTTTACAAAAGTGATACTGCTGGCACAGAGCTTGAGTAGTTATGGATAAGCCAGGATGTCATGCCAGCCCCAATGATGGATTTAAAAGCTAAAACCAGAAGCACAAATTACAAAAGCCAAGGAAATCTGTATGTGCACGCCGTCAAAAGCCATTAGCACACGGCCCTAGTAGGCATTAGAGGACACGGTTTCCATCTGCAGCAGAAGGTGTAAGGAGGGAAGGTTTAGGTCACATCACCTCTTTTGCATTCCAGGAGGAGGGAACCTGTGAACACAAGGCTGATTAGTGAGTTACAGAGCTAGAGCATAAACAAAAGCTTTCACATATAACTGCATTTCAGCTTTCTATCTCTGCTTTTTCTGCAGGAGAAACAGATGGAAGTATGTAGCTTCAGAAAAGAGAAAAGAACTATGAGGGTTTTTTTAAGCTGTCAAAGATGATAATTATTTTTTTTTCCTGAAGGATTTTTTTTGTTCGCTTTATGCTTTAAACAGCTGTTCTTCGAAGCTGCAGGACCTCAGATAGTGTAAGTCTTCTCTGGATAGGAAACTTCACTGTTTTTGCCATGGCATGATTCTCATCATCTACATAGCAAAACAATTTACTTTACAGAGGACCACAGAGGTTCTAGTCAACTCTCAGAATTCCAGTGTTACCACCTCTGTAAACTTACAACTGGAATACACTCAACATGAAGATTAAGCTTATGTTTGCTTCAGCAATAAGCTGGAAACACTGAAAATTGCAGTGTTGCCCCAAAGAAACAGTTACTAATGCCCATTAAAAATACCACCTGCATCAACCTCTTCTGCAGGAAATGAGCACTAATCATCCCTCTGCCCTCAAGGAGAGAAGGAAGAGGAGACAAGTGTGCTCCAACACCCTTGAAACCTCTGCAGGACTCACTGCAGCTCTGTGCCTGCAGCCCCAGCCTCAGGGAGCTATGGCCAGCCCTGTAAAGCACCTGCATGACCAACCCTGCTCTGCTGGTCTCTGGAATATGAGTGCCTGCTTCCTCTTTGCTGCAGCCTTGTACCTGCCAATCTTGCACCCCTCTTTGTATTGGGCTGCCATGTGCACTGAGACTACACAAGCATTCCAGATTCTTCTTGTGATTTTTTGGCTTGACTTGTTGCTACCCATGGTGGCTGTGCTTGTTCACATTCCTCTGGTTCCACAGCTATTTAGACTCATTAAGCCCTTTTTTTCTTCCCCACTACCTTATCATCTCTTCTGTTCTTTCATTACTCTTGAAGTTAGAGTCAGTTTCTCTGCTCTCCTTCTTTTCTACTAAGCAATCCTGCTCTCTGCCTTATTCTTCCCCTCCCATTGTGGACATGTTTCCCACAAAACACTTCACTTAGCTGGGATTTTGTTCTCTTCTGCAGACATCTGCAAATCTTTCCTTAGAGCCTCTTCTCTTCATGGTTTCTTCTAGACACTGCACGAGCAAATGTACTTCTGATTACATCTGAGCACCTATTGTTGTTATTAGTAGTTTTTCTAAAAGTTTCTTGTGTTCTGCCATTGTGTTTTCCTTAATTCCATGACCAATGTGTTTTGGGAAGATGGTTGCACGAGGATTGCATATGGTTTAGTCTGGGAAGGGTTTAATGATCTTTTTTGTTCTTGAGCTTCACAAGACATTTGATGAATGAGGTAATCTCCTTATTCAAGATTCAGTGATTTGTGCTAAGACCTTTGGATACAATCTGTCAATTGAAACATAATAAACTCGTGTAAACTTACTGCAGAAATTGCCAGTGATACTGTATTGTAACAATTTTAACTGAGCCATTTTGCCATAAAATTACGAGAATCTGTGCATATTTACAATGTATACAAGGAGGATAAAGTTAAGAAAGTACATCAGGTCTGTGGTGGCTTACTGAAGGCTTGCTTAAGTGTATTTCCAACCTTCTGGAATGGCAAAGATATGTTTCCTCATAAATGTCTCTCAAAAAAGTCAGGCTTGCCAAAACCCAAACTGTGAACTAGAGTGTGAGGGAAGGGCTGCCACTTTCAGAAATTCACCTCCTTTCTGCAAGGACCATTCAGATAGAAATCTTTAACTGATTCCTGCAATTCACCAATGCAATACATGAATTAATATGCAAATTTTAAGGTAATTCTCCAGAAGAATTAATAAGGTGAGGGCTGATGTTCCTTTGTCATGACAAAATAGACTCAACATTCTGGTCAAAATGCATGCGTATTGCTCACCCTTTGCAACTGAACTGGCAGCAGCACACATTTCCCCCTGTGCGTTACAGTGGATAGGACTTATACTTTGCTACAAATATTTATCAATTCTACTATAATTCAGACATCAGCTGTCCCTCCAGCAAGGAAACACAGCTCCAGTCTGAACAGCTGCCACTCAAGCTGCATTTTCTGCAGCCGTAGAGTCATCACTGGTCCATGCTCTTGTGCTGTGCCACTGTATTTCTGTGTAACAGTCAGATTGCATTGAAACAAGTACATGTCTCCAGCTATGCTCATGCACACACCCCAGCTGACACATGTCCCCACTGCTGTCATCTTGCATCTCTGTTGGGCTCCTGCCACCTATAGGGGAAGGACTTGGCACTTGCCCAGGCTGGGCTGGAAGAGGTTCTCCTGTCCCTGAGGTCCTGATGAAGGGTAGCCCTGTCCCCTGCTCCCTCAGTTTGGTACCATCCCCAGATTTGCTCAAGTGTCATCTACCCCTGGTCCAGCTCCAACCACCCTGACCATGTGTGTTGACAGGGACCCTGTGACAGTCTCCCACCCACTGGTGGCTGCACTAGCTGGGACCACAGGCAGGAGTGTGGCCCAGTTCTCTCTGGGGCAAGGGGCAAATTCACAGGTGGCAGCATCATGCTGTGATGCCACCTAAGGTCCCTGGACAGACACAGAGGGGAAGCAAAGGGGGAAGATGCTGAGCAAAAGCTGTAAGGTTTTGCACACTAGCCCTGTGTGGGCCAAAAGACAATCCATGTGCAGCTGGACAAGCAGGCCAGGCTTTGGGGAGTAGAAGAAGACGTTGATGCAGGGAGGTGCAAGGGACATGGCTCTGATCCTTGTTGGGCTTCCATGGCTCCAGGCAGGAAAGTTTATTCCTGTATACAGGCAGGTGGCATGAGAATATTACATGGTAAATCAGATAAGCTGCAATCTCTTTATGCCAACAGATGAGTGAGTCAGAAAGGTTTGCGTATAGCTGTCAATACAATGTCCTGTAAGGATAGTGTCTAATCAAATTAGTCACTTGCAGCTCCCCTCCCTACAGTCCTTTGGTTAAAAGGAAAACAATATTCCAGTGAAAGAGGGACTTAAAGCATGTTCAGCCCTAACATGCTCAGCAGTTGCCACCCCTCTTTCCACTTTGCAGCTAGTGTCTGCACCCACTGCTTTGGACACAGTTCCATAAATGGTCCTAATGGTATGGTTTCCCCTGGGAGGTATGTTTTGCACCATGTCAACCAGATGATTTTACTCCACAACTGGAGTTTTCAGTAGTGTCCCTCATAGAACTGGGGAAAGATGTTGTATGTGTTGTTGGAAAGAGAGGAATTTTATTCCCAGAAACTCAAGTTCATTTTCCCAGCTACCAGCCAAGCCTTCAAGGGCAGCTTAAACATTTGAAGTTTTCATTTGAAACACTATTTAAATGACATCCACCAACAGCCCACAAAGGAGAGGTCTTATGCCATCTTTGCAATTCAGGTTTAAAGCTATTAAAAACAAATCTGTGCAACCACATGTGTTCAGATATTACTATGCTGCGTGACAGTCTAGTGCAAGTTTCCTAAAATAGCAGCCTCATCCTCCTTCAAGATCCTCCATTGTCTGCCTAAGTCCATTCAAAGAACATTATCCTATTGCAAGCTTAGACTGTATCCACACCTCAGTTACCATTGTTATGCCAGCAATGGCGTTCATGGTGCCACTGGAGTACCCCTGAATGCCTAGGGAACATCTGAAGCCTTTGCACTACACTATAAATTCCGGGTACCTCAGCCCACCACTCTTCTCCAAGGGTGTTGCTCTGGCACTGCTGGCTCCATTTCCAAAGGCAATTTAGATTTCCACCTGCCATTCCTACATGGCTTCAATTGCACTGCAGTTACAGAGTCCTGGCTTGGATTAACAAATCTTGCCTCGGTTTCTCTACTTCTGCAGTTAGAAACTTCAGTACTTTAGGACCTTCATTCCTTGTTAGGAGGAAATCTTCTTGTTAAGTTCCAAACTCTCTATGCAGCAGCAGGAACTGAGCTTGGATCTTTCATATTTTGAGCCAGGCATAGCACTGCTGGACCCTGATTGGTTTTTTTTACCAGTGTTTCTAAACAAAAACATTTATCTTGAAGAGAACATAATTTTTCATGCCAAACAAAGTGTGAATATCTGGAAGGTTTGGTTCCAAAAGAGTGCTAACTTCAATTCAATATGAATAGTTCACCCCTTTGCAATTTTTCAGCTCCCAAATCACAACTGAAAAGAATATATAGCAATTTGCATACCCCTTAATGCATCCACAAAATCTTTTTATGTCAG
This sequence comes from Scytalopus superciliaris, assembly GCA_013400415.1. Classification (NCBI taxonomy): domain Eukaryota; kingdom Metazoa; phylum Chordata; class Aves; order Passeriformes; family Rhinocryptidae; genus Scytalopus; species Scytalopus superciliaris. The sequence goes on from VXBX01002932.1 coordinate 130,024, forward strand.
GAAAACACCATATGTTACCAAGACCAAAGGACCTTTGTTCAGATGTAGGGCATCCTGAGTACATCTTCTAACTGTATAGCTGTGTCTTGTGATTTCCATTTTAAACACAGCCTGATTTCTGGACATTGAAACATTTCTGAGAAGTGACTATGATCTCCCAGGAAACCCCCCTTACACAAATATTACGTGGCACAAGGAGGGTCAACAGATCACAAAAAGTGCCAGGTTACAGTGTGCTGGATTGTAAGAGAAGCTATGCTTCACTTCAGACTTTCCTTAAAGACCTGGTGATAGAAAAATGAGTTTCTCTCCAGCTCTAAGGAGTTGCTTGTCTGTATCAGTTCCAGTTGGCTGGTGTCATTACATGTGCATTTCTTCTGACTAGAAGTGTTCCCTGGAAAAAAGGATGGTATATCTGTTTCTAGGGCTATCTGAGATAAGGTGTTTTGGAAGCCTTTTCTGTGCATGTCTAAAATCTACTGTCCTTACATGGTTATGGAGAACAGACTGATCCCTTTTTCTTGGCAGTAGCCTTCTATACAGTTGGAGACTGTTTTGTTTAGAAAAGAGACAACTCAAAAAGAGACATGGAAAACCTCAGCCTTTCCTCAGAGGTCAAATTTTACCACTGTATTCCAGGTGAGACATCTGTTCTGTACAACTTGGCATAATCTATTACGCAATAGAAGCTTCATCCTAAGGGATGTACACCTTCTGTCTGACAGTCTTGACACATGTGCAGCCTCTGTTAAACTCAGGTAGTGACTCATCCCCATGAATTCTCCATATAAGCAGGGCTTTCCATGCACACTTGGTGAGTGCTAGTCCTGAACACACCTGCCTGCAACTTAGTTTAAGATGGTGCTCAAACATATTTACAGACACCTGACCGTGGCTCACTCGCTGGCTTAATATTTTTCCACCCGTCAGTGGAAATACTGAGATGCTCCACATCTGTGACAGCTTCCATAGAGAATCCTACTCAGTAAGTTCTACATTTCATTAGTGAGCTACTAAGAAATAGTCCTCATCTTTCAAACACATTTGCTGCCACCTTTTAACTATTTCATCAAAGGCCTCACCTTAAGAGACAGAGTATCTTGTGTGCCATTTCCTCATCAGTCAGGAGCTGTGACAGACACTACTTTCTTTTTGTCCACAGACTTCTTACTCCAACATAGAGGAAGTAATGATGTGTGACACAGTTTGCTCTCAAAAAAACCACTGGTTGTTACTTGTGTCCTCTATTTATGTGCAGAAACATGTTTGTTCCTGTATTTTTTTGGAAGTCAAATTTAAAATGGTCTGCTGTGGAATTCTCCAGTTCTTTTTTTTTTTTTTTCTTTCTTGAAGAAAGAATCATTATACTTGCCTTTTTCCAGCATTTCAAAACCTCACAGGATCCTCCATTAACTGTCAGAAAGGGTCATTAACAGTTTAGAGGTTACTTCACACAGCCCTCTAAAAACTCCAGCTCTTCAATACTTTGTTTGCTATTCTTTCTCTTCTCTATATGATAAACAGGAAGTGTTCATTGTCCATCATGTTTTTAATGTAGCCTCATGTTCAATTTTGACCTTTCTTACTTTCCATTTTTAACTTATCATAGTATTTTTATACATATCTTCAATAATTTCACCATGCTTACATGCTTTCTGTCTGTTTTTCTCTTCAATAAGCTCAACAAGAACATAAAATTTTAAAATGGCCTATTTTTTCAGTTTGAAACTTTCATTTCATGGTCTTAACTAATCTGGACATCTGCAGCTAGCTCTGGGTAGGTCCTTGTTCCTCTTTCAGAATATGGTTGTTGGAGGCAGCATATGAAGCCCTGGCACACATCATGTCCTTCAAGCTTTCTCGAGCAGTACCAGAACAAGCCACCTTCCTCCCAGGCCTCCACATTCATATTTGGGCTGAATTGAACCACTCCTGGCAGTAGTGACAATAATCACAGAGATGGGCAGCCTGAACCCTTACTCTTTGAGCAGGTGAGCCTTGTTTATTTTTCACCGATGTAGTGGATGGGACTTACCCCTTTCCCCCAGTAGTGAAAACTCCTGTGCATGCTTTAATTCCTCTGAGAGGTAAGGGCCTCTGAGGCATTTTGCCTCCCAGCATCATATTTACCCTCACCTGATGTTTGCACAGCATGTGGCTTCATTAGTGTGAAACAACTTCCGTTCCTTGCAGCCATGATTCTCACCTTTTTTTCACTTACAGCAATGAGAGTAATTTTTCTACCTCCCTGGGTTTTTTGGGTTTTTTTCTGTGTTTGGTTATTTTGTTTGTTTTGTTTGCAGGGCTTCCCATGTTTCCTCAGAGTGTTTCAATCCAGCAATCTCAAACTGAAGTTCACCAGATTCCTTCCTAAAGGGATGTCACTAAGAGGTGTAATTTCTTGTCCTGGTTCTTACTAACAAGAAGAAAAGCCCATAGTAATTGCAAATTCAGTTCAAGTCCTGTACTGAAGCATTCAGGATTCATGCTTTCCTTAGAGAACAGCCCTTAGAGGAGCTGCTCAAGTACCACAAAATCATAGAGTCCTGAAAGAGCAGCATTGCCTCATTATCTTTCTTCTGGCCATTGTGTTCTTTTGGGAAGGATGCAATTCCTGCTCCTGCTGGAAGCTGGGGGAGCAGAAATAATAAGATGCTCACCTTGTTAGCCAAGGATTAGGCCCAAGCAGTATAAATTTAATTAGACTTTAAAGAGCTTATTTCAATGTTAGGAGATGCAGTTCTTCCCTGTTGCTGCTGCCTCAATATAATTGTTTCAGTAAGTGTTCTGCTTATCAAGAGAAAGGAGAGCATTCTCAGATACTGTGAGTACTCAGTGTTTGTTTGCAGTTAGATTAAGAAGAAGAAAGTTGACCCAAAGCTCTTGTAGAGGTCATCTAATCTCTCTGGTTTAGAAGATCTGTCCTCCCACAGACTCATCTTCGGCACTATAAAGGAATACCTCTTCCTGATGACAAGCCCTCTCTGCAGCGATACCTCACCCTTGGTCATTCTGGAAGCAGCATCTTCTATTACAAAAATTTAGGAACTACATGAGAAATTAGAGTGCTGCTTGCATAGACTACAACTTTGGACTACTACTTACCACAAGACCCAGGGCATTCACAATGAGCATTAGTGAAGACGATGTGGAGAAGTTTCTTGACGGCAACCCTGCTTTTGCCAAGCAGTATTTTGAGAAGAAACTAAAAACAGAGTCCCCGGATAACAATGAGAGTGAAATACTTTTTGAGTTGATTCAAGACATGCAAGAAAGCATCAACATGGAGAAAGTTGTTTTCAAAACTTTGAGAAGAATCAGGTCCCTTATTCATGCTGACCGCTGTAGTCTTTTCATGTACAGGCAGAGAAATGGCACACCTGAACTGGCAACAAGGCTTTTCAACATTCAAGAGGGAAGTACTCTGGAGGAATGCCTGGTCTCCCCAGACTGTGAGATTGTCTATCCACTGGACATAGGCATTGTGGGTTATGTTGCACAGACCAAGAAAACCATGAACATCAAGGATGTCCATGAGGTATGTTTGCAATTTTTTCATTTACTGGGTAGAAGGCAGGCTCACATGCTTACTAGTACAGAGGGGTCAAGAGGTAGCACCTTACCTGAGCACGTGGTCAAAGGTCTTGTGGTGTAATAGTTGTATACTGAAAACAAAAGCACCAGTAACAAGTCTTCAAGTTGCTTCCAATTTCATTTATGGAATGAGGTGAAGCTAACCACATTAATTACAGTAGGTCTTAATGCCCATAAAAAAGTGCACTGCTACACCTTGCCCGTCTAATTAAAAAAAAACCCAAAACCAAAAAACCCAAAAATACCTAGTCCAGCAGAGGAGAGTGAGGTAATCAGATCCACATTGAACGCACTTGGAATTTTCCACAGAATTTTATATTCCATGAGAAAGTTGAAAAGAGAGAGAAATCTTTTACAGGAGTCCAGAGAGGGTTTTTAAATCACAAAAAACATTTGAAAATTATGAATGTTTAGCCAAAGGCATGCAGAGATTATTTTATCAGAGAGAGTGGACCTCAGAACATGCACATTAACTGCAACCTGTGTATGGCTATCTTCATCAGAAGCAGCAAGAGACAAGCTTTGACCAAAAAAACTCTTCCAGCAAACACTGTAAACTGCAATATCAGGAGGGATCTGAAGGATTTTAATATTTTATTTTTATGTCTTTGTGACAAGATTTACCCCCCACACTTCCAGACTGAATCATGTAAACCTGAATGGCAGTAATAACAATCCGCTTTTTCTAATCATAGGTATAAAACTAAAATCCATGTGACCCAAATATGGCATTTGGGATTACTCCATCTATTGTTTGCTAGTTACAGAGAGACCATCTGCTGGTCCATTCATTTGTTGCTCAATACAAGCATATTCAAAGCCTTCAGCAAAACCTTCCTTGTCTTCCACAGACTATACTGAGACACTGATGGCATTTTGCAATTTTTCAATTTTTTTTTTTATAGGGGATGTTGTTGGTGTTGGGGAAAGCATCAGAATGTGACAAACTTTTTCAAGCTGTCTGGTTTCAGGTATTTCTCCAAAAATATGGGAGGATTTCAGTGCCGTGCACTAAGTGCTGCACTCAGACTCTAGTGCTTTAGGACATTCCTTTGAAGCAGACCCAGAGACTGAATGCTTTGTCTATCCCATTTGGCAATGAAGATCAGCAGCTATGGGGACAAGGTGCATTATGGAGTGATTATCCTTTCTGGTGCAACCTTCTGAATATGAGCAGAACTGTGTAGCTTTTTCTAACCCAAATGGAAGGACTTACAGCCCACAAGTTATTCAGCTGAGCATGGAGAAGATCTTGGGTCAGCAGGACAATCCCTGCACTCCCTATTGGCAGGGGATGATGGTGTTAATAGAACACTGTGCAGCTGAAGGGATCTGCCATCTGCCTTCCCTGTACTATCTTTACTCTCCTTTGTTTTCTTTTGGCATGGAAGGAAAAGTAATATTCTTTTAAGGATGAACTAGACAAGTTCCTTTTGAGCTGCCCCTACAGGATGACTTAGAATGCTCCCAGTGGTTTGAATGGCAACTTCTTCCTGGGTGACTTCTTGGACAGCCCAGTCCAGACAAGAGCTGTCTGCACACGACAACTGCTACCAATTCACCCCGGGACAAAAGGGGGTGGGTTGCTGCCAGGTGCAGGGGAAGATTGCCAAGAACCATGCACTGCCAGTGCCATCCTCCACTGGGATACATTCTCTACCATTTACCATCCCATGCACAAAGGCCCAGCAAAATGTAAGAGAATGTCTGGGAGAACATTTTCAAGAGAAACAAGGAGTAGATGACTTCATAGATGATGCAAGCTGACAATAAGCTTCAGGGTCCAGGCAAAAGCAGCAGTAAAATGAGGGTGAGTGAACTTCCCAGTGACTGCACTGGTTTATACACTGTGGCTATGCTGTGCTGCACAATATCTGGCTGCACTCACTCCACAAGGCTAGCAAGAAGCTGGAGGGAAGGATGAAGGAGATACTATGAAGAATGTCACTGATCTGAGAATGATTGGTGGAAAGCCTCCTTCTTCTGACAGAGCCTGACATGTTAAAGCTTATGATTTGCAAGATCTTCACAGAAAGTTAAAAGCACACAGTTGCAGTCCAAAGCCAGAGCTACTCTCCTCTTGATACTAGCTTTATCATTTCTAGATTGTCCAATTTTCTGCTAATTCATTTATCTTCCTCAGTAATTTTTAAGTAAAACTTTCTTTAGGTAGCTTACTTTGAGTGGCTGTGCTTTAACTTGGTTTAAAACTACAGACTTTGTGGAAAATGCTTCATTTGTAAATTCTCTATTAAACAGTGTGCCCAGTTCAGTCCATTTGTTGATGAGCTCACCGACTACACTACAAAAAACATCCTTGCGACACCCATCTTGAACGGCAAAGATTTGGTTGCTGTCATTGTGGCTATCAATAAACTGAACGGCCCACACTTCACCAGCTCTGATGAAACAGTAAGTGGTCAGTAGCTGTGTTTCTATCAAAGAGTTGTTACTTGTGTTATGTAACATAGACTCGTCTACACTGGGGGTGTCTGCTTTAGTGAAGGTCCATTGGTGTGAGTTTCCCTAAAGGGGACTCACCTTCTAATAAAAGAGGCTTAAAACGAGGATGCTTATCTCATAAGTCTTTCATGGAAGACACAGTGGGATAAGCTTCATCTCATGCCAATGCACAGCAAAGCTTTTATCCAGGGAAATTACCATGACGCTTGTAAAGCAGTGCTATGAAATACAGTATACACGAGGCTGCTACTGCATTCAACTCAATCCCATAATTTGTCTTTGCAGCTTTTTCTGAAATACCTGAATTTTGCATCCTTGAACTTGAAAATTTATCACTTGAGTTATCTTCACAATTGTGAGACTCGAAGAGGGCAGGTAAGAGTGAAAATGCAGAACAGGCTGTACCTCAAAATCAAATGAATGCATTCTTCCAATTTCAAAGGTGTACCTGAAATGCTTCAGAGATTTGTGCCTGAAGAGCAGAAAAAAAGAGATGTCCTCCAGTGCTTTCAGACACTGCTCCTTCCCCAGAGTTCTTCATTACTCTTTCTGCTGCTATTGGCAAAACTGTAGGACCTGACAGAGTGGTACCAGTTTCAGCAGGCTGTGAAACACTCCTGGGTCATTTAACCACTTCAGCCAGCAGCACTGAGAGAGTTCCTGAAACACTTAAGAATGTGGTATTTTTATCTTATGTGCTCATTAAGAAGTGCTATTGAATATATAGTATGTTGAAGATATAGTAAAATGTCATATACCTTTTGTATTAGTCTTCATTAGTAGAAATTAACACAGGTTAGGGTTTTAGGGTATTCTGAATTCAAATAATTTAGCCACCATTCTTTTGTATGATTTGATTATAGCAGGACTTTCAGATATATTGGGATGGATGCAAATCCTTGCAATCACTTTCTGCAGCAGGCAACCAGTTGTCATTGAAGAGAGCATGCAAATGTATCTGTGCTTCATGGCAGCCATGCTCTGTTCTGCAGTGGGGGTTCCCATGGGGAATAAATGCCTGTCTCAGCAAAATAAATGCAGAACACAAGTTTATTTTGAAGCTTGGGACAGCACTTACACATAAAAATTCATTATCTTATGTGCTTTGCCTAAGTTTTTTCAGTTATCAGAAACATGAATGACTGCCAGGTGATACAGCCATCAGCAATGAGGAGTCATTCAGCTAAAGAAAAACCAGCAAAGGTGTATTCCTGTTGAGGGCTTAGGAGTAGGACTAATGCAGGTAAGAAATGGGATAGGAGACAAAGTGAAGACCCAAGAGGTGGAAGGCCTAATGTCTCCACAGGGTGCCATAGGGACTGAACCCAGGAGTCCTGTGTTCATATACCATTGCTGCATCAGCAGGTTCCACAGAAAGGGAAGAAAGCAAGAATGAGATGCGGGACACACTGCTATGGTTCTACCAATAGTTCAATTGTCCGACCTTTGGCTGTCTAGGTCTTACAGTCTGTGAGAGTTAAAATAATTCATCATTTTAGAATTAAAAGTACTGAAACACAGAATGAGCAAATCACATTCTCAAAGGTGGCCTAGGATTTAAATACTGGTAATCCCATCTGCAAAAACTGCTCAATACAGTGGGTAAAATGGCTTGTTGCAAAGACAGCTCAGTCTGCTTGTGCTCAGATACTGTGTAAGAGTCTTATTAGAGGGCCATATAATACAATAATAAATTTTGACCAACTTCTTTACATCATTCCATGAATTAAACATTTTTCAGCTGTTTCTTTCAGTCCTCCTCCTCACAGGGCTTGTGGCTTTCGGCCTTGCTTATTGCATGCTGTAGAGTGCCAAAAAGTAAACTGTTGCTCATTTTCCTCCACTGTCCTGTCTGAGGGATGCTGACAATGAACATCTCAGATTTTATAGAGTTGTTCCAGTTTATGGATTAGTAACAGAGACTGATGCATCTTACAACTGTCAAAAACATCTACTAGTGTCCAGTGAAGAGGCAAGGCACACTTTTTCTGACAGTGGCCATGTAACAATACTTCTTGTTCAAAGCACAGGTCCAGTTGGCTTCAGGTTGCAGCTCTCAGTGCTTCTGAAGCACTGCTCCTCAGATCTCATGGGCTCAGAAAGCAAAGCACACACATTTGGATACAAGCACAAATGCATTAACTAAGATAAGCAATGGTATAGATGCTTCCTTACCATTTCAGAGAATATTTCTCCTTTAGGCCCACGAAGACCCTCCCTGTGTCACCAGCAATACTTGCATAGCCTCCATTTTTACAAACAAAAGAGTCTAATAGCAACAGCTTTCTTAAGGGTACATCTGTGGGGCACAGGGCAGCGAAAAGGATCAGAGGCTGATGTGCACAAAGCAGTTTTGAGGAAAACATTGGTGCAGATATTTCAAACGCCAGCCTCTGGAATTTGCAACACTTTTGCTGTTAACTGGTTTTGGGTTTAAAATATAAATGGGGATAGGTCTTTACCTGACACCACTAATCTTTTTCTGCTGTGTTTTTAAGATTGGATTTCTACATAACACTCCATGATGATCTGACTCTTCCTCCCTAATAATTCCCAGCATGAATAAGCAATGCTTTTGCGTTTTGTTATATTGGTTTCCTGCACTTTTCAGGAACTGTAGTTTAAAACCCTTATCATTTCCCTGTTACTACAAACACCTTTGGGAAGCCCATCTCTCAAGGAAAGGCTGTGCTTACATTTTGATCTTACACTGCAGGTGCTGTTGTGGTCAGCAAATAAGGTTTTCGAGGAACTGACGGACATTGAGAGGCAGTTTCACAAGGCTTTTTATACAGTGAGGGCATACCTGAACTGTGACCGGTACTCTGTAGGTCTCCTGGACATGACAAAGCAGAAGGTGAGCATTCACATGTGTGTTGTACAGTGTTCTGATTGCTGCTGTCCACTGAGGGGTGATGTCTTAGTGAGGCAGTCAAAGTGCAGGCTAACTTTGAGTCATAATTCCTACTTTGGGTGGCATATTTTTATTGTGCAAACAAAGAGATGGGGTTAATGAAAACAGAGGAAAAGGGAAGAGCTTGTCACTGGAATGGGACTGTCAAAGGCTGGGACAACAAAGAAAGGGAAAATGTGTCTGACTCTGGCAATCCTGGCCAGAGCCTGCAGCACAAACCACCTCACACAGTCTGTTGATATCAGAAGTATAGTGAGACATCTGTGGAAACCCCCAGCAACAAAGCACCACCTTTCTCAAGGACTCATCCATATGCACAATACCCAGGGTTTTAGATGAAATTTGGCTTCATGAAAAGACGTTGGCAAAAGCTACGTTACATCTGATTTGGTCTGACTGTTTGCAGCTTTGGCAAGATTTATGTGGGGGTTACACAGCGTCCTTGTCAGTGGAGCCCTACTTTATTCTACAGTCAGGCTTACCATTCTGTCTACAGAGCTCTTATAGCATACTGTCTGCTGAAGAGATGTATTAAAACATCATTAGTGTACTAAAGACATTTTCATCAGCATTATAAAGTAGCCTAAGAAAAACAAGCAAACAAAACATTTCAGCAGTCTGGCAACTAGTAGATCAGCCCTATAGTCACACTGTGGAGAATAAAGAACACAAAAAATAATGGCATAGTTGTTTGAGTACATCCAGCACTGTTCACAGAATGAAGCAGCACCCTGTGTACAGGCAGTATACGATTATATAAAGTACCTGATGCTTCCCAGTTTAGATATTTGGGTATTCTTCTGCTGTCTGGTATTGAAGTAGTCGTATTATTTGATGCCTTGTTTACACAGTACCAGAACCAGCATGGTAGAGCAATGGTTACTTTGAGACTGGAGTCAGAATGCACTTTCCTACTCAAAATCCTTCTTTAATTTTAAAACCAGGAATTTTTTGACCTGTGGCCAGTCCTGTTGGGAGAAGTGCCCCCCTACTCAGGGCCTCGCACTCCGGATGGCAGGGTATGTGAGAACAGGCCTTCCTTAACCCTTCTCTCTAGCTGGATTGCCTCACCCCTAATTGTAACACCACTCTTTTTTTTATTATTATTTGTAGGAAATAGTCTTTTACAAGGTCATTGATTACATATTACATGGAAAAGAAGACATTAAAGTTATCCCGTAAGTGCCCAGTCCCTGTAAGCTAGGTAGTCACATAGAGTGTAGCTAGAACCAATGTTTTCCATGTTTCAAAGTCATCCATGAGGAAAAATGCAGAGGACTAATATTAGACTGAGTAAGAGAGACAGAATATAAGTTAGTTCTTCAACTCACATTTCTGTGGGATAAAGATTTCCTCAAGGGCTTTGGGATCCTGACTTGCAAACTAGGCTACAAAATTCATTGCTACCTGTGATTCTTTCTGGATGCAGAAATTAGCTGTCTTTACTGCCTGCAGTTTTGCCACTCTTCTTCCCAAGATGAGGCATCACTCCTCCTCCATGCCATCCCTGTGTCAGTGGGTGAACCCATCCAGGATGTCCTTGTGTTGAGGCACCTTCTTCCTTGTTTCTCCCTAAGTCTTGAGTCGCTGACCCCATCTTAAGGCTACCTCTGGTCTTTCCTCCCCTCCTGGCAGCAGGAGGCATCCTCTTTCTGAGAACTGTCCTCTCTTCTTGCCACTAAATTTTTCAGAGGAGCCTTGGGCACCTTAGACAAATCTGACATTAACAGGAATTTTGTCCAGTTCTGGTCACGCTGCTTTGCATCCATGTATGTGCTGCAAGAAAGGCCCCTATTGCTTAGGTACAACAGTGTTCAAAGTTCAGGCTGGCAGACATCCTTAGACAGGATCTTCCTTTTTCCTTTCCCTGCAAAATATGACCCCTGCTCTCAGAAATTTTTATTAAGTTTTTATTAAGTTCAATTCAACTTTTTATTAAGTCTCTGCAGACCCTAATATTTTATGAGTTATTTTGTATTGAATCCTTCAAGAAGGAATATTTACTTATGGGAAAAAAATTTTTCCTTGTGCATGAGGATCCTTTGAAAGTAACAGAATTGTTCAGGAATTGAGAGTGAAACGTAAACCTGGATTATACAATCAGCTGGATACACTTCAACTCCATGACCATTCTGCAGTAAACATATATCCTTAATTTCCCTTACACATTTTTCTTTCATTCAGAAATCCTACTCCAGATCACTGGGCCTTAGTTACTGGACTGCCAACCTATGTGGCTGAAAGTGGATTTGTAAGTACTTAACCCAGGATTTATCAAGTCTTTCTGAGATGAAGTGAGACTCATGCTGCTTTCTCATTAATTCAGTCCTTTGTTTTAGTAGTTAAACTTCTCGTTGCCCATGTTGTAAAACCTTTTCGTTTGTGTGATCCCCCAGATTTGCAACATTATGAATGCTACTGCAGATGAGATGTTCAACTTTCAGGTACTGTAAAAACTTCCTGTTCTGTGAAGAATGCTACCTTTTTTCATAAATGTAATATATTGTCGATATTAGGCATATAAATACTTCTTTTGCCTGTAGTCTTAACATAAAACGGAAGGCTGATGTACTTAGAAAACACATTAAGTACATGATGTCTTTCTGCTTGCTGTTGCTTCAAGGAAGGTCCTCTAGATGAATCAGGATGGACTGTCAAAAATGTTCTCTCCATGCCAATAGTGAACAAAAGGGAAGAAATTGTTGGCGTTGTCACATTTTATAACAGGAAAGATGGGAAACCATTTGATGAACAAGATGAAACCCTCATGGAGGTACAGTTCCTTGCTGCGGCTGGAAGTAAATCATATGGTTGAAGAGATCACTATTGCTTCTTGTACACCTGCAAAGCATTCCTAGTGTTCTGCAGCTACATAGGTATCTGTTGCTTAGAGAAGTGTTATACATCAGCGTGAAAGTATTGAAAGCAACTATTTGACATACTGGGGGTGTTTGTCTTGGAAATCCAGCTGTGTTCGTATCGTTTTGTTTCAGCATTCTTGGACTGGACACCTGGCCATGAGCAGCTACAGTGGGCCAACACAACCATTCTGACCTGTGTTCACATACCTGTGTTCACATACCTGAGCTGGCTCTCACTTACTGGGCCAATCCCTCAAAAAAATTACACAGAAATTGTCTACATAACTGAGACACAAAGGGAAGCCAGCTGTTGAACCTACTAACAGCAGCTGTGATTAAGGATCTTGCTGCTTAGAAATGCTTCTATGCTAGTTTCAATGCAATATAAACATTCAGCTCTTGGCATCTGTTATCAATCAGGACATTTCCTGAAGCAGAATTTTCTTATCAAACTAAAAGACTGCAGAAAAGAAAATCTGTTTGAATCGGCCACTGGACAGCAAACAGGTTGAAAGTAAACACAGTGTGTGAGTAAATACATGTGAGAGGTGATGAGATCACCTTGCTCTCCCCTGATATTATTGTTCCTGACCTGCTGTCACCATAGTAACAGCAACCTTTCCAGAGACAGAGGTCCTTGCAACAACACAGAAATAGTGTTCTGTATGCTGAACTGGACAGAGGGTCCTTGAGCCTCCAAAGTGTGGATGCTCTGAAAGCCTGGGCAGATTCAGCAGCTGGGGAGTTGCTCTGCTAAGGAATAAGTCCCAGCTGGCAGCAAGCACATGATTGCTCATCGCTAGAATGGTAGTCAAAATGGAGATTGTGTCTCTAAAAATATATCATGCAGTATTATATTTCTGTATTTCTGAGGAACAGATGTTTTGTCTATTTCACCATTTCCTTCTTTCCCTCTCACCAAGTCCTTGACACAGTTCCTGGGTTGGTCTGTACTCAACACAGATACCTATGATAAGATGAACAAGCTGGAGAACCGCAAGGACATTGCTCAGGACATGGTGCTCTACCACGTGAAATGTGACAAGGATGAAATCCAGGAAATTCTGGTAATGCCTTGCAACATGCAGCACACATCCAAGTGTACTGGCCTAGCCCATGACTTATGGCACAGACACAGATCTCCCGTTTCACAGAAATGCTTCCAGCCACCCTGATGTGAAGGAAACACCTGGGCCCCAGTCACTACACAATGGCAGAACAAGTCTTTCTTTTGACTCTGTAGTCTGCCCTCCACCTCAGCACACAGCCCCACTATGTCTTTTCTAATTTCCTCAACAAGACCAGCCTTGGAGGTGGGTTCACACAGGTGCCACTCACGGCAGGGCTATAGGGGTGGAACAGAAACTGATTTATTCCCCAAAACCTCCTTAGAGCAGAGGATGTGAAGTTAAAGGACCCAGCTGAGGCACTGGCTCTAGGGGGACATTTATATGTAGGGGAAACACAAAACAAATTCACAGAGAGGGAGAACACCATCAGGAAGAATGAGTTAAAAGGCCAGAAATTGAAGTAAGGTCCAGGAAGGAAACACAATTTGCATGTGACAGCTGCCCTAGATTTCTCCCAAGCTGCCCAGTGCAAAGTGCAGGGTTCAGCTGCCAGTTTAACACACCCATGCTCTTTGCAGCCAACACGAGAAAAGCTGGGGAAGGAGCCAAGTGAGTGTGAGGAAGAGGAGCTGGCAAGCATTCTGGTAAGAACAATGCACTGCTGGAATAAACAGTTTTGTCAAAAAATACTCCCTGTGTGGATGCAGGAAAGAATTCCCAGCACTGGCGTGCTGTTACCTGCTGAAGAGTGAAGGCAAAGCATACCCTACCTTCCTCTGCTGCATGATTCTGGGGCTATCATTGTAATGTCACAGCAAGTGCCTTCCCCAGCCTCTGCTGTCTGCCACTTTATCTCAAGGAGATCAAAGTCCATCTGGAAAAACATCAGCCATCTTGGCTTGTCACACATTTAGTTCTCCAGAGTAATTAAGGAGGGTTGTAAGTCTTCCCCTGTTCAGAGTCTTCAACTACATCAAGTGCTTAAGAAAAAAACAGTATTTCCTGCACTTGACCAAAAACTCCCACCCTCTTCCCCCTCTAATGGGATTATTACGGAAAGCTGCATTTCAGTCTATTTATGTGTTATAGTCTAAAGGAAAAAGTTTCCAGCAGTAGCAGACTGATACTTTTTTACTAAGCAAAGCCTAGGAATGATGTAAGCATCACAACAGTAAACCACCCCACCTCTCTTATAGAAAGAAGAACTCCCGGGGCCCACTAAGTTTGAAATCTATGAGTTCAGGTTCTCTGATTTTGACTGCACTGAGCTAGAGCTGGTGAAGTGTGGCATTCAGATGTACTACGAGCTCGGCGTGGTGAAAAAGTTCCAGATCCCACAGGAGGTAAGAGCTGGCAAAATCCAGGATCTCCTGTCTTGGATGGCCAAAGAACTCACTGCGTGGCTGAGGTCGCAACACAGGGACCTCTGTGCATGCCCAGCACAGCTCACAGAGCAGCCAGAGGGCCGGGTTCGTGCAGGCTTGCAAAGAGGAGGGTGTGCAACCTAAGCCCCCTCACCCTCCGGAAGACAGGGAACTTGCCTCTGAAAGCTGATGGGTTTGCAGTGTAAATCTGGCTTCCTCTGCCCTGCACAGCCTCCCACAGGTGTGGGTTTGTTATGAGATCTATGTAGATGGGTGGTTCACCACACAAAAGGTTGCTTGCACTTGGTGTATCACTGCCCTTCACAGCCATAGTGTAAAAGCAGTTTCCAGGCACACTGCCTGTGTGCCTGTTTCCTTTGCAATAGGATATACCCTTTAGCTTCCAGCCAAGGTATGCTGAAAGCCACACTGGCAAGTCTCTTTGTTTTACATCCCCTTGCAAACATGGACGTGCCTTCGTTTGGTGCACTTGGCACCAGCTTCACAGCTGCTGTCGACAGGAATGGTGTGACCCTGTGAGGAAAAGAACTCCATAGTCCCTGATGTGCAAATTCACGACTTTTGCCACAGTTCAAACCCCTGCAGGAACCGTGAAATTGGCATTTCAGCACCTCTGGTGCTCCCCAAGGGATTTCACAGCACATCATGTGAGGTTTACTTCCATCTAGTGGGATCTGGAGGTAATTGCAGGGAGAATTTTCGCCCTGGAAAGGCAGGCTGGGAATTAGAAGGGAAGTGAATGGGAATTGCCTCTGTGCTTCTTAGTTGTAGCATGACAATGTGAAAAAATATTAAAAATATATACTGGGCAACCACTAACATATGGTACAGGTGTGAAAAGCAGTCAGTCTTTGCTACAACTCTGAATAGTTGAGATTTTAGGAAATGAATACTCATCCACAATTAATTTACTCTCTAATGAGAAAACCTGCATAGCTACAACATGTAGTACACATGGAGAAGTAGAATGAAGAGGGGAAAAAGTACATTTCTTATTTAATGCCCTATATTGTAATAAGATAAAAAAGTTTAAAAGAAAGAAAAAAAGAAATATATTAGAAATCAGAGACCTATATTTTAGTGTCCCCTTTTGCTCTCCACTAGGCTTTACTCTAACAACACCATCAGGGAAGCCTGATGATATCACAGCTTCTGATCTCTTTCTGGGGCCACCTCTGTAGAACTGGTCTGAACCTCATCCATGACTTCTGTACATGATCCTTATCGCAAGAGCACCAAGGCAGCAGCTTCATCACAAACTGACATCCTCTTCCTCATTTGCAGGTTCTGGTAAGGTTTGTGTACTCTGTCAGCAAAGGGTACCGAAAGATAACTTACCACAATTGGCGTCATGGCTTCAATGTTGCACAGACCATGTTCACACTCCTGATGGTAAGGTAACACCATCCCAGTTAATTTCGTGGCACAGTTTTGTTTACAGCAGGTCTTCGATCACACCTAGGAAACATGCAGGGGTCCAGCTTAATTCTGGTGTAGGAAAAGGGTTTGTCACTCCTAGCACAGGTCCTGATACATGAGGTGTCCATTTGCCTTTGGTAACAGTCATTGCATTATGCTTAAAGATTTGGTCAGTGCTGGCCAGTGAAAGGAGCACTTTAATTCTCATAGGTACAGATGTGTATGGTGTTGAGTACACTCCAGATTAAGTTCCTCTGCAGAGCAGGGGAGAGAGAGAGAATACAGGACTTCTATTCTAATAGGTTCTGACAGTAAAAGCCAGGAAGTTAGCTGGCTGGGGTGGAGGCAGTCTCCTGCTTTCCATTTCCAGGCAGGATAGACACACGTGTAAGTCTGTCACTAGTGAGAACATAGCAAGTGTCATTTCTCAAAGGCTTCCAGGGCAACAGGTACCTCGCCAAGAAAAACAGGTGTCTGACTGCTGCTCCACACTAGGGATTAACTAGCCAGAAACCAGTGAGAACAGTTTCACACATCTGCCTACACATCCGGCAGCAGGCTAATGTCTACCACCCCTGGACAATCCTTTGGGTGATTCATCTTGGACATCACATTGCTCAGAAAGGTGCAGAGCCTCTTCACATAGTACTTTGTGTCCAGTGACTGGAGAGGTGCTTGTGACAAACTGGGTGAGCCCTAGGGCACAAGGTTTCTATGGCAGGAGGCAGCCAATGCTGCAGGTATGCATCAAGCACACATGCAGTACATATGTGCCTACCTGAAATGTTTTGTTTCCTGCTGATTCCCCCATGTTAACCCAGGTCTACCAGGTGTTGTGTTTAGGTTCACAAGTATTTTCAGTTCTCCTGGACTGAGGAGATCAGTTTCAGTGAGGAGATCCCTGTCACAGACCAGTCACAGCTCAGTACCTGTTCCTGTAAGAGATGTTAACATACGGCATGTGCACTCTCTTCCTCCAGACTGGCAAACTGAAGCGTTACTACACAGACCTTGAAGCCCTTGCGATGGTCACTGCTGCTCTGTGCCACGATATTGACCACAGAGGAACCAACAATCTTTACCAAATGAAGTAAGCACTTTCTCACCACTTCAAACCAGTTTCTATTGTTCTCAAATGGAGCGGAATCAGGCTGTGATCACACCGAACTCCAGTACAGCTCTGTTTAATACACAAGGGTAACAAACTTCTTTTGCAAATTACCTTTCTTTTCAGCTTACTACAGCACTTGGGCTTATGCTTTGGCCAGTGGTGAAACTGAAAATTGCTGTGTTCTCTGGGGCTTTCTTTACCTCCTAGCAAACCTCCTTTAGGTAAAGACAAACTTACATTACCATTACAGTGTGCAAAAGCACTTAGCCTGAGTGCCACAGGAGACTCAGGTTACCACCAGGAGCATCCTGGGCAAAAGATAACTAGTTTTTGTTGGAAGGCATCTATGGAGAAAGTACCACTGCCCTCCCCACCCAAAGAAACAAAGTACCTATGAGAGTGCTGCTCTCAGTACGTAGTTTTTAGCTACAGGGAAACAATAGCATGATTTCATTGACTAGTCAAGAGTCTGTCTGTTGCTCATTTAAAGTAATGTCAGATTACAGTTCTTCTGAAATGCTTGCTGGCAATACTGTCTTACTGTTTTCTGGAGCTTTGAAGGAATGTTAGGTGAAGCTGGCTCTTGCTTTTGGTAAAAAAGGGCCTTGCTTTTCATGTAGGAAGGTGTCCAAGGATTGCAGGTTTTCCTCTTCCTATTACTAGATATCAACATGTATTTAATTTGCAATGGCTGAGTGGGAATGCACTCCCCCCACCACATGTGACCCTGAAAGGAGCCACACAGAGACCACAGGAGAGGAACGAGAGAGAGTTTATTGAACATGGGTGGGGATATATAGAGGTTTTGGAGGAATCAAAATGCCACCAATAAAGAGTTAGAGGAGATTCGGACTACTACCAATAGAAATCTAGAGTTAACAACCAATAGAAACGAGTAAATAAGAACCAATAGGAAAACTCCCTGAAGTTTCTTCAAGGACTCTGCATGCATTCCTGAGTGGTGAGATAAAAGAACAAGGAATCCATTTTATAACATTCATTCATATAACAGTAGTTTTCTGTTTTTAAGGCATTTGGGCTAGCTTTTTTATTTTCTTCAGAAGTCTATTTCTGACAGATTTTTTTCCATTCTAAATACTGCAGGTCCACTGCCACATTATTTCAGGAACTAAACAAGCTTACCAGGCTGAGTAATTACAGTGCATTCCTAAACAACATTTGGAGTGAAATTTGTAGTTGGAAGACTATTTTATACAGTATCCAAATAATTATAGGCAGTGTCACAGAAGTCTTTTATTAGACTGAAGTCATTACACCTATTGAAAAGTACTGCTCTTAAGCCTTTTAAAAGGAGTTGAACTTTTGTGTGTGACAAAAATTAAATATAAAATGAGACATTACTTTTTGTTTGTAAGTATTGCGCTAACATCTTTAATTATTCCTTTGTGTAACCAGATCTCAAAATCCTTTAGCTAAACTTCATGGATCCTCAATTTTAGAGAGACATCACTTGGAATTTGGAAAATTCTTGCTCTCTGAGGAGGTTGGTAATGTACTGCAATGTAAGGGCATGAATACTTTACTTTTAGGGAAGTTTTTCAGTAACAACAGAGCTGTCAGCACAATGCCTTTCTCTGGCTTGGATACAGAGAAACTGAAGCTGCCTCAGTCCACAAGTACTCTATGCTCATCCAGGACCAAAATGCATAGGCTTCCTAGACACATAACTTGTTTTTTTCAGAAGCCACACCATTATCCCTGTAGGAATATCTTACATACAGGAATGCTCTCCTGAAGCCCCTCTGACAGGGGCAAGGCTGACACATTCCCACAGTTAACTTTTTATTTCAGGCAGATTTGCTCCAGGGTCAGAGGATGGGGTTTGGATACATACTGTGCAACAATCTTTAGGATACCGACCCTGTTCAGTGAACAAAAGGGGAAACCAGCTACCCATATATGTTGCACAGGGCCCACAGCCCTTGTACCTTATGGGAGCAAGCTGAAGTTATTAAAAGAAAGGGGGGAGGGGAGGAGAGGAGGAAAAATGACACATTTGGGAAAGGGAGGTGGCCAGGAACTGGTAACAACACAGTGCTTGGGTTTTGCAACTCTCTTTCCTTTGCTTTTCAGTCACTGAACATATGTCAGAACCTCAACCGCAGACAGCATGAGCACATGATTCACTTGATGGAAATTGCCATAATAGCAACAGACCTGGCACTCTACTTCAAGTAAGTCAGTCACATATGCCTTGTGTGAAAGGCAGAAAGCAGCTGGCACTTTACAAAGGCCAAATGTGACACTTTGCTCTGAAAGCCCTCCACCTGCGCAGCAGTCCTCTTCACAAAGAGTGACTATGGGAGGCTGCCTTTCATACTGACCTCAGCAGGTGGGAGAACTCAAATAATTCAAAAGAATTTTGAACTTCTACTCAAATCACATATGTGACTATTTAACCCTCTATTTCAAACAAGACAGAGCTATATGAACCCGTAATGGAAAGAGATGTCAGGTTTTGGTTTGGGTTTTTTTTTCCACCTAGCACTTCAGCACTGAAAATGCTTGTAAATGGCAAATGGCCTGGCAAGGGCTACACTAACTTCTCTGTGAGAGCAGTAAGACACAAACAACAGGTAGACCATTGCAGGTGAATATCCAGCTCATGCTCTATTTCACACCCAAAAGCCAAGATTGCCAAACATCTTGAATCAGTGTGTACTAACTTTCTGGGACATAAGGCTGAAATTCAATGACATGTGACTTCCTAATTAACAAGGAGCTTTCAAAATGTGCTTTCAAACTACTATGTCAAGACCAGAGGCTGCTTCTGTGTTTTATACCGCACTATAATTATGCAGAATATAAACAGTCCACGAAAGAGGAATTTGAGGGAGATTACAACATCCAGAACTCTTACTCTGGAGATACAATGGGATATATGGGTATATGGGAGCATATACCACCACTTTCTCACCAGCTGGGAACAAGGGGTCCTTGACCTCCTTGGTCCATGAACTGCAATCAAAGTCTTGGTTAAGACCCAGGAATACTGATGTGGATAGAATACATACACAAGTAGTTTTGTGATGTGGCCTCTCTTCTCTTCTAGCATTGAAACATCTGGTTTCTCCAGATTTTATGCCACTCAAAACATGGGTGTATTGTGTATAAACAGTTCCTCAGAATTCCCCACATATATTCAGGTACATAAGGTTACCAATGCCTAAGTATATAAAGTCAGGTAGCTTTAAGAATACTCCAGCCAGCTCTAAGTTTCTGCAGTTTGCTTACCATTCAGGGGAAAAGCCTTCTTGTGTTGCCAACAAAGGTGGAAGCATTTATCAGCTAACATAACTTGCAGCTGTATATACTTTCAAAGAGCTGCTCATGTATCACCACTGCACTTATTTTTAAGGCATTTACAATAGTTTCCACTATTTATGAGAAGCAGACTGTGGTCCTTGGTTTTGCTGGGTGCTTCCTTAAGGACCTAAGTGCCAGGAAAGCAAGTGCTGGAAACCCTTCTGGAAAGGTTACCAATACCAGGATCAGCCATCTGTTGTTAATATATTTGTTTCCTTGTTTCATAGACTTTCATAGACTTTTTTTTTTCCACTCAAAGAAAGAGAACAATGTTTCAAAAAATCGTTGATGAATCTAAGACATATGATAATGTGACTGCCTGGACTGAATACCTGTCTCTGGAGACAACAAAGAAAGAGGTTGTCATGTGAGTAATCGGCTCTGGAAAGGTTAGTGATGTGTACACCTGGTGAGAGCTCCAGGACATGCTCTGTGCTGCACTTAGTGCAAAATCAGTACATGACACATTACTGTGGACTCAAATTTGATCTTCTGGAGAAGGACGGAAAGAACCAGGGGGTAAAAAGCTTAAAGTGGTTCTTCATCCAAATAAATCTAGTCATATACTCCTAAGGAGATGCAGGACTCGTTCTGGCTATATATCCCCACCAGGCTGTCCTGTGGCCTGTAGACCACAAACAGGGACATCCAATCCATTAGCTGTTCTTCCCAGCAGCAACCACTCTGAGCTGCACAATGCTGTTGTAACCAGCCAGGTGCTTTGCAGAATGCCCTGCACTGTCAATGAGGTACCCTCACAAACTCACTACAGACTGCACTGCTACACAGCCATGAGGGAGCCAGAGATGTAACTCCAAAGCCAAGAAGTTCAGCCCAGCAATGACCAAAGCAGCAAACATCCAATGGCAGAAGGAGGCAGTTCCCCATCACAATTCTGTTTTACTCAAAAGATAAATCCTTGATGAGTGTCCCAGTCAGAATCAAGCAACACATCTTTCTTTATCTAGCAATTCAGCAGGGATTAGGGGATACCTGACACAGTATCAAGGCATGATGTTCCTGAGCCTGTAAGAAGTAGGGTGCAGGCTGCACACAATAGATTAATTTTTTTTCCCATTTTTAGGGCCATGATGATGACTGCCTGTGACTTGTCAGCAATCACAAAGCCTTGGGAAGTCCAGAGTAAGGTCAGGTGCTTGAGATATCATTAGATTTCTGTAGTTTATACTTCAAAATAACGTAATTTCCCAAACTGCCTAGAAGATCAGTCTCCTACCAGAATTACCAAAAGGAATAACTATAGTTATGATGGATTAACCAGCCTTTCAGATTGTAGTGGTGAGTTCTGCACAAAATTCATGTTTACCAAAAAATAAAATAAAATCCCCAATTACTTAGATTTTTGGGTTACAGTGAGGTCTTTTGCATGTAACATATACATTGGTATTATTACAGTAATACCTGCTGTTTGCTCAGTTGTCTGACTTCTTTTTGGAGTTCTTTCCTGTACACACGGTGTACTTGGGCAATTGCTAAGTAGAAAGAACTAATATTTAAAGGAGGGTAAACGAAATAAAACCTACCTTCCCTTTCAGCATGAAGAAAGTACAACAAAGCCAAACACAATAGGCAGCCACAGGCAAATCTTCAAGGTGAACACATTGGAAATCTTTCTTGGTAGGTGAGCAGTGGACTGAGATCCAGTGCAACCAGACTGTTGAGCTGTCACTACACAGATGCAACCCTGTTGCCACATCTGCTCTTTCCATGCAAAAGAGTCGGGCTTGGGTTGGACACGAATAAACAGAGGGTTAGAAGTCAGTTTTCTTCACAGTGGAGATGTGAAGTGCATCAAGTTATGAGGCTGAAGTTGGCACTAACTTTCATTTTCCTTCCCTTTCAATGTAGGTAGCTCTACTGGTAGCAGCTGAGTTCTGGGAGCAAGGAGATTTAGAAATAAGCATCCTTCAGCAACAGCCTATTGTAAGTACCATGTGAGAGTCAGGCAGTTCAGTTCATACAGCAAATCTCAGCAGAGACACACTACAAGCAGTGCTGCTGCCATAGTGCTGTGACTCTGCCTGAAATCACCACACCTGTCAAAACCCATTGGAAAAGTGTATACTCAGTGAAAAACCTCTGACAGTGTCCAGTGATTCTTGTATAGCTCTCCATGGCTGTGAACTACCAAGGAGTAGAGTTCCCTGGAGACTGTGCTGGTCCCTTAGAGGAAAAAAATGGAAAATTAAATAGATAAGTCACAGAAGAAAGCAAAGTTTTTGATAAAGAGAAAAACTGCAAGCAAAAAACTCTGTAGAGTCAAGAAATTACTTTGATGGAAGGGCACTTTCAGCAATTTTTCTAACAAATAGTTAAATTTAGCTTTGAAAGAGCCAGGAGTTATTCCTTAATGCAACCTCTACCTGTGTGGTTTGGATTTTATTTAGGCAGACTTTCATACACCCCCTCTATGCACAGTGGCATCACAAATAATTTAGTAAACAACGAGGTCTTACAAGAATACCATTTCATGTTTAGTTATGTTTTAGAGAATTTGAAACCTCTTCAGCCCTGTAATGAACCTTCCCACAGATACCTGTTTGAGAGGCACACAGGAAAAACTCTCTGTTCTCCTCCCCATCCACTGATGCTCCAAGAGCTGTCCAAAAGTTCTATTCAAATGGCAAAGGAAATGAGTGCACTTTACTCCTGTATAGTGAAGAAAGAGGGCAGTGATGCACAGTCTTTATGAACAGCATGACAAAACTGCCAGGCTGACACAATAAGGCAACTTCAGGAAGAAAATAGGGGTGTGTTTTTCAATTAAGTGTTTTCATAATTCATGGTGAACTTGTGTGCTCCCACAGCCCATGATGGACCGAAGGAAAGCTGCTGAGCTTCCAAAGCTTCAAGTGGGTTTCATTGACTTTGTATGCACTTTTGTCTATAAGGTAAGCAAAGTGTGCCCTTACACACCCAATCCTTTTCAAGAGGGGCTCAAATCCCAGGTGGGTGAGTCCCATTGCAGCAACACCACTCATGGGGAGACAGACAAGTAGAGGAGGCAACACCTGCTCCTCCGCGGGGCATTGCAGTGTGGTGCTTCTTTGTGACATTAATGCTTTCTCTGCATAAGTCAGTTTTGGAGGTGAGGTGTCAGGGCCTGTCCTCGGGTATGATGGACAAGCACTGCCTCTGCACTGCATCGTGTTGACAAGTGTGTTTTGGTCAGGAATTCTCACGTTTCCACGAGGAAATTCAGCCTATGCTTGATGGGCTGCTGAACAACCGAAATGAGTGGAAGACCCGTGCTGATGAGTATGATGCAAAAATGAAAGCTCTGGAGGAGGAGAAGAAAAAAAGGGAAGAGATAATGACTGCAAAGAAAGGTCAGAAACAGTAATTAGCTTTACATTCTGTACTCAGAAACATACTTATGCAATACTTTCACAGATCTGCAGCAAGCTTTGCTGAGATGGCAGAGTAAGATGTCCAGAACAAGTTTCCTAAATTTTGCTCTACTGGTAAGGCTGAAGACACCATGACTGGCTGCCAAAAAGGCCACCCACTTAAATTGCCCAGAACTGGTATTTGAGAAACTAGTGAGAATACATTTAGCATGAGTTCCCATGTATCTGGGGATAGAAGAAAGTCATTTGCTGTCCCTGGAAAATAGCAGAGAAACATCTCTTCATACACAGGGACTGTGGCCTATGTGTTGTTCCACAGGTCACGAAATAGAAGCTAAGAAAAGTTAACACAGTCCTAGAGGGAACACTTGAGGAATAATGATTCACCCAATTTCTAGCCCAGATTAGGTACTACCTAGAAGCAAGCAGTAGTGGTAGTATCTAGTAGCAACCTATTTTGGTCAAACCTGTTTTTCTGTGGGCCCAGCCTGTTTAGTGTTGAAATCCATTGGTTGTAGTGGACATTGGGTAAAAACTAGTTTAATAGCCTGAGGATTTGTTTGACCCTCGGAAAGGTGGAAGCAGAAGGTTCTGCTGGCCTCTCCCAAATGTCTGATCAAATATGTGCCAGAACTTGATGCCTCCAGTCCACAGAGACTGTATCTAAACTCTCCTTTTCTTCCACACTGGACCAAAATTCCAACAGCCAGTGGTGTGGATATTTCTCAAGTGATACAGTTTTGAAATTATTAGAGCTGTCCAGATGTCTTTTCTCAGTGTACCTCACAGAGGTTGACTTCAAACACCAAAAGGAAGTGCTTTCACTATTAGTTGAAAAATTTCTGAAGAATTAGTTCATAGCCATATTCAAGCTAGGAAGATTTCTACTAACTCTAAAATACTCTTTTCAGGAAGCCTTACACATAAAATTATGTTGCACAGCAGACAGCTCTAGACAGAGTACTATCAGTACAAACTACACTGATCACTGGATGACATGAAAGTCCCAAAAAACTGGCTAAGATGAAAATTTATACTGTGTCTCTAACTCTGTGTTTCTTTTTATATGGCAGATGGAATAACCTGTAATGGAGGAACAGCTACAGCTTCCAAAACCTGTAGCATACTTTAGATGTATTATCAATGGAATATATGCCACCCAAAATGAGAATGCCCACGCTTAAAAACAAAAAACATGACATACAATTACATTCCTGATCGGACTGTTCTGATACTTTATTAGGCTTATCACCAACCAGGGAAGGACTAGATCTTGTTTGCCTTAATTGCATCTCTTCCTGATGGTAAGGAGCCAGTTCTGTCCTGTCTCTTGTTCCATGTAATGCACCTGATGCCAGATGGCATATGGAAAGTCAGAACAACATTTGGCCCAATAAACCAGGTTGTGAGACTATGGAAGACCACTTCTCCTGATCTGAAACACTTCTTATCCCAAAACTGAAGGGGACAGTTCTACTCCATATAACCCCGTGTGATTGAGAATGTATGCAACCACAGCCTGCAAAGCAGGAAAGCTGAAGAATAGCCAAATTTATCATATCTAAGCCTATATCTGTCAGAATATCAGAAAGAAATCTGACAGTAAGGATAAAGCCTGAAAACTGACCATAGTAAACTTTTGAACTGCTCTAAAACATTACGATTCCATGTAAATCCAATAAACACTCGGACAGATAATAGTTCTGCACTCACTTTAAGAATTGGGATGTGTGGCTATTACAAAGCATGGAGCCATAATATCCAGTAGCTGCCTTCTTCAGGAGCAGGATCCACACTGTGTGCTGAGGCTTTGTTCTTTCACACAAGGTTTTAAGAAGTCAGTGTTATCATTACCCATTACAGTTCCCCTTACAGTTAACCAAGCAACCTGAATCATGTCATGTCCTAAATTTGTTCTGTTTTGCCTCATAATGCCAGTTATGTAGTACATCAGATCAGAACCAATCCCATCTTCCTTTCCTCCTTGTGTTCTGAGGTGTCTGGGTCTTAGATTCCCCTCCAGACTTGTGACTGATGACCTGTACCCTTTTATTTTAGATAATAGTTAGTTTTCATGTTTATTCATGCAAACATATTAGAAAATTCAGTTACATTCTTGTAGTAGTAGAGATGCCCTTCTCTGCTCCTCTCTCTCTCTTTCTCTCTCTCCCTCTTTCTTTTTGAAAACTGAACACATGTTTTGCTGGGGATTTTCTTCTTCTTTTACTTCTTCTTTTATTACTCATGCTACCTTTCAGGATTTTACCTTTCAGTACCTAGTTTGCATTAAAAAAATGGAAATGCATAAAAAAAAAAGGAAAACTAGAGCTATGGTGGTACCTGGTGATCATTTATCTGTGTCTCAGTGTAGCAAACAGGATGTGATCCTCTATCACTATACAGCAATTCCATGAGAGGCAATTTGTCGTTCAGAAAAATATAGAAACTTGTCCACTTGCACGAAAGCCAAATATACCACTAGTAAACTCCATGTTGTATGTCTCAGTTTCATTAAGAGTCACAGAATCATAGAATTGTAAGGGTTGGAATGGATCTTTAAAACAACCTAGTCTCAACCTCCCTGCCATGAGCAGGGACGCCTCTGAGTAGACAATGTTGCTCAAGGCCTTATCCAACCTGGCCTTGAACACTGCCTCCCTGGGCAACCTTTCAGTATCTCACCACTCTCACAGTAAAGAATTTCTTCCTAATATCTAACCTAAATTTCCTGTCTTTCAATTTGTTCCCATTACTCTTTGTTCCATTGCTACAGTTCCTGATGAAGAGTCACTCTCTGGCCTCCCCATAGGCCCCTTTCGGATACTGGAAGGTTGTCATGAGGTCAGCATGCAATCTTCTCATCTCCAGGCTGAGCACATTCAACTTACCCAGCCTGCCTTTGTAGGGAAGGTGCTCCAGTTCTCTTACCAACTTTGTGGCCCTCCTCTGGACTTGCTCCAACAGTTCCACATCGTTCTTATATTGGGGGAACCAGAATTGGATGCAGTACTCCAAATGGGATCTCACAAGAGCAGAGAACCATGTAGAAAACTTTCATCACACAGTGAAAAAGTCCAACAAGTTTTGTTTTTTTGTTTTTTTTTTTGGTTGGGGTTTTTTGTTTTTTTTTTTGTTTGTTTGTTTTGTTTTGTTTTGTTTTGTTTTGTTTTGTTTTGTTTTGTTTTGTTTGGGGTTTTTTTGGTTTTTTTTGTTTGTTTTGTTTGTTTTTTGTTTGTTTGTTTTTTGGGGGTTTTTTTGTTTGTTTGGGGGGTTTTGGTTGGTTGGTTGGTTGGTTGGTTGGTTGTTTTGGTGGGTTTTGTTTTTTTTTTTTAGAGGGGAAAAAAATGCCACAACGTTATTGTATTGAAGAGTAGGAAGCAGTGGGCTTTTGAAGATCACCACAAGCTCCGTAGGGTCTCCAATATTTTCTGGGAAATAAAACCTGGAGACTAATACTCCTGCCCTCTGTGCCCAATGTTAAATGCTCATAGAACTGCTGGGTGGTCCAGCAGGGCTTCTCACACAGGGGGTGCCTGCCCAGCACACCAAGCCGTGCTGGCAGGACACAGAGCTATGGGTGGAGGTGCCCCATCTGCCCACATGCACACAGGGGCACGACTTGTCACACACAGCATCACAGTGGTCATGCTGCTGTGTATTTCCAAAGGGGACCATGCACACATACAAACAAGCTCCTGCGTCCACCTCCTCCTGCTCCTCTCCCTGCTTGTGACACCTTCAATACATCAGGCAGAGCAGAGAGCTCTGCTGCCCATGGCCGTTTTGTGGGACCATTTCTGTAGGTCAGTGGTTGCATGTCCTTACTACTCTGCAGCTGGTTGCCTCTCATGTTGCTGTGGAAAGCCACATGCAACAATGAGCTGGCAATAAAGGAAACAGTTAGGCAAGAACTTTCATTTTTCTTTTTCCCCCACCATGCACTATATCTGTTTCTGATAGGACACAAACCGTAGGTGAAATTTTTTTCCTGCAGCTTATTCTCAGGGGCTGCGGAGTTCTTGCCTGTCTTCTGCATAGAAGGAGCATCCCTGCTGGACAGCCATTGATTACTTCCCCTTCCTGGGAAGGACCTGTGACAGGAGGCAGTAATAGTCTTTGCAGATCCATATGCAAAGCTTTTCTATACTAGTGGAGCTGAGAGGAGGGGCAGGGTGTGGTGGAAGGACCAGTGAGACAACTAACAGCTGCAGTCTGAGATTATCAAGAGTAAAGTGCATGGTAGCACTCATCATTCACCCATGGTCTCCTGAGACAGTCCCTGATTTCCAGGCTGACTCATTCAGGGAAAGCATTGATGGCAAAATGCAACACTCCAGAAAGGAGGGCCTGGTGATAGAAACCCTTTGCTCCTCACACACTTTGATGAGGTGCTTCATCAGCTGCTCACACTCTCTTCTGATCTGACACATGTGTCATGTCCAGCCACAGGATGTACAGCCCTGAGCTCTGGACAGCCCGTCCTGCCCTTCTGCCCCTTGTTGTGGCTTTCACTCCCACTGCCCAACACAAGCTGAGTGGCTGAGGAGAACACCGACTTTCTCATACTACACAGACCAGGTGATGGAATTAATCTTTTTCTTTTACCCAAAATGATAACATGTAACCACATAGTCACTTTGCCAGAAGATTGGTATCACTGTCCTTTCAGATCAGCAATCCCTTAACTATATTTCTACACCTTGTTGCACCAATGCAACCATGCTGCTTGCAATACACTTCTCACTGGAGGTATTAGTCAATTAGATGCAGGTGAAAGTTGGCATAGTTCCAACCTGCAGTGGTCTCCCTTTGCAGCTGGGAGGTGGCTACCTGGAAATATTGGGCATGGAGAAGGGAAGGGCCAAGAAACAGATTTGTCCACCATTTTCCCAGGTATGATGGACTGAACTTCATTTGGATGAGCAGGCTGAGCCCTGAGATCTATTGGTTTCATGATAACCTAGGACTGATGTCTCAAACAAAGTGTTTTCACATCAGCCTGCTGCTAGGTTGTAAGTGGAGATGGCACTGTCAGAGTTGCGGGATCATGCACAAGTCCTCTGTTGCTGGCAGTTCTGGTAGAGAGGCGGAAAAAACCTGCCAGGGAGAGTGGACACTGTGGTCCTGTTTTCCCAGCTGGCCACAGGCTGATACAGGCTGGGAAGTGCCCCTCTCTTTCCAGGGAGGCAATATAAGACCAACTCAATTTCCACTCAGTTCTTCAAAGAAAGAACTGGTACTGAACACTACAGGGTGTCAAGATCCTGGTTCCACCTTCCAGGCAGATGGATTTCTCTTGTCACTCAGTAGAGTGGCTTTGTTCGACCAGCAGCTCCAGATCCTGTGTAAGAAAACTTCGGTGAAAGCCCAGAGAGTACTAGATCAAAGACATTATTGCTGCCTGGGCTGAATGTGGCTTGCATCATCTCTCATAGAAGTCTGCAAGAGAAAGATCTTTTTTCTCTGTAATGTCTTCTTCTACTCCTTCCACAAAACTTTAGGACGAGGAAAACATTCAGTACATTCAGGAGGAAAACATTCAACTCCCTCTCAAGAAGCAGCAGAGCACTGAGGAGTCAGCCAAATGTAGTTTCAGCAGGAAAAAAAGGTGGATATAGTGATTTCCGGACTACAGAACAAATATGAGCGGTCTCTTGTCTCATATCCTTTGAGAGAAAAGACTTTCCTCTTTGGTTCCTTCCTCATCTTTCCATTCTCAAACAACTGACCTCAGGTTGACTTTCTGCTCAGTTTTTACCTCTTTCTAAGAAAAAGTTGCCTGTTGACAACTATTTGAGCTATCTGCTCCCTCTTCTCCCTACATGCTTCTCCCTACATGCAACTTGTATAATTCTAGCTGGGGTTGGGATGCTGTTTTTCCTGCTTTCTTCTCTGCACCCTTCAACAAGTTGTATTTGTTGTTACTTGCTGCTGAGGCTTGCAGTAGCCTCAGGCTCAAATTCACAGCTCTTTTCTCCAATTATCTCAAAATCAATTGCCAAACACAACTTTCATCAAGTTTGCAAACAAATATAGACCTTGGTGGTATGCAGTCACATGGCCAAGAACTGGCCTCACTTATTTCTCAGTGACTGCAGAGAATTATCAAGGGCTCATTTAACACATCCACTTGATTTTTTTCTTGTATCTTTAGCAGTCTGGAAAAGAATTGATGCCCATTCTTTCTGCAGCAGTTTTTAAATGTACCTGCAGTCCGTTCTTAATTCCTCCCTTCCTCTACAGGCAAGTCCATGAGCTTCATCAGAATTGCAGGGGCTAAAGACTCGAATTGCATTCCCTTAAGTGCAAACAACTCAATTACGTACTGCACAGGAAACTACCATTCAGCAACACTACTCTACCAGGAAAATATTTTTAGTCTGCTGCAGAAACAAAGCCAAACTCTTTCCTTTCCCACCTTTGGATGACTGCTTCCAAAATTGCTTGTGCAGAGTTAGACAGCTTACCTTTACTTTCCATGGACTTGCCTCTCTCTTCAGTGTGTTTCACCAATGAAAAAAATGAAGCCCTGGAGCCAAACACTTGCATGAATCCTATTCATAGGATGTGTATGAAATTGAAAAAACAAGCCTGTGACAGAATCAAAGAAAAAATTATCTCTGGGCACTTGACAAAAGTCTGACCACCATGTGGTCACATCTCCTGCATGCAGTCCCCTACTGGCACACCTCTGAGTACAAGGCTGTCTTTCCCAGAATCTCCCTCAGCTGAAGACAACAACCAGTTCTCCTCTTGGCCTTCTCCTTAAAGAAAAAAAAATAATTACATTTCAGTCCTTTTGTGTGCACTTTGCTCTCAGATTTTTTTAGTGTTCACAGGCACCAAGGCTTTGCTGCAAAGAGTGTTAGACTTGCTAGAGCTTCTCAGCACTGGCCTTTCCTTGGCTTGAACCTGATAATCTACTGTCATGTATTGTCAGGTCAGAATGAGGCGGAAGAGGACAAATTTTGTCACTGTGGGATGGCTGTAAAGAGACTTGTGGTAGCTTTCCCACTTCACATAGGAGTTCTCCCAGTGCAAGAGGTATTACAAGGACAGCTTTGTTGCCTGGAATAGAGCCAGGTTTGAGAACTCTTTGGGAAGGGTGGCACACCTCTCCTGTTTAGTCAGGATGCATAGCCAGTCACTTCTTATAAAACAGACATACTACAATTTGGCTGTAACTTGTTGTTAGTTTTGGGGAATAACATCTGACCAGTTCTAGTGTTTAGAAACATCTGACTAGTGAGTCAGCACCAATTCCTCAGATCACAGCATAGCTTGACAAGTAAGAATCAAACCTGACATGCCAAAATTCATGCAATAATTCACTGTTATAGTAAAGCTGAAAAAAAAATGACAACAACTTTTCTGAGAAGGTTGAGGTTCTCAACAGCTTCTGTGGCCCAGTCTCCAATGGCAAGTGCTCCAGCCATGCTGCCCAACTCAGGAAAGGCAAATGCAGGAACTGAGCCTACTGTAGGAGAGAATCAGGTTCAAGACTAAGGTTCAGTCTAAGGAATCTGAATGTGCACAAGTTCATGGGACCTGATGAGATTCATCTGCAGGTCCTGAGAGACCTGGCAGACAAAGTCACTAAACCACTATCTATAATTTTTGAAAAATCGTGAGAGTCAAGTAAAGTTCCTGATGACTGGAAGGAGGGAAATATAACCCTCATTTTTACAAGAGGGAAAGCAGACCTGGGGGACTACAAACCATTCAGTTTCACTTCTCTGCCAGGCAAGATCATGGAACAGATTCTCCCGGAAACTATGCTAAGGCACATGGAAACAAAGAGGTGATTTGTAACAGCCAACATAGCTTTACAAAGGGCAAATCATGCCTGACAAATTTGGTGACCTTTTATGATGAGCATGCAGCACTGGTGGATAGGGGCAGAGCCACTGGCTCTGGACTTAGGCAAAGCGTTTGACACTGTCCTGCATGACATCCTTGTCTCCAAATTAGACATGGATTTGATGGATTTCATCGGTGACACAGACAGTGGGATCGAGGGCACCCCCAGCAAGTTTGCTGCTGACACCAGGCTGTGTGGTGCAGTCAACACAGCAGAGGAAAGGGATGCCATCCAGAGGGACCTTGATATGCCTGAGAGGGGGGCCAGTGGAAACCTCATGAAGCTCAACAAAGCAAAGTGCAAGGTCCTACACCTGAATCCCAGCAATCCCAAGCACATCTACAGGTTTGGCACAGAAGTGACTGAGAGCAGCCCTGCAGAGAAGGACTTGGGGGTGACGGGTGATGACAAACTCAACATGAGCCAGTAATGTGCACTCACAGCCCAGAAAGCCAATGGAATCCTGGGCTGCATCAAAAAGTGGGGGCTGCAGGTCAAGGGGTGATTCTCCCCTCTACTGCTCTTGTGAGACTGCATCTGGACATCGCATTCCACTCTGGTGCCTCCAGTGTAAGAAAAGACATGGAACTCTTGGAGCAAGTCCAGAGTTCCATGAAGTTGGTAGGAAGACCAGAGCACCTCCCCTACAAAGACATGCTGGGAAAGTTGAGTGTGCTCACCCTGGAGAAGGTTGTGTGGAGACCTCACAGCCTTCCAGTACCTGAAAGGGGCCTACAGGGAAGCCAGAGAGGGATTCTTCATAAGAAAATGTAGTGACAGGACAAGGAGTAATGGGTACAAACTAAAAGAGGGGAAATTTAGGTTAGATACTAGGAAGAAATGCTGTGACAGTGGTGAGATACTGGAACAAGGTGCCTACGGAGGTTGTGGATGCCCCAACTCCCCAACTTTGTCAGTGTTCAAGGCCAGGTTGGATAAGGCCTTGAGCAATGTGGTCTAGTGGGAGGTGTCCCAGCCCATGGCAGGTGGGCTTGGGACTAATTATCTTGGAGGTTCATTCCAGCTCCTTAACATTCTATGAAATTCCCCAGTCAAGCCATTTAAATAATAGGTTCAGGCAGTCAGTGCCTCATCAGCCTCCCCCACCTGCCCATATATATTAAACCATAAGTATTTTCTGATCATTAGCTGTGAGTTATGGGTGTAGTGACTGGCTGGTGCTGAGGTTTCAGCTGCAGCCATGGTCAGGTTGTGACAGATGCTTCCTGCCACACTCTGTAAGCATTTCTGCTGCTGTTCTGTGCTATTCACTCAAAAAATACCAACTGAAGTGTAGTAAGTACTTTATTGATAGAGTATCATGCAGAGTTCAAAAACCATTGGACAGTTCAGAGCCTAACCATGTACTTTCCATGTGTGAAATTCAAATCTAATCTTCTGTTCATTTCAATATGGACTCTTCACTTGCTAGAAGGAAAGAAAAAACAAACACAGTTAGGACCACTAGCCACTCCCATGCAGTACCAAAATATGCAAAACATTAGCAGAACCAACGGCTACTTTTATGAAATTTCTTTCTAGTCAGTTTTTTAAGATTCCCACTTCTGTTTATTCAACAGACTTGGAATACATAGCTTTGAGGTAAAGGCATCTTTAAGTTTAGTCATTAGCAAAAGTTTTCTGAACTGACAAGTCAAATAAGCCCAGAAAAAGCTATCATTAAAGATATGTTCAGTTATCCATCTGTAATAAAAACGTCCAGCAACTGCATTGCATTTAATGAAGATTTAACAATCACTTTTCAGAAAAAACCCCACACCAATACCACTGTTGGGAACACAGATCTGTCATCTTTGTGCCACTTTTAAACCCAGCTGCATATCTGATTTGCTGTATATGCAGGTCATTTAATTTTACAGTGTTTTGTTCAAGACCACTTTTGTTTAGGACAATGTACATGTCAGTCATGTCTGTGGAAAGTTACCGAGCGTGTAGCTGCACCAGGAACAGCTTGAGCTATGAACCAGTTTTCTTAAAATTATTCTTAACTCTAAGTCCACCTGAAAAAACCAAGGTGAAACCAAGCTAGAAAGCAAACCTGTCTGCAAGGCAGCAGGGAAGGAATCCTCTGTTAGAAATGCACAGGGGACCCAAAAAATAATCCCAAGGACAAGGGCAGCAATGCTGCAACAGGTAGAAGGCAATGAGGAAAAAGCAGCAGTACTAATCTGTACTGACATCCTCCTGGCACACTCTCTGCATGGGAGATACAACCAATGAAGCTGACCTAGCTGACACTAAGCCTGTGATAACCTCTGAAAAGTCTGGAGTTGCAATTACATGCAATTGCTCACAGCTCCTGGTTTAGATCCTCAGTCACACTTGTGATGTTTCTACAATGCACAGGGAAGAGGGACTGTGTATTTGCTGCATGCAGCTGAATAAGGGACATCCTTCTACAGTCAATACACAGACCTAGCTATTCCTCACAGAACGAGCAGCAGCTTTTAGCACTTTCCCTCTGGAGAATCAGACAGCCATTTAACAAGTCCCGGCTCGCTTCAAAAGCGTTTCTAACAGTTCGTCTGACGAGCTCTTCTAAATGCAGTCATCACTAAACAGGAGCACTGTGTCCTCCCCACATCACTGCCTCCATGGATTAGCTGCAAGCCTCAGTTTCTCCTACAAACACGGCGGTAAAGGAGAAGTCCCGCAGCCAAACACCTGCGGGCCAGCATGGGGCGCATAAACAAAGGTGAGGGGATTACCTTCCGCAATCTCTTTTGCAATCCGCTCCAACTCCTCACGTTTCTTCTTCTCCTCCGCCTCTATTCTTCTCTCCTCTTCGGCAATGGGCTTCAGGTAGTCTGCCACCAACACAGGGAGGCTGTAACAGGAGCCCGGAGCGCGGCTCTGCCGGCCCAAGGGCACCCCAGGCCGGCGCGGGGGAAATGGCGCCGGCGCCGCCTCAAGGTGCCCTTGCGGGGCCGGGGCCGGGGCCGGGCCCGCCGCACTCACCGTATCGCTTCTTGCCGTAGATCATCCCCACGAGCAGCGCCGAGTACCGGGTGAACTGCGGGAGGCACACACAAGGACAAGCCCTTCGCTCAGCCCACACGCACCGCCGGCCCCCCGGCCCGGCCCGGAGAGCCCCGCGGCCCGGCCCGGCCTCCCCGCGGCCCCGGCACACCCGGGACCCCCCGGGACCCTCCCGGACTCCCCGCGGCCGCGGCCCTCACCTTGATGAGCGGCGAGACCTGCACGGGCGGCACCATCCTGGCGGCGGGGCTGAGGGCGGCGGGCGGAAGAGGAGGAGGCAGGCCCTGACAGACAGGCCGGGGCCGGGAAGGGCGTGTGCGGCTGCGTGTGGGGTGCGCAGCTGTGGTGCTCTGAGAGCCCCGGGGAGCGGGGCTGCAGTAGGTGTATCGCTGCCGGGATCAGGGGGAGCGGGGCTGCAGCGGCTTTATCGCTCCCGGGATCAGGGGGCTGCAGCAGCTCTATCGCTGCCGGGATCAGGGGGAGCGGGGCTGCAGCAGCTCTATCGCTGCCGGGATCAGGGGGCTGCAGCAGCTCTATCGCTCCCAGAGCCCCAGGGGAGCGGGGGTGCCGCCTGCGAGACAGAAGGGTCGGGGGTAATCTCATCCATCTTCCTCAGTACCTGATAAATTGACACGGGCCGAAATGCGGGAAGAAAAGTCACCCCTTTTCTTTACTCCAGAGGGTAATGGAATACTCAAACGGGCTGACCTGTTTGGAAATAGCTGTTGGAAAGTAAGTTTTCGCTGTTGGAAGCATTGGAACAGGTTGCAGAGAGGCGGTGGAGTCACCATCCTTGGATGTGTGCAAAGAGACATCGGGATCTGGTGCTGGACGATGTGGCTTAGGGTTTACAGTGATGGTGCTGCGTTCATGGTTGGACCAAATGATCTTCCAACCATGACAGTTCTATGATTCTATAACCTGTCCCTGTAACTGGACACAGACCTTGGCAACCATCTCTAGCCAACCCTACCTTAAACTGGAGGGTTGGACTAAATAATCCCTTCCAGTGTCACGCATTCTGGCATTGTAATAACTGTGGTGTGTCACTTCAGTTCTCCTAGAGACAAAAGCCTCTGATGGTTAGTAATTCTATAAAGAACAGCTGGTTGCAGTTAGATTTGAGAATGTTCTTTCTACTTGAGAATAGCACAATACAAATTAGTGCAGTTTGCTTCTCGAGAACGTACCAAAACTATCACAATGATCCTAAATCAGCTCTGTTTATACAAAGTCTCCTATCAAGTTTGCCCTCAAATTTATGTTTTGATACTACCAAATTTAATTTGAATAATGGTATCTTGACTACAAGAAAATGTAAAATTGTTCTTTTTGCAGAACAAATTATTTGCAAGTGAGGCAACAAGATAGAATGCATTAGCCAATACAGTTCCTTCTAGTATTTATACAATTCACTTCAAAGCATCCTCATAAATGCTGCAGCAAAACAACTTGGCAGTCTCATTTTCTTCAAGTACCAACAGAAGGAGAATCAACATTTCTTCACATCATACTAAAAACACTTGTGTGTTTTATGCAAAATCACAAAACTGAAGTTTTTGATGATTTTTGAAGGAAGAAAACCCATTTAACGTATTTTTAATAGTAAACTTTGATGTAAGTTTCACCTGCATAGCAAAAATAAAGGGCCAGAAGCTTTTTCACTGATTGAAATTTATTACAAATACACATATTCACTACTTATGTGCCTGCTGCACATTAGAAACAAAACCATACAGAACCAAAAGTGCTTTTAAGTATCAGAAAAATCCTGTTACACACAACACAATGCAAGTCACTTAACTTCAACCAGGTATAAATCCCCTTGAATAGGTTCTCTTCACATGAAGTCTGTAATATTTACAATTACATATAGGTATCAAGGTGCTGCAAATCAAAAGCACAAGTGCTTTCAAGACTGATCTTGACTGAAACAAGGTATCTGAATTTATTTTCACCTATAATTTCCTCAGGCATACTTTGCCACAGTATTTTTTTAAGATGAACAACAAAATTCCCCGAATGCCCTTAAATATGGCATTAAAGTTGTCAGGCACTAAGACAGTTCACGATACAAACTAATGGCTCTGCCATAAAGAAACATAATGGCTTCCAGGGCAGCCAGAGGCTAGATGACTTGACAAGCAGAAAGCTTATCAAACTGCAAGTAAGTGTAAAAAATTTCCACCATACCACAGACTGGAACTTCTACAGGGTTAATTTCTTCTGCTGTGTTCCTGAGATGCAGAAATCTGTGGGATCCCTTAGTTAGCCACTACTCAGGAAAAAGCTCAACTCCCTTACCTGATGGTGAACTCTCATATGTGGCAGTCTCATACTCTCTTTGAATATGACATCATGCCTCCAGTATAACAGAAGGATGTTCCATTCAGCAGGCATGAAAACAGGTACAAAAAGCCTGAGAAATGCAAACTTTTCAGATGAGCTGCTGCAGAACAGAAAACAGATTTACTGCTAGTCCCAGAGCTCTTTTCCCTGGCAAAGTTAGTTGAAACCTTGAATACAAAGCCACATGAATTGTCATTTGTTACATATATCCTTTTTTAAAAAGAACAAATATGCCCAAAGAACTTGTGTTCAGGTAGTCTGGAAGACTGCTACCACAACTGCAACTCCCACCTAAACTCCCACACAGAGCCACTAAAACACAGGTAGGTTTCCAAATGCTATCCCCAGTTTGTGACTATGCAGGGGGAAAAAAAAAAGATAAGAGAAGACCAGCAACCTATATGCACCAGTGTTCTACCATGATGCACCATCCAGAAATCCAGAGGTCTCCGTGTCTTTCATGCCTCTTATCTTGCAGTAGCACATCTGGCTTCTATACCAGTGTTTGGCTGCCATTTTGATGGGCACCTGTTTGTGCACTTATGAATTGATGATCACTGCAGTTACATGTCAAATAGCACTTTTTCCTATAGAGTAACTCTAAAGGAAACAGAACATGCTTTTTTATTTTGTATCCCCTATTTACCCAATATTTTCCATAGCACATTTTGGAAAAAGGGTTTTGAGCATGACCAGCTAAAACTTAAATATGCCCTAGTTATGGTCAACGCAGGCTTTGGTTTAGACTGATGTAATCCACACATGAAGATAATGTGAGTTAGAAGAACTAAAGTTAATCTCGTAACTTCACATGCACTGTGTGGAAATTTAGGACAATGTTTCAGAAGGAGACAAACATGCCTCCTCCTCTTCTAACAATACAACCTTCCGTCTGGAGAAAGACATCATGGTCTTTACAACAGTTAAAGAAATTCTAACAAAAATGCGCAAGGCAAGAAAAGCAAATGGGATTACAATCTGCATAAGATGGAAAATTGCTGTGCTAAATTCACTTAACAAGCATGTTAGAAAGAAGGCCCCAAGGCTTACACAAGGGTAGAGAGCCAGCTTGGCAAACATGAAGGCATGCTCCTTGCCACCGTATCTAGCAAAGGGATGCAAGGTTTCTGTTTCATTGAGGAGGGCTGTAGTCCATATTGCAAACTGAAATATGCTGGCAAAGAAAGTGATAACACAGCTGACCTGAATGGCTTCTATTTCATTATGAGACTTCTCTGCAAATTCACTGGTCAGCTGGTAAGCTAGTGGAAGCCCACCAATGAAAGCCAATGAAAGTATGTTAAGCAGTCCCATTAATCGGGTAGCTTTTGTGACATAAAGGAAAAGTGAGTGATGGACAAACCACAGGAGACCGATTGTAACAAATGAGCCAAAGTAAGCAAGGTAGTTTGGCCCATATTCACTTAAAGCTCCAAGAAGACTGCTGTGGAACTTCTCCTCAACTTCTCTGGGATCAGGGACATTGTCTTCACTGTGGAGAGAAAACATACTTTACTTCACATATTACTGTTAAAAAACCACATCTGGAGCAATACTGAACTATGTTGCTTTATTCTGAGCAAGTAGGGAACAACAGGCATCCACTCTGTAGTTCTCTAATTTGTAACTTAAAACTGATTCTAATAACAGCTCTGCAAAGAAATTAGATCTAAAGGAAAATATGAATGTAAGTTGGCATTCCTTTGGGTTAATGTAATGAAGTTGCCACAGTGACTAAACAGCTTTTGTTGAGAAAAGCCTTTCATCTGAGGACATAACTGAGCAAAAAGAAAAAGCTTTTTTCTTCAAGACTCCATGCCCCACCATGTATTACACAGACTGATCGTCATTACTACTGTAACATAGACATTAGAAGTATCTTTGGTTTGTGTTCTGTATCTTTTGAGAAAATCATACCTAAAGTAACCACTGCAGTTTTTAGAGATCACAAACAATGTTTGATTAATTTTATTTCCTCAAATATTACATACAGACAAAAGTTAATACATTTTACCATACAAAGTGAAAGAAGCAGCAAAAAGCCTTACCATATATCCAAAATGAGCAGGGTTGCTACAATAGCATAGACTCCATCACTGAATGCTTCTACCCGTTCCTTACTCAGAGGCTCACTGAGGTAAAAAGTGAAGGTTTCTAAGCTGTGGTGTTCATCCTCTTCACCTCTTTGACCTGGAAACAAATTCAGACACTTAACAGTGAAAGAAGAAGGAAGTATAACACAAGGTAGTTCAACAACCTACTGTGACCTCCCTTTCTCGCCACCTGACAAAGTTTTTCTGTAGCAAGAAGGGTGCCAGCCATCCACACAGGTGAGTCACTCCACTTTTTTCAGCCTCTGTGCCTTTCCCTGAAGTTCATGTTTCTTTCAAGACAAGTGCTTCAGGGACAAAAATAGCCCTGTCCTTTAAATGGTATGGCCAAAAATTTCCACCAAGCAAATTATGACTCAAAGCTGTAATTGAACAAAACAGATCAGATGCTGTGCCTTGGGGAAGCCCTAACAGCTGCAGGTCTCTATGACAGTGCAAAGAACTTAAACTACATGGCAGAAAAAATACCTCTCTGGAGTAAGGGGACTGAACTGGGACACCAAATTACCTGTTTTAAAATAAAACAAGTCTGTGGTCAAAAGGTGAAGTTTTTATAGAAAATGTCAAACCCATCTCTAAAGACTGGACTCTGAACTGCCTAGCTAGACAAAATGTCCTGGTTCAGGAGTTTAGATTGGATGAAGAAAAAGCTTAGGCTTCCAGAGAAAGCAGGAAGAGGAACTGAATGCAAAGCAAGTGTCATCACCAGGAAGCCAATAAAGCAGTAATTTATGTTAGCCATCTGACAGGGTGAGACACAGACACGATCTGACTGCAAACCACAGTGCCCCCATCACAGCAAGCACAAACAATATTTTTAAGTGTTTATTCTAAGGCTCTGAGAGTCTGGCTTTATCCTTTCACAGCATTTCTGCCTGCCTATTATTGGTGCGACATGTGGGAGTCAGAAGTATTTTCCCATTTGCACTCTGAACAGATCGACTTGTACTAGGCTGAACAGCAGCAGTAGAAGCACAAATATACTATTTTCTACCCCACCATGGGATTGTTGATTCCAAAGATATGATCTGTTCAGTGTTTTTGTGGTCAGTTTATATTGCTGTCAGAGGGGCACTGCACTTTTTGGCTGAGCAGATTGCATCATACCACCTTCTCCTTTATTTTGGCACTGGTAACCTCTTTCTCAGCATGATTTAAGAGTAGCTCAGGCTATTGGCATGGCTGTGCAATGGTTACACAAGGAGGGCAGAAAGAATGTAAGCAAGGAGAATGAGGGAAGGAAGCATGGATTTAGGCTAACCTTAACCATGCATGCAGGCACCCCCTCTAGACCATAGCACTTAATGAGATCTAACACCCTGAAAAGGTTTGATTTACAAATGCAGCTCTTGCCACCAGTTTGAAAATGTATGACTATTCAGCATTGCAGAGAAACAAGAGATAACAGAATAGAGCTTGCTTCCTATATTCTTCCATCCCCATGCTCCCTTTTTAAGAGGGAAGAGGGACAGATGGCCTGCAGCCATCATTCATATACTTGTGTCTGCATGCATGTGCATACTCAGGGCAAAGCAAAGAGGTTTTTCACTCAGAGATGATCTTTAAATGTGTTGTGCCTTACACAAATCTCATCATAAATATGAAAAGTCAGGGAGAAACTCTTTGGAAGCACATCAGTAAGTCCCAAAATGACTATGTTCCAAGACTGAAAATGGAAGCAGAACCAAAATTACTTAATTCCAGGTTTTTTGGATAACATGTTGACAACCTAATCTGAACATACTCCTATAAATTTTGTTACTCACCAACGATTTTGGTTTTACACCATTTAATGAATCGAGTGAGATGTGGAAAAACGATTACGAGTCCAAGAAGTACATAAGACTATGGAGAAGAAAATAAACAGTTTAAATATAGTTACAAAAATATCAATTACCTTCCCAATTTAATATGAAACTATTACTCTCAATCTTAGATACAATCACATTGAGAAAAACAAATCTTGACTTTACAACCTGAAAAAGGCTCAGCTGAAATGCACATGCACATCCTGAATACTGCATGTGGAACCAAATACTGCTTTTTGATAGCTAATTCAGTACCAGTAATGAAGCAAGCTAAAAGAAGGCAAATAATTCTGCTGACAAAAAAATGTAGGAATGACTGCTTTGGAAGCTGAAGAACTATCCCACATGATTCTTACAGGTCCCTTCTAATTTGAGATATCCTATGACTCTACAGTTGGTGTCACAAAAACTTATCAGTGGGTCCAAAGTGGTTCAAAGGCTTTGCACAGGTCTAAGCACATAAGGAACTTGGAGACTAATTTCATTGTTTCTAATATTAAAAAAAAACAAACAACCCACTAGTGAGCAGGGCAAGACAGAAGATATTTTCAGATAAAATTAGGCCTTTTCACTTTTGGCCTCATAACTGCCTCTTTCTGCAACCTGATTCCTCCCAAATCTGAGGATTATTTAAACAATGCCAATCCCGTGGAATCTTTCTCAAAAATCAGTTAAATCCATCTTTTCCTAAAGGACAAGAGGAATGGAAACTCAGGGTACATTCAAAAACTAGGTTTCAGTTCTGAGTAAGGGTTCTGAAAAAATAATAAAAGCTATTACTAAGTGGGAGCAACTCACTGCCATTAAATAGATGGAAGACAAAAAGGCTGTGAAAGAGCAGGCCTTCATCAAAATTACTTGTTTTGAGATGAATGCTGGCTAACCGGTTTGCTTATTCTATCTGCTCCTACACCCTAAGTTACTGCAGAAATTGCATTCACTTATCTTCAGGTTGTGCAATGTGGCATTTATTTCATGTAACCTTCCACACTGTCTCACCTACTTCTGGTGTGTAAGATCCTAAGCTAGAGTTTAGAAGACCTGCTTAAAAAAAAAAATTAGGCATGGCAAGTAAGGGTAATTTTGTACCAGAATATTCTTTTTAAACTATATGAACTCGTGGATCAAGTTACAGATTGGTATGTCTGAAATGAACACATTCAACACAAAACAGCAGCCATGATTACAATACCATATAACTGGCAACTGAGGAAATCTGCATGTTTAACATGTATATAATTATTTTTATACATACTCTTAAAGACAACTAATAAAACTGCTGCACCAAAGTTTTCAGTTAACTGGGAGAACTTACCAAAGGAATGAAGAAAAAAGAAAAGATGGCTGCTAAAAAGCATAAAACTGGTCCTCTTAGGATAATCTTTAAGATATGATGTTTATAGAAATTCTGATTTTCAGACTCCTGTATCTGTTGATTCAGTAAGTGTGGGTGATAGAATCCATATGCTACTATCACAGCCTGCAAGGAGAAGAGCATTACTGAACTTACTATATATAAGTATACGCAACATTTCAAATATAAAATGTAAAACTATAAATCAACAAATTCCAAAACACTTTCAAACTTATTCTTCACTCCCACCATGGAAGGGTGGTCTTAGAAACTCTGAGATTTCAAAATACACTGTATGTCAAGATTTTAGTCTCCTCTGCAGAGCCTGCTTGACCATGGATCTTACACAAAGAGATGTGAAAACCACCATAGTAAGGAACAGAAAGTGACAAAGCCCTGCACCAGGAGAAAAACAGTGCCACTGGACTGAGGCTGAAAGCCTTTGTTCCCTCATTCATTACTGCACAGCTCAGAAGGAACCTCAGCAGGAAAAGGCAATTGCAATTTCCACAAGGCATTTTTAGAAAGAGTGG
Source organism: Scytalopus superciliaris (assembly GCA_013400415.1). Taxonomy (NCBI): domain Eukaryota; kingdom Metazoa; phylum Chordata; class Aves; order Passeriformes; family Rhinocryptidae; genus Scytalopus; species Scytalopus superciliaris. Next base: position 172,555 of record VXBX01002932.1, read on the forward strand.
GAAAGGAACTCTGTGGGGATCAGCTGGTTTAGTTGCATAAAACAGCTTCACAGGACTGTGGAAATGCAAACTTTCACCTACATACATATTATCACAACAAGCACAACTTTGAAAAGGAATGCTGTACAAACAACACATTTAGCAATTTATACCCATAATTAAAAAACTCCCTTTTAGTTCTATCCAAGAAAGTGAAATTGGAGCTATTCATTTACAGTACCTGTATAAGGCCAATGACAACAGCACAGACACTGAACAGGAAGATGCCAAAAGGTACTTCTGGAAAGGAGGCCATTAAGGAAAACTGGGAAAAAAAACCGCAACTAGATCAAATATTTAATTAAGAAGCAATGCATGAATAACAGTAAAGAAATGGAAGCACTCTTCTTTCAATACTGAAACTCAAAAACCTAAACAGTAACTTGCATTTCAACATAATTCTACTAAATGCAATTTCTAGCCTCTATTACATGCAGACATCCCAACCAAAGGCATTTGGAGAGATGGTTTTGCTCTGATGATGATACTGCTCAACCTTAGCCACTCTGACACTGTCTCCATAAAAACCACAGACTGGCCTGCAGCTGAGCATAGTTTTAACTGTTTCTGGTGGACATGATGCTCCTAGCCAAATCCTTGGCATTAGACAAATTAAAAGATTCAAAAGAGTATTCTGTCTCTGGGGCTCTCTGTTGCATTAATTTCTGCAGCTTCATTAAGGGGGAAAAAAGCACAGGGTGTAGTATTAAGGTAACACTGACAGCTTTCCAAAACTTATTTCAGCTTCAAGGTAAAGTAAAAACTATGTGCTCTTGCAGATACAGATTGTTTTATCTGCCACAGCCTTATTTTTTGCAGACTAATATATAACACAGATAAATCCACAGAAACAGGTGAGTGTCTTACACTTGTAACAGTTAAGATGCATTTTAAGCACTATTTCATTCTGTTAATATAGTATTCAGTTGCAAATATCCTTAAGTCATCTGACCAAAAATTGAGCAGATTTAAAAACTGAACAATCAGCTGCCAGAATCCATCTTGCCAAGTAATTCAAAAGCAATACCACAAACTCTGTCTAGACTACAAAAGGAGAATGTTCTGCCATCTAAAAAGGAGTCTGAAACACAGTTTTACTTATTGTACCAAATGCAAAATTGTCATCAGACAATGTTTTTTCAATATAGTTGCTTTTTTTAAAATAAACCTTTTTTATATGCTTTTTTAGAAGAAATTATAGGACATTTTTTACCCTGAGAGTGGTGAAACACTGGCACAGATTGCCCAGTCCCTGGAAACATACAAGGTCAGGCTGGATGGTGCTTTGCGCAACGTGATTTAATTGAAGATGTTCCTGATCACTGCAGGGGCTTGGACTAAATGACCTTTAATGGTCCCTTCCAACTCAAACTACTCTATGATTCTGTGATACTATGACTTTCTATGACTATCATTTTACTTCTAGAATATCCATTTTCTGCCAGGTCTGAAACATACAATAATTGAAACTTACAACATACCTTCATGAACTTTATAAGAAGTGAGACTCAACTATTATAATGGATTCAGGGCCAACATTATAGTAACACTTTCCTGGGTTTCTGAATACTTTGGTAAAGTCTTTTCAAATACGTAAAGAAAAAACCACTAATTTAAACATATTAGAAAAGTACTTACTGTATATGGCAAGAAGGTTATGATCATCATACAAGCCTAAAATAGAAAAAAGCATACTGAAACACTAGATAAAATACAAAGCAAGCAATGCCCTTACTGAAGATGTGTCCAGAAAACACAAACAGATCAAATGCTTGCGCTGAATCACGAGAAATACCCACATTTGTGAGGTTGCTGAGCTTTGACTACAACAGATGGCTAGTTCTGTACACATCTTCCATGTTTGATATCCAAATTGTACAGGCTTATTTCAGAAAACACTACAGTTTTGCTACCAATACCACAGGTAGAAGTTTCGCTATGTTTTTTAACTAACTTCTTTCTAAAGTAAGCAATGCTAAGTGTACCATGCCTTCTAAATAGATGTTTCTTGATTTGTCAGGAACATTAATCTCCAATCGCAAATTTTTCATACATAAAAAAGCAAAACTCAAAAATCCCAAAGAAACAAAAAACAACTCAAGCACAAAGAAATGCTCTGCTTTGAAAGCTACCTTGCACAAGAATTACATGCCTTAATCTAGTCCTCTAAAAGAATTTCCTGTAGTGTTATCTCATGGAGCTTAACCAATATTTTTATTAACAAAATTAAATTAACTGTGGCTGCACACTGTCAGAGAATAGTTTTAAACAATATAGAAAATACTCAGTTCCCTCAGGTGAACTTCAGACTAACCCAGTGCAGAGCTTCTTTTCGCTTATAATAAAACATTTGGAAGTTACTTATCAATCAGTAACCTTGGCAAGGAGGAAGTAAAGACCTTTGTATCTTCCTGACTTGAAAATTTGGCGGAGTAATGCTTTTTAAATTAAAAACTTTTGGATACTCACAGACACAGTTAAGAAAAAGGGATCTGTACTTGTCAGTTAAACATCCAGTGTGTCTGACAAGACTTACCAGATTTAGAAGAGCCAGGACATCATCTATAAGCTCTATCACCTGAAACAACCTGTCAAGGCAAGGCAAGGTATCATGAACAAGCCAACTCCCAAAATATATTTTACAACACTATATATAAATCATACATTTATAATAGTATAGGGAAATCTGATTTCCTTTGCTCCAGAATTAATACAAATATTTCAGGTGCTACCAAAACTCATTAGAAGTATGTCAGCAAGACACAAAAATATCAGATACATGGCTACCTCCTGTACTTTTAAAAATTAGTTCTTCTTTAACTTTGGAGTTAAATGTATTTTTCTTACCTTACATGAGCTGCCCATGCCACTGTGACTATTAAAAAGGTCATCAAGTAGACTGCAATTTTTGCTAGAAGAAGTTGCTGAACACTTTCACCTAATTTCTGAAACAGAGGAGAGAAAGGTAAATGTTACATTATGAAATTATTACCAATATCTGTAAAAGAAAAAGGATGTGCAGTAATACAATCTATTTTTTTAAAATGCATCCCAAGACTGCAGTTCTCTTCCGACAATCTTTTCAGTATCTTGCAGATTAATTGGTTTAATAGCTCATTAAATAGATTGCAATATGGCATATGATGTAACAATAGATTTATTCAATCTGTAAAAGGGCTTCCCAATGCTCTGTTCACCTTTTGATTCACTTATGCACTCTCACTGTTACTGTGATACTGCATTTCAGAGGACTGGTCACAATATGCCTCTTTTATTTTCACAGCACTGACTTCTGCAGTAGAAGCATCACACAAGTTTTCATGTGATGATTGTTACCCAGGAGTAAAGACAGGGCTTCACCACTGCAAATTTTGCTTGTACCACTACAATGGCTTAAACAGACCCATGCAGCATATTTGCTGTTACAGATCATACTTGAGCTTCCTAAACTAAGCGAGACAACAGGTCTGTTTTTAAGAGCAGAAAAATAAATCATGATAAAAGAAAAAAACTGTAAATTTATTTTCTGTGATCTTTTCCCACCTTCGCTTATTCAGATTATATTTATTATTCACCTGATGTTAGAGAAGCATAGAATATGTTGATTTGGAAGGGACCCATTGGGATTATTGAGTCCAGCTCGTGGCCCTGTGCAGGACACCCCAAGAATCGCATCAAGTACTTGAGTGTGCAGTCCAAACACTTCTAGAACTGTCAGGCTTGGTGCTGTGACCACTTCCCTGGGAAGCCTGTCCCAGTGCCCAGCCACTCTCTGGGGGAAGAACCTTTTCCTGATATCCAGCCTAAACCTCCTGTGACACAACTTCAGGCTGTTCCCTTGGGTCCTGGCACTGTTCATGGGAGTGATTGGTACTTGCTGCTCCACTTCCCCTTGTAAGGATATTAAACACCCAATGAGTTCCACCTTCAGTCTCCCCTTCTCCAGGCTGAACAGACCAAGTACCGTTCCTCATGTGGCTTCCCCTCAAGGCCCTTCACCATCTTCAGTGCCTTCCTTTGGGCATTCTCTAATAGTATCTTTCTCATATTGCAGTGCCCCAAACTGCCCACAATATCCAAGGTGAGGCCGCCCCAGTGCAGAGCAGAGCGGGACAATCCCCTCCCTGGCCC
>VXBX01002932.1:181102-206462 GCA_013400415.1 Scytalopus superciliaris
AGCCCAGAACTGGACACAGCACTTCAGATGTGGCCTTACCAGGGCACAGTAGACAGGGACAATCAGCCCCCTCCATATGCTGGCATTGCTCTTCCTAATGCACCCCAGGATACCATTGTCCTTCTTGGCCACATGGGCACATGACTGGCTCATGAACAGCTTGTTGTCCACAACACTCAGGTCTTTCTCCACACAGCTGCCTTCCAACAGGTAGTTGTCCTATTGTAAAAGGCTATCAGGTTGGTTAAGCCTGGCTTCCCTTCAGTGAATCCATGCTGACTGCTCCTGATCATCTTGTCATCCTTGTGGATAGAGGTAGCCTTCAGAATGAGCTGTTCCATCACCTTTCCAGGTGTAGCTGTGTAAAGCACAAGTACTTAGAATGCGGCATAATACAGATTCATGATGGGGTAGACTGAAACTATTCATATGAATATTTTTCAGTGCTTTGTATGAAGTGCTTTATGGAACATGTAACTTGAGCTCGAAGTACATTTATTACACAGAGTTTAATTACTTCCAGGCACGCAAATCTCTCTATGACTAGTTTAATTTTTTTATTGTATCATAATAAATTCTGATACAAAAGAAAGGCAATGAAATAGATGAGTTAATGGATTTCTTAGGGCATTTCTGATAATTCTTAACTATGGTTTAAAGTCTTCCTCTTTATTGCCCTCCTCTACAAAAACTTAAGCAGTCATTGTCCTCTGGAGAACTGGCATTTTTTTGGTATTCTGTGCTGAAAATTTTTGTTCCTAGGATTAAAAAAAAAAAAAAAGAAAGAANCCCCACTACTGGGAAGTGTCTTGAAATGAAGGCGTGCTGCTTCCTAGCATGGAAGAATTCTTTGCAGAATGAACACACCTCTCTTGTGAGATGTTTACTGGTGGCGTGGTAAGGAATGTGGTTTGCTTGTGATGACAAGTTGTAAAGCCTTCTGTTATCACTGAAGTTTTACCTGCATCTCAGTACTACTCTTGTTGCTGCTTAGGTTATGGAGCAACATTTGTAGAAATGATAAATGATTTAGAGAAGCTAAGCTCAACATAATGTATTGACCACTGTAGAGCTGCTCAGCAGCCCAAAGGTTTCTAAGTCCAGACACACCTTTGTTGTTCCTAGGTAGCCTTTTGACCCTGTGCTGTACCCACGTGTGCTGTTGCACTATATTGTATATGTGTATGTATGAAAAAAGTGCTTTCAAATGGACAGCACTTCTTTCCTTTGTTTGGCTACTTGAGTCTAGCTATTCCCTACTGGTGTCTCTCCATTATGGCACATGGTAGGAGAAAAGGGATCTGTGAATTGTGAAAGCCTGACCATTAACAAGTTTAAGATTTATTGAGCTAGGGCATAGCTTTTAGTTTCAGAATTAAAGGTAGCTTAGAATGAACCCACTGTCTTAATTTCTGTTTCTACAGAGCATGCTGTTTTGTTGCTCTACAGCTCCTGACCTAGCCACTGATATAAACAGTAAGATGGAAGAAGAGCACAGTGCTTACCACCTGGAACTGCTACGAACATTTGTTCTCATGTAAAGAGAGATACATTTCTGAAAATTCACTACTGCAGAAGAGTACAAGGTATAGATATTATGCCTAGTTGAAAACATCATTTGTTCCTACAAATCCAGATAAAATCTCAATGTTGTGTTACTATCTTAAAGTGCTTTTTAGTTAGCAATTAGAATAAAGGGTAAGAATGGAGTCTCAGGGAAGGGTGCAAAAGTAAGAGGTTAACCACACCTGAAAGTCTTAAGAGAGAAGTTTCTGTACTGTTGCATAAAAAGCAGTAAAAGCCACGTAGATCAGTCTTACCCTATTGAACTTCCGAGGAACAAACAAGCAGGAGCAATTATGTCAGCTGTTTGCACAGGCGCATTGACCTTTCCACTTCACTTCCTGCCTGTGCTTGTCCTGCAGTGCAGTTGCTTTGGGTCTTTCTCATTTGCAAGCTTGCTAAAGATACCAAGACATGTCAATTCATACCTCAAAAAAAGAAAAACGGTTTCTTTTTACCTCAGAATCTGTTGCTGAAGGACATTCTGGTAAGTAAAAATGCGGATTATATCTTTGTTTTTATTAATACTCTCAGTGAAGAATGCCATCTGATGAAAGTTCAGTCATGTCTCTGGCAACGGAGAAAAGAAAAAACACAATTAATTACTTTGAATAGGCTTCAGATTAGTGTCTTTGTTTACTTGACTAGAATTTGTCTTATTTGTTTAGTATGTAATATAATCTGACATAGCTAATTTTAAAATTTTGCTTGAGAAAAGCATGAATTGGTCTTCTACAGGTAGGCTTGGAGCTGCCAATTTCACTTTTCATTCTGCAGTGAAAAAAATAGTACTTTATGCACATATGTGGTTATTGAACTCCAAAGCTCTGAAATGTTTGGAATAATAAGCATTAATTTTCAGCAAAGCTGCATTCCAGATGCTGCTGCAATATCGCATATGTCTATTTGTCACATTGCTTTCCCTAACGCAAATTTACATATGGTATAGGGTGTACAAAGCCTTTGTATTTTCTAGATCTGGAACTGGACAATGCTTCAGCTCTAATTGCTGTTCACTAATTCAGCTGTTTTTCATACAGCTTTGTTTAAACCAATATGCATCAGGGAGCTATGTTAACTGAGGCCTGGCGGAAGTTTGGACCTCCGAGAGACACAGTAGTGACTCAAACTTATAGTAAAGGTAGTGACAATTCTTTCTATGCCAGTACCTTCAAATGGAGCATTTTAATGTTTAGAATAAAAATAGCATTACTTCTTACTTTCCCCATAGTAGAAAGAAAGACAAAAAAACCCGCAAAAAACTGAGGGGAAAAAAGATGGTGTCAAACATGGAAGGTTTGCAGACAAGTTTTCTTGTGTTTCCATAGTCTTGGGACTCTTATTCATTAGATGGGAATGGTGCAGTATGAGACCAGTTATACCAGCCTGTTTGCCCAGCTCCTAATGAACCGTCCAACATCTGCAAGACCACTGCAGCATTTTGCACCACATCTTGAAGCACCACAACCACTTGTTTGCTTTAAAACAGCACACTGGTTGCTGCACACAGCTGAAGGCAATAAAACTTATCAGTGTTTCAAGTTAGGCCATTCCTCCTTGAGCATTGGACCTCTTGAAGGGAACCAATTTCGCAATCTTCAGAGCTCAGTTTGTCTCAGGGTATCAAACTAGCCAAGTGACAAACTTTGGAACGTGGCATTTCTGATTTTATGTTTGAGTGCACAAATGATTTCAGAGNACAAACCCAAAAAGAGTGCAGGTGGTCTCTTTCCTTCAACTAAGTCACCTTTTCATGTTTTGCTTTCCAGACAGGTGGTTTTCACTGAGAGTGACATGCTTCTTGCTGCATACTAGCACTTGGGTTACCATAATTAGGCTGTGCTTTTTGCAGTCGTTGCAGCTGAGATACAGTTTTGCTTTACTTTCTTGAGGGTTGGCTTTGTCTCATTTGTTTAAGTGCTTTGCTTTCATTACTGCTTTTATTACTNTTGAGTCTAGCTATTCCCTACTGGTGTCTCTCCATTATGGCACATGGTAGGAGAAAAGGGATCTGTGAATTGTGAAAGCCTGACCATTAACAAGTTTAAGATTTATTGAGCTAGGGCATAGCTTTTAGTTTCAGAATTAAAGGTAGCTTAGAATGAACCCACTGTCTTAATTTCTGTTTCTACAGAGCATGCTGTTTTGTTGCTCTACAGCTCCTGACCTAGCCACTGATATAAACAGTAAGATGGAAGAAGAGCACAGTGCTTACCACCTGGAACTGCTACGAACATTTGTTCTCATGTAAAGAGAGATACATTTCTGAAAATTCACTACTGCAGAAGAGTACAAGGTATAGATATTATGCCTAGTTGAAAACATCATTTGTTCCTACAAATCCAGATAAAATCTCAATGTTGTGTTACTATCTTAAAGTGCTTTTTAGTTAGCAATTAGAATAAAGGGTAAGAATGGAGTCTCAGGGAAGGGTGCAAAAGTAAGAGGTTAACCACACCTGAAAGTCTTAAGAGAGAAGTTTCTGTACTGTTGCATAAAAAGCAGTAAAAGCCACGTAGATCAGTCTTACCCTATTGAACTTCCGAGGAACAAACAAGCAGGAGCAATTATGTCAGCTGTTTGCACAGGCGCATTGACCTTTCCACTTCACTTCCTGCCTGTGCTTGTCCTGCAGTGCAGTTGCTTTGGGTCTTTCTCATTTGCAAGCTTGCTAAAGATACCAAGACATGTCAATTCATACCTCAAAAAAAGAAAAACGGTTTCTTTTTACCTCAGAATCTGTTGCTGAAGGACATTCTGGTAAGTAAAAATGCGGATTATATCTTTGTTTTTATTAATACTCTCAGTGAAGAATGCCATCTGATGAAAGTTCAGTCATGTCTCTGGCAACGGAGAAAAGAAAAAACACAATTAATTACTTTGAATAGGCTTCAGATTAGTGTCTTTGTTTACTTGACTAGAATTTGTCTTATTTGTTTAGTATGTAATATAATCTGACATAGCTAATTTTAAAATTTTGCTTGAGAAAAGCATGAATTGGTCTTCTACAGGTAGGCTTGGAGCTGCCAATTTCACTTTTCATTCTGCAGTGAAAAAAATAGTACTTTATGCACATATGTGGTTATTGAACTCCAAAGCTCTGAAATGTTTGGAATAATAAGCATTAATTTTCAGCAAAGCTGCATTCCAGATGCTGCTGCAATATCGCATATGTCTATTTGTCACATTGCTTTCCCTAACGCAAATTTACATATGGTATAGGGTGTACAAAGCCTTTGTATTTTCTAGATCTGGAACTGGACAATGCTTCAGCTCTAATTGCTGTTCACTAATTCAGCTGTTTTTCATACAGCTTTGTTTAAACCAATATGCATCAGGGAGCTATGTTAACTGAGGCCTGGCGGAAGTTTGGACCTCCGAGAGACACAGTAGTGACTCAAACTTATAGTAAAGGTAGTGACAATTCTTTCTATGCCAGTACCTTCAAATGGAGCATTTTAATGTTTAGAATAAAAATAGCATTACTTCTTACTTTCCCCATAGTAGAAAGAAAGACAAAAAAACCCGCAAAAAACTGAGGGGAAAAAAGATGGTGTCAAACATGGAAGGTTTGCAGACAAGTTTTCTTGTGTTTCCATAGTCTTGGGACTCTTATTCATTAGATGGGAATGGTGCAGTATGAGACCAGTTATACCAGCCTGTTTGCCCAGCTCCTAATGAACCGTCCAACATCTGCAAGACCACTGCAGCATTTTGCACCACATCTTGAAGCACCACAACCACTTGTTTGCTTTAAAACAGCACACTGGTTGCTGCACACAGCTGAAGGCAATAAAACTTATCAGTGTTTCAAGTTAGGCCATTCCTCCTTGAGCATTGGACCTCTTGAAGGGAACCAATTTCGCAATCTTCAGAGCTCAGTTTGTCTCAGGGTATCAAACTAGCCAAGTGACAAACTTTGGAACGTGGCATTTCTGATTTTATGTTTGAGTGCACAAATGATTTCAGAGTCTGAAGTTACAACCACATGATGTTTCTGCCTTTTATCTTGTGTTCTTGTGTCTTCAATCTGTGGTCAATTTTTATCAGTAAAGGTGAAATGTAACTAGGATTCATAATCTATGAGTAAATGTGCTAGCAAGAAATTTTAGGAAGATAATGCTTAAGCTGGGAAATAATGCAGCACAAAGAGCTGAAGACAGGCTTCACAGCTACTACACGTTGTGGGGTTTTTTATTGCTTTGCTTTGCTTTTTTCCAGTCCCCTAAATTGTTGGGTTTACTTTGCAAATGATTAATAAATGCACAACTAAATATTTAGTTTCAGCTTGTTTGGGGGAAATTCTAGAAAGAGAACCTAAAAGATACAGAAATTGTTGCGTCAGGTTGTGAAAATCATGCCAGTGAAGAAGCAACCTGTGCACTTCCATAAGAAAATCTCATGCTGGCACTGAGATCACTGTAGCCTGAGTGAATAAAATGGGCACACGTATTTTTAGCATGCATGCTTTGCTTTTGGGTTTAGTTTGTATTTGAGGGTGGTGATATTGATGGCACAATGGTTTGTCTATTCAAAGCTACAGGCTAATATATCTCACTTCTCCTTGCTTTTAGCTTGTAATGTAAGATATTACTCTACAATTCTTTCACTAAAATTCAATTTGCACTTAAACTTTGAATTGAAGATATTTTGGGTACAGAATAACTCTACTCTTGCCTTATAATTTCATTCTGATGTTTGTTTGCTTCCAGACTAGATTACCTGTAAAAGTAAATAAGTAGTTTAAGGTGGACATTCAGTTATAATTCTTCATTAATTTTCTCTGTGGGTCCTTGAGATAAGTTATTTTTAATTGGCAATTACATGTACAATTACATAGACTGTTACAAACTATATAGGCACCTGACTTATTGATACAGTGTTGTAGATCCAGCTGTGTGTGTGTGTGGCTGAACATATTCTGGACAAATATTTTCTGTAATGATGGTGGGTGAAAATTAATTCACATTCCTCATGTTGATTCTGCAGATATGCAACCTTTCAACGTACTTTTGAAGCAATAACATGGATTGCTTTTACCTGGTTCAGTTACCCTGATGAGACAATCTCAATCTGTTGCTCAAATTGTTCATTAGCTTTTAGCAAACTAAACACATTTGGCGTACTCAGGTCTTATTTGGACAATAGGTCAGAGGTGCTGAAGACAGCCCAGGTAAAACCTTTTTTCTCCAGTGCTTTTGTCCTAAAATGGAAAGACCAGCACTCACAGAAATAACTCTGAAAATTTGTGAGGGGCCAATGTTTGTCGTTGAAAGAAAATTTGCAGCAGCTTTTCTAAACTTGAATGAGCCAGACAGCAGAGCATAATTGTAGGTATGGATTTCAATATATTGTACCCTTTTGCAGGGAGAGCAATGCCTCTTGTCATGCAAAAAAGTTCACATATGAGATTTCAGGGGTCCACACTGCAGGTACTGAAGGGATAAACACTGCCGAAAGTGCAAATGTCTGACAGTTGTAAGATGGAGGTCAGAATAGGTAATTCACTTAGAAGATGCAATACAAAGTTTAAAATAAAAGAGGAGAAGAATGCAAAACTGCTAAAGAAAGGTCTTAAGCTTAAATAATTCTTCAGAAATTACTACATGTTCTGTTCTCCTGAAATGATTATTTCAGGATAACTTTGCAGGCCTTTTTCCTTGCCCCCTTAGCTGGAAGGCTGCTGGCCTGTGCATATGATAGTAAAATGTCAGACAGAACTGACTTGAGAAGAAGTGTGAAAACAGGGTAAGATGTACCTTGCAGAATGTAAGTTGGTAAAATTGCCTGTTGGCAGATGTCCTATATACAGAAGTCTCTTGTCCACTGGAATTTAGATTTTATTAAGAAAATGAATTTTTTAAATTACATGAAGAAATAGGGTCTATCTTATTTTTGTCTTCTAGATAAGATATGTGATCAGATAAGTGACGCAGTTGTAGATGCTCATCTCAGTATTGATCCAGATGCCAGGGTTGCCTGTGGTAAGTACAACAGAAATAGAAAACCAATTTAATGGAGTACAGGTAATTAATGTTGATATAATATTCTTTGACCAAAAATTCTTCCAATAGCTGGCTGTCAGTCAAGACTTCCACAATCAGTCAAGAGGTCCACTGTGGCTCACTGATTCAGAGGAGAAGAGAAGGCAGAAAAAAAGCTGCAAAAAATGAACAGAAATATATAGCACAGTGCAAATTAAAAATGATGAAATGTAAGAAGTAGAGCAGGTGAAGCCATTGGTATCATGGGAAACTATGGCTATAGAGGCTGATGATAAAAAGGAATCTAAGAAAATCAGGGAAAAAGAGAATTAAAGAAAGATGTATGTCAACGTGCATGTCTTCACAGAATGAACAGGGTGATGCCCATTCTTCACAGAAAGATAAGTTCATTTGAATGTGATTCTGATCAAAGTGGCTGGCTTTTTTTGAAGGACTTTCCATTAGGACTATTCTACGTGGACATTGTCACCAGCAATATCCCCAACAGAGGCTATGAACTTATTATCAAATTTGAATGAGCTGGGTTGCCACAGAGAAATAGACACAGAAAGAGAATGTGTCTAAAGCAGTAATTTTATTTCTAGAACAAGCCACCAAGGCCATAGTTACAGCACAGAGGACCAGCTGCATCCCATAAACACAGTGATCTGACACTTTATCTGAAGAATCTCATGTGAACCTTGTTGCATACATGTGAGAAGATGCAGGGGGAGGGGTTACATCATGTGTTAGATTTGATGAAGGGTGTATTCCAATGTTGCAGGGAGTTATGCTTCCAAAACGGCTGAAAACCTTGAGATGGTAACATAGGAATGCGGCAAAAATTACAAGGAAAAATGTGTGATAAGAGATGTGAGAAACACCATCGGTTTGTCTACCAAAATAGAAGACTGAGGTGTGACAAGATTACATAGATAGTAGGTTGTACTGTTGTACTGAATTTTTTTGAGGTTGTTCGCCACATGTTTTTACATAAAATGGAAAATTCTGGAGAGCAGGTGGAGTCTTGAAACAAACAATGAGATAAAACATGAAATGATTCTGCACGAAATTTATAGTGAAGTTGCATTGCTTCTTGCCCCAATCTTGTAGAAGCTAAAAGTTTGCAGGTATGTTCATATCAGCTGAACAGTGGTTACACACAGACCTTTATGTACACTAAGACTTTACACTGAGTTTCCCCTGTGATTAATCTTTTGTTCATAGAACCATCCTCAGGATCTCTCTGTGTAACTGTAAAACAGTAGCAGTAAAATTCTGGTATTTTGTGTTTTCTCCAGAGTGTGTAGCAAAAACTGGAATGATTTTGCTCTGTGGAGAGATCACATCCCATGCTATAGTAGATTACCAGCAAATTGTAAGAGAGACCCTTAAGAGGATAGGATATGATGACTCTTCCAAAGGTGAGTAAGATTCTACGTATGTTCATTCTTAAGTCTGTTCTGCATGTGGCCAAAGTCACAGTTTTAATGGTCTTCTGGAGAATAAAATGAAATGTGTATCCAGTCCTAGGGGAAAACTCACAGATGTTGTTTATATGTATTTTTTCAGTGTGTGGTATTGAAGGAGCTATTTTAAGGCAGCATTACTTGTAAAAGACTTATTCTTGAAAGTGTCAGGTCTCTCTTGCTTCTCTGATGCAGAAAAGCTAGTGTTTGCACAAATGTCAGAAGGTGGTTATGTCTGTAGGTGTGTACTATGAAAGCTTTAACGCTGATGTTCCTTGTCCTTGGGGTGCATAAGCCTCTGACACTTGAAGGTCGCACACAAGGGAATTCTTCATGTATTCTTAACATATATCCCAAAGTAGTTTTCTTTCAGCAGTTGAACTACTTATATGACTATTCCCCTTCAGTCTTCCCTTTTCATGCACAGTATATACATTTTTTCTCTAGTTCTATTGAACCCTAGACTAGACTACAAGAAAAACTGAGTACCAGTTTTTGGTAACATTTTCCATATTCCTCACACACTTTTAATACCCAAATGGTTTAAACCTTAGTCATAATAAACAATGTAATAAAGTTTGGTGGGGCAGCTTGTAGGATTACACTTATCCTGTCAGTTTCAAGAAGTCAAGTTTGACCTAATAGCACTAACTTCCCCACATCTTGGAACTGTTACACAAATGATTGTCTGCTTCTGTTAGCAATAAATATGTATATGCTCATATGCTTAGAGTTCTAAAAGTTTCAGTCTTAAAAACTTCTCTAGCAATTTGTGAACTCTCAGGAATGTATGACCTAACTTTACAAAATTCCCTTCACTAGGACTGGACTATAAGACTTGCACAGTTTTAGTGGCCCTAGAACAACAGTGTAAAGAGATCAAGCATGCTGTCTCCCACGGCAAATCTGACGATGACATTGGAGCAGGGGACCAGGTAATTCTAGGCACTTACTCAAACTACAACACGAGTTTATGTGCAAGCAGTTGCAATTACATTGGACCAGATATTTTCCTTAAAAACTACTTTGCACACTCTAGGAATTAGTAACCGAGCACTGTGCATTCTCTTAATCATCAGAAGTGCGAAACACTATCACAACTTTCACTAGTTTCAAGGAAAGTGGCTTTCCCCCTATCCAGTGGCCTTAACGGGATAGTTACAATTTGGTTTTTATCACTTTTTGGTCTTTCAAGTGCTTGGTTAGCCTAGTTTTATTTCTTAGACAACAACTGCTATGTTCAGTTTCAGCTGTCATGTGTGGGGAGAAGACTGAGCAGTTTGAATGAGCTTTACATTTATGAAGTTTTGCAGAGGGTCCTTAAAATGTTTAAGGCAGAGCCATTCATGGAAACCAGCTCCTGCTGTGGCTCTGATTCTTGCACACATATGTTATTTCAGGCTGATTATATGTCAAAAGGTATTAACTCTGCATCTCACTGCTGTCTCTTGCTAAAATTGGGTGATTTTAAAGTACTATGTGGCAAAGACAAGTGCAGAAATGGAAAGAGAACATGAAATTGAGTAGCCTGTTTCCCCATATTTCAATCCAGTTCCCTGTTTTCAATGCAGGGTTTGATGTTTGGCTATGCCACTGATGAAACTGAGGAATGTATGCCCTTAACAATCCTCCTGGCACACAAACTGACTGCAAGCATAAGGGCTCTGGAACGGAATGGAACATGGCCTTGGGTTAGACCAGATGGGAAAACACAGGTTTGTAACACAGATGCATAAACGGTAAAGGTGAGAAACAATAGAAATAATATAGCCCATCTGCTACTATATCAGAATTCATGTTTGTCAAAAATGGTGCTGTCATTCTCATGTTCCAAGAAGGTGTTAGTTTCATAGGGTACATTCTTGTGTAGCACACATAGCTTGTTTAAACTGTTCTATCAGTGTGTTAGCAGGTCTCTTCAAAACAATGCTTGTATTTTCCTTCTTTTCCCCTGGAGATTAAGAATATTAGCAAATTACCAACAAGCAGCTGGGGTTTATTTCCTGAATAAATATCAGCCACTGGGAGCAGTAGATGAGTCACTGAACCTAATCTAAGAATGATTCACTTTGGCTGTCTCACAGACAGTAAGTTCTGTCTTCTGGGTTGTGAAATCTGCAGAAAATGAAAGAAAAGTCATACATGTGGCATTTCTAAGACAGCAAGATATTTTAATTTCTATTATTTTGTGTGGACCTACTGAGTTATACTGCTGCTGTTGTTGCAGTACAACGTGGATTGCATCCCTACCTCTTGTCAGGAGTGTATACAACATCTGAATAGGCTGATTTCTTTATGATGTACCTATTCAAGCATGTTTGAAGTGTGTCAAAGTAGAGACACCACTTTAGCCTATATGAAAACAGATGCTAAGGATGGAGCAATGCCAGTATATATTCGCATGTATACAAAAGCTATGTGGTAGGAAGCAAAGGATATAGCCTATCATATGATCTACAGTTGTTTATTTCAGCAGCGTTCTCAAAAATTTATTTTATAGCTTTACTTTGGCAAGCTACTATCTGAAGTTATGTTAACATATCAAAGTGTGATTGATTTTAGCATCAAGTGCTAAAATCATAGGATTTTGTAGATTTCTTGTTATTTTGTTTTTCTGTGGTGATACATGTAATGTTCTTTAGTTATCTCTACTGGTAGTGGTACTTCAGTACTTTCTGTATTTTTTTTTTTTTCTTACAGTGAGTTCAAACATTGACAACAGTCCATAATTTTTCATTCCATTTCCTCTCATCTGGTTATTTTTAGCTGCAGAAAAATAATTGTGAGGTTCATTTCCAGATTTCAGGCCGGTTCTTTTGGCCTTGAGTGTTCACTATGCCTTTTTTTTCTCACAAGGTCACAATGGAATACAAGGAGTGTAATGGCACACTGGAGCCCATCCGAGTGCACACACTTGTGATTTCAGTAAATCATGCCCCAGACATAGAGCTACAACAAATACAGAAGGAGCTAATGGAGAAAGTTGTTAAAAAAGTAATTCCAGAGAAGTATCTTGATGAGGACACCATTTATCATCTCCTTCCAAGTGAAAAGTTTGTAGAAGGTGGTCCTAAGGTATGGTACTTTGAAAAATGACAGCGTATACAGACTTGGATTCTACTTTGCCTCATGCTTGTAAATATGGTCTTGAACAACAGTACAATGAAAATATATCTTTAACCGAGAAAGTCTATACATTTTAAAGGAAGCCTCAGTCATTTCTACTGGAGCTTTCCTACTGGACAGCTGGTATCTAAACTGAAGCTGTACCTGCTTGGATTGTACACATACAGAAAATACAGAAAGTATTTTAAATTAGCAAAAGCCAGTCCTTAAGTTACATGCTAAAATGGCTGGCTGGCAGTATCTCTTCATTTTCACAATAACAATCAAAAGCAGAAATAACAATAGATCTGGTATCTACATTGAAATTACTGGTAAAGCTGAACATGTTTCAAAGGAGACGTAACGTGCATATGTGATGTGCACATAACAGTCAATGGACTTTGATGCATGTTCTGCTTACCATGTGCTGCTAGAAGATAAGGTCATGGCTGTGAAATTGTAGAAAGTTACGTTACACAAAACTGTCCAATTTTGTATAAAGAGTTCATAGGGATTAAAACTACAAGGTGTGCTTAGGACCACAGTGGATGATGTAGGGATACCCTTTTCATTGAGAAATAAATGTCAGCTTTGCTCTCATATTACTTATTTGGATATATAAAAATAGTGGATTAGTGCAGGTTATCTTCTTTCAGGATGGAATTTCTCAGCACTCTGGTGTTCATTTATCAGCACACTGTTGACAGCTTTGCTAATCTGACAGAGGCAGTAATTCACTGCTGGTTGAGCAAGTTGGATCAGCTCATCAAGTGTTAGGAGGCAGACAAAAGTCCATGCAAGAATGCAAGACTCCACTAGCAGCAGCACAGGAGTGAAGGAAGAAGAGCAGTATCACTTGTGTCACTACTGAACAAGTAATATGAATCAAGCTAGAGCTTCTCAGTTACATTTATGCTGAGAGCATTGAGCTGCAATTTCATGAAGCCTCTGCTTCCCATTTTAGTATTGGTAACTAAGTGAAGCTAGTTAACCTTTTAGGTCATATGTCATCTGTTTTTGTCTCTCTAAATTCTCGGCTTTCATCAAAGTGTTGCTGAGTGAAGACTTTGGCCAGTAACTCAGAGACAGTATTTCATGATTGCTGATTTGAAGTGAGCATTTTTTTTGTCATGTTTACAGTTGTCTCACATTCTTAAAGGTTTTCAAAAGTGACCGTAGTCTGGACAGCTTAGTACCTCTCTGAAAAGTACTCCAGTCATGTAGAGAATGCTTTCATTAAATAGTTGCACATGAACATGAACACTGTGAAGAGAGTAATACCTGTGGCAAATACCAAGCAAATCTATACCCCATAACCTAATATGAGATTGGATGAACTACTGTGTCTCTGAATACCTTCAATTATTTGTCCTTCAGAGTGATGCTGGACTGACTGGCCGGAAGATCATTGTTGATACGTATGGAGGCTGGGGAGCCCATGGTGGAGGTGCATTCTCTGGAAAAGATCCCTCCAAAGTTGATCGTTCCGGAGCGTATGCAGCTCGCTGGATTGCAAAATCTCTGGTGAAAGCTGGTCTCTGTAAAAGGGTATTAATCCAGGTAAGAGAAACTGTGAAAGTAGTACACCAAATTCCAAGACAGAAATTCTGTCTCAGAATACATACTACCTTCACAGCCCGCTCCAGTTTCACAAAATAATTTCTCACAGTAGAATGGGGCTCTAGGAACTTTTGTGAAGCCTTACAGGGAAGCCAGATACACAGGCCAGGATGGTCCTAAAGCAAGAAGTGTGTTCTCATGAATGTTCTTTCTTCAAGTCAATTGTCATCCCAGGTCTAGGTACTGCTTTATATTATCCTTGCCCTTAGTTCCAGTAAGTCTAGTGATGCTCTGCACGCACACACATGCCCAGCACTTCAGCCTGAGCTGCACAGCTCATTACAATTATGGTAGCACTGTCTAGGTGTAGCTGTGCAATTTGATGTACTATATAGTCATATTGGTTGTGACTTCATCTGTTTTAAGCTGCACTTGAGATTACCTTAGAGTAATGTTCCTAGTACACTGCTGTGGTGTGAAGTGTGATTAAAAGCACATTTCAATTGCTTTAAAGAGTTTAAAAAAATAACAACCTTCATTAGTCTTATATGCTCAGAAGAAAATGCACTTCTCTCCTTGTGCATGAATTTTCATGACTACTATGTCTAGGAAGTAGAAAGAGGTGTTTTATTGACACATAGACAGTTTCACCATTGAACATGAACGTGATGCAACTGCTAAACAAGTGAGGTTTGCCTAGTCCATTGGCAATACTAGTTTATATACATACTTGTTCTGAATAGCTGCAATGTAATAACTAATTACATAACTCATTTACTAAATAAGTAAAATGTAGCAGCAATCTGCCTGATGTTTTGCTGCAAAGGTATGTTTAAAACCTTTTACTTTCTCCATGGACCAAAGGAGAAGCCCACCGGATGTAGTTATGATCAATGACATAGTATCCAGACATCTCAATTAGGAACAAAGCTGCTGGCTTTTGATGTTGTGCATGTGTTTGATACCTGGTAGTTTGGAGTTAGTCAAGAAAAGGGGAGATTAAGAATAAGCCAAGCACAAAAAGGTGTTGGTTAACCAACTGTTGGTAATTTTTTTTTTTTTTCTGAGGGGACAAAAGATAAACTTCTGATTTCTTGGTATGCACATTTTTGAACACCTACATCACTGTCTTTATTTTTGAGTTAGGTAGGAATGTTGTCATACCAGTAATTCTCAGAGACCTTCCTTAAATACTCAAACCTGTCTCTAGATAAGGCAAGTTTGATTTTTTTTAACAGCAAATTGTGGAGATCTCAGATATTAACATATAGGAAGATAAAATGGGAGGATGGGAGAGCATAAAAGCCAACATCCTGTGAAGTTATGAAATGCTGAATTAAAGATTAACAAAAGAAAAAATTTATCAAGCAGAAATGCAAAGGTGTTTTAAGCCCATTAATATCTGTGTCCTACACTGAAACTTTGCCAGCTTCCAATGAGTGTGACAACTGACCTGGTTCTCCTATGGATATTGTTTCCATGCTAACCAACTCTCATACTGAAGGGGCAAGGTGGATAATAGAAGGAACTGCAGTCTAATTAGCTGTATGTTATCACAATGTTATTTAATGCTATATAGAATTGTAAGCTTATTGGTTTATGACTGACTTAGCATGATCTCAAGTAGCCAAGGGGAAGATGGTCACGATTAGAACAGTTTCTAAAAAAAAAAAAACAAAAAAAACCCCCCAGTGCTTGATTACTAAAATGCATATAGATAGAACTGAGCCATTGGACTATTACTTATTGAAATCTGTAGGAAGCATACACAATGAGGAAGACCAGTGAAAGGCCACAGAATGGTTTGCATTCCTTAGTGCTGTTCAGTCAAAACCTATTTTCATCCAAATAAAGCATAATAGAAGAAAATTAAGTGTATGTTAACCTATACTGCAGCAGGACTGTATCTTGGAAATTGGACTGAATGATAAAACACATTTCAGGAGAACCTGTCAGTGCTGTGCTGTGCAATGCTGTGGTGAAAAGAAGCTAGCATGATTCCTGGATGTCAGAAAGGAGAAGCAGAGCTGTACCTCCTGGGTTATTTTGGCTGCTTCTGTTAGCTGTGTTTTAAAAGGTACATTGGATGAAGTTTCAGGGAGTGCATGGAAATAACTCAGGCTGGGAAAACAATTCTGTGAGTGCTTTAGAAATGTGAAGCTTTTCCTCACCTTGTCCTAGATAATATTTTCTCTGCCTCAGAAAAGAAAAAAACCCAACAAAACCTAAATATCTGTAGAATTCAGTCCCCAGTCTCAAAGCATGAAGCCTGTGTCTAGCTGAAGCTGAAGGATGAGGAATGGCAGTACCTGAGGAGGACAGAAAGTAGCTTTTTTGCTTTAAAGGAATGTCAGCCAGGTCTGGTATTTGACCAGGCTGAACATTCTCTGAGGAAAACAGAATTTTCTAACATAAAAGACAATACTTCCTAATTTTCTTTATGGAGACAAGATGTTCATAAACTCTACCCTGACACATATGATAAGCCTTTCCTTTCTCTTAAGCAAAAAGTAGGAAGGACTGTGCTAACTGTATTTGGGTTGTTTGCATGTGTTCCACAGCTATCATATGCTATCGGTCTGAGTCGTCCTCTTGCAATCTCAGTGTTTCATTATGGGACATCAGACAGATCTGAAGAAGAACTGCTTGAAATTGTCCAGAAAAACTTTGATCTACGTCTTGGAGCTATCATAAGGTTTGTGTGATGTTGGTATTTACTGTATAGAATTGTATTTTTAATGCTCTCTTTAACAGTTTAATATTGAATTTGCTGGCTCATAACCTCAAGAAAGTCACCTTCATCATAAATCTCTAACTGATATAATTTCTGCTCTTCTCTCATCCCTGCTCCCAGTATAACACACAAGAGCCAGCTGATGAATCTAGTCACAAAATGCACTGAATAAGTAGGACCTGCCTAAATTACACCACGTATATCCAGCAGTAACCCTGGTAGTGAGCTATGTTGCAGTTCATTAGCCAGGTGGTAATGTGCTTGGTAAAGTAGAATTAAAGTTCAACATTAGATGTAGTTAGGTTTTCCAGTTTGTTTACAGGGTGTGTAAGGCTGCAAATCTCTGCCTTATCTGAAAGGCAACAGAAATACTGGCTCTTTCTGAAAGAACTACTGAGGAAAGTATGGTCTTTGTGCCTTTGATATTCAGGTGGCAACAACTTATGAGACAGGTGCCAGAAAATGGAAAGGCTCTGCTGCTCTCATGTCACAAGCAATCCCATTGAAATGAGTGTGTGTGTGTGTGTGTGTCTGTATTATGTATATTAATTTTTGCCCTTGCACATGCATTGAGGCTCTGTGTCACCCTACCACAACAGTGGCAGTATGGTGTTTGCTGTTGCTGTTCTGGGGATAATGGCCAGTAGCCCAGAGGAGAAAAACACCCTAAAGTGACTGACTTCTTCATGAGTGTAAACGTAACCTATTTTCTGCATCAGAAAAACTGAACACTGAGCTTCTGTCTCTAGTCATCATGCAGTCTTGTGCAGTTTGTTTGAAGTAAACTAAACTAAAAGGGAATCCAAATTTCTTAAATGCTCTCTTAAGATTCAGTAATTGAACTATAGAATGAACTTAAAAACCAAAACAAGAATAGCCGTGAGACAAACTGTCTTGAAGTGAAAATTCAGTTGTGATCAAAAGTGTCACTGAGGCTACCGTGCAGTCAGACAGGAGATCCAAATCAAAACCTATTAACTATTGCCTTCTGCAGCCCACCATTTTTGGAATATTTCTGGGCCTGAAAAAGCAGGTGTTTTAGATAAATGTAATCCTTACGCTTAAAGAAGCATGGGGATTACTCTTTTCTTTGCGAGAAGAAGGGGTTGGAGGACAGAATCAGATTAGCACCTCTCCTTATCAGCAGTTACTCACCTGCACTCCAGTGAGCTGTAATTTGACCCAAGCAGTTTCCTTTGATTTTCTCCCATTTGTGACTAACTCATAAGATTTTATAGTAACTTTTAAGAGGAAGAGTTTCTTGTCTATTTGTAACGCAGCTTCCTAAGACTTAATGGTACAGGTTCATCTTCTCAATCCTGATGAATTTCCTAATCTCTTGGTGGATTTTCACCAAACCTGACAGGCTGGACCTCTTAAAAGTTTTGCAAAACACAACAAAAGCAGAGAAAGTAATGGAAATACTATTTCTTTGCTCTTTTAAGGGAGCAGCCACATTGTGAGTTCACCCCTTATTTTAAGTCCATGAAACTGACATGGGAGTTCAAGCCTGAGACAGATACTAGCAAGAATTTGAGTCCATGCATAGACTTTGTCATTTTGAGCAATGCAGATTTTAAAAGTTCTGTTCTAAAATGCTAAAACATACATGTTAGCTATCTCATTATTCAAGGAAAATGCTTTTAATGATTCACTTATCTTTTAAATCCAGAGCTATTAATGTCATTCAAGTCTCTTTATTTCAGAGTAATCTTGAACATATTTGACTCTGTGGGAAAAAAATGTCAACATCTTAGTGAATAAGAAGTCTCTCTTTTCCCTTAAAAAGGAAAGACATTTCTGACAAGCTATATCAACATTTTGATGATATAGTCAGCCTTTTGCATTCCTTTTCAGAGTATGGAAAATTTATTGTGAGAGTAGAGCTGACGTTACTTTAGTAGTCTGAGACAATGTGAGGCATTATGGCAACCGCTATTGATAGGTAATGTTTTCCAAGTGTTACCAGTTTACAAATATAATCAAAACTGTTCTTTGCCTTTGTCATTACGGCAGTTCATCACTAACAAAAATTTGTGGGGTGACTCCCAGACAATTACCTTGATTTGTTGGGTTAAAAAATGCTACATTTTAAAAATACACCATCATACTCCTGGAAGTGGTGAAGGCAGTAGGAAAGGGAGAAAGCTGGGAAAACCATGAGCATCATTGCATGAATATTTCCTTGTTAAACATTACCTCACAGTATTTAGAAACCTGTAAACGGTGCTGGCTGTCCCTTCTAACAAACTATTCATCAACGTGCTTCATGACGTCTTACTTTTCATTTAGTCACTACTCACATTTTGTTGGCTTTTGACTTAGAGTCAAGCACAAATGATTACTACAGTGGCCACTGCAGCGTGTGATCATGTTGCACCAAATATTACTTGAAACAAGACTTAGCTGCTCTACGTCATAAATGTCCACCTAAGTGTGAGAATGTGTAATCTCTTTGCCATCTGAAATGTATTCACTATCCTGTTAGTATTTGTACTTCTTTCCTTACTTTGTCATTTCTCTATCAATTTTCTCTCCAGAAGTTTACAGTACGAATCATCTATTTACAATGTGGTTTCAAAGACAATTAAAGCAAGATATAATACAATAAAGCCCAAGCAGATGAAAGCGTTTCAGGCCTTTCCTGAAATGAGGAGACACTTCTATGTAGACACCTGTAGCTAACCATTTAGCACAGCTGCAATATGCTACATTATGCAGGCTAAAAAGCACTTGCACCTTCATTATTTATCTAGTCATAATTAGGTCATGTTAAGCCCTATTCTAAGTAGTGACTTAGTGTATCTACATAAGCACTTAAAACTCCACAGTTACTCAGTCTACTAGATCATCATATTTGGCAGCTTTTTTGAGATAACTGTTTTTCTGGCACAGTAACATTAGAAAATATTCTGTATTACAGTTAAAATAACAGAAGACACATTGATGCTTGCTCAAATATAGGTGGACTTTGTTCTGTTTAAAACTGCATTGTAAGGTTTATGAAGCCTAACTGCATACTTACTGCATCTCTGAGGCATTGGAAGACACTTGACTATTTCTAGTCACTTTAAAATTGAAACCATTAGCTCACTTTCTTTTTTGTAACTCTGGGTGGGAAAAGAAGTGACACCTAGGTTTATTGTCTTTCTTCTGGGAATGGTACTGATTATGCCTCTGATGTTTCCAGATCATAATGTATGTTGAAGTAGAGTTAAGTGTAAGACTAATTTTTGGTTTTTTCCTTTCATTTAGGGAGCTGGATTTGAAAAGGCCAATCTATCAAAAAACGGCATGCTATGGGCACTTTGGAAGAGACGAATTTACATGGGAAATACCCAAAAAGCTTGTGTTTTAAGCTTTTCAAAATGTTTCATGTTACTGACAAGTGGTTTAACAATCAGGTGAAATTTTAAGCAGTTCAAGAAAATACTCTGAAATGATAGTTTGTATTTCAGATATACTGAAAATTATTTGTATTTGATTTCTAACTTTCATAGTGGATTTACACTGCAAATGCATGCAGCTCTAATATAGTCTTCTGCTTTGTCTTTGGTAATGTGAACAATTTAGGCATTTGACTGTGATCAAATGTTAAGTACATAGATGATTATGGAAGTTGATGTCATTCTTATTCTGCCAGGGAAGCCCACTATTGCTTACCCAGTTAACTTTGTACTGAAGTGAATGAAGTTTGTGAGGTAACTTCCAGAGCTCTTTGTAATTACTTGGGCCAGGACTTCCAAGACTACAACTTTAGTTTAAGGTCCTTTAGTTAAGTTTAAGCAAATTAGTAAAAATAACATTGGTCATGGTAACCCTAAATATGCCTAACCATGAGGAAATGTTATTTGTTTGCTTTTAACATGGTTTTGTGGGCATATCTGTGAAAACTGATGAACTCCTATGTTGCAATTCTTTCCTTTATCTATAGTTACTCCTTATCGGGGTTGAATTTTCCATGTCTGCATGAATTGGAATTTGCTGTACAAATCGTCAGTTAACTTTAATTTGGCCACTTATGAAATGTAAAAAAACCACTTGAATGACATGAGTTTCCTTTTACTTCTCTGTCTGAAAGCATAAAACAGAGAGAGAATTCTATATGATTTAGGTTCTCTTCAAGGACTAGAGAGAATGAAAAGGCTTGTATATGGAAATCAGCAAGGCAAGCAAATGCATCATTAAATTGGTAACTGAGACAGAATATTCGAATGTGGTAACTGCTTTTAATACCAGGGAATTTTGATAGACAACTAACCATTAAGGTTACCTTGACCCTGTGAAGGGAAAAATAAAGACTGGTGTTAAGACTAAACGAAGGTAAGTAGTTGAATATAGCACTAGTCTTAAGGCATTTTTAAAAAGGTGCTTCCTTTCCTGCAAAGACTGATCGATCCACTGCTCCTTTGATAGAGCAGAGCTGAAGTGAGGTCACTGTACAGCTGTACCTGCACCCTACTCACCCTGGTACAGTTAGCCCAATATAGCACAGTAGTGTGCAATCAGTCCTTGAGACCTACAGATGAGGCACTTATTTCTTCCATAGGAAAACCAAATGCAATTCTTTTGTGGGTATTTTTTGCAGTTTTTCTTTTATTTAATGACAAGTCTTCCTTTTTATCACATGGCCCTGGACCCTATCTTTGCCTGAAATTAATCCAGTTTAGTAAGCATATGGCCATCTAGGCATAATACACATCATTAAATTTTATTAAAATTTGTTCAAATTGGTATTTTCTAGGAAATACTAATATAGCTAGCTAATTCTGAAATGTTAGAATAACTTCCACTTTTAGTAAAACAGTGGTACAATGTTAAATGGTAAGGGATTGCAGAGACCACTATACATTAATCTGACTATAATGACCTTTCAAAATCAATTTCGGTAAACAGGCATATAGTCTCAATTTTATAGCTGTCTCCATTACAGCTAGTATCAATTTTACTGCCATAATACTTCACCCTTCCGAAGTTAAATAGTGCTTTGGTAAGAAGCTATGATGCTTTGCTTCACGCAGAAGAAGAGCATTTTAATAAAAAGTCTTTTGTTAAATTTAATAAGGAAATTATTTGTTCAGTGGAGGTGTCTGTTAATCACTGCTCACTGTCAAACAAACAAAATACAAACAAGCCCCCACAAAAACCCCACAGTGTGTTTCAGGCAGCAAGAACACATTCCTGCAAGACTTATTTCACCTTGCTTTCTGGCTTCAAAGTTAAAGACCTTTTCTTCAAGGGGTTGGATAGACTACAAACCTTTCTTTCCCCTTGTCATTGATTGGTATTTCAAAGTAGCCAGGAGCACCATCTGCAGAAGAAATCCCTAAATACGGACTGGAGCAGGTACAGCATACCTTCAACCTCCAGAGAGTCTGTCTAAATGTTTCAGTGAGTCTTCTAATGACTAGTGAATTAATTTTATTTATAGAGAGTAGCTAATTTGCCTTATGTTAAAATTTTCCTAAAAAAAAAAAAAAAATGCAAAAAGACATATGCCTTGTTTGAAACTAGCTAATAGAAAGATACCTCTGCTAAACTTGTGGTGTCTAATCCGAAGCCACAGACAAAACTATTGTTCCATAAAACCAGTGAAGTCATGCTTTTTTTTTGAATGATTGGCATGTTCTCCCATTATCATTCTAGAAATTAATAACTTAAACTAGAACCTCAACTATAAAAAAGGGTTTCCAAATCAGGCATAAGCATTAAGATGGCAGTTATTGCTGAAAATTTAGCTAAATTAAAATGTAGTCTACATACAGGGATCACCTGAATTATCTTTATTTCCAAATGCTGCAACTATTGCTTTTTTAATACAGCAACCTTGCTACTTTAATATAAAATTAACAGGCTCTTATTTGAAATATGTGGTTACAATATGTTATAAAAATCTGCCAATGTATAGCAGGTTATAATTTGGGCAAAAAAAAATAAATTAAGTACACAACAGTTCTCGCATTGTGTCTTGCAACTTCATGCAAAGTAGCAGGCTACAGAGATATTCAGCTAATACAAAAAGTAACACGAATGAAAAGTTTGCAGTGCACAAAATTACTTGTGTGTAACATGTGAAAGTATTAGTGGCCATTCTGAAAAAGTGCTTATTCAAATAGTGAGTTTGGATGGACACTTCCCAAGGCTGGTGGTTCTTGCTGGATCTTGCCTAAATTGTTCAAAAGGGGATAGTTTCACTCAAATTTGGAACAGTCAATTAGGAAAGAAAATAAATGGACAGAGGTGCCAGCATAGCTGTAAAAGTGCCTTTTGTATATTTCTGATCTCTTCTGAGACGGAGGGTCTCTGCATGCAAAATGAAAATACTAAATGAAGAAAGGTCAAACTTCTTCTGTTTGCTTTGTGTCAGGATTGGCTTTATGACTCATGCTTTCAGAGTACATCACAAGAGCAGTTGCACTAAAAAATACAAACATTGAAGAAGTATTTAATCTTCTTTCTGAGATGTACTTCTGAAATAGATTTTCAGCTGTTCACTTAATGATCCCTATCTATAGCTATGGAGACACTATTATGGGTGCCATTTTTCTAGTTATATTTCGATTAAATGCTGTATAGAGAAATGCAAAGTACAATGCTAATTCATTACTATTTAATTAATTTAATCCCTAAGAAGCTGAAAACAATTACTGGAATGGAAATTCAAGTGCGTGTCTTTACTACATACTAATAGACAGAAGGTGATTTTCATTTAGTACTTCTCCAGTTTATGGCTCTGCCCTGCCTTGTGACCTTGTGATACAGAAGAAAATTCCTTTTTACCACCTTCCCCACCTAAGATGTTTCAGCCAGAACGACTTGTGGCTCATTACGGGTGAAGCTGTTGAAGGAAGGGGGCTAGATGAGAGTTAAAATGGGAAGGCTGGAGCAGAGCTTCACCATCATGCTGCAGTCCAGTGTGGTGGTCAGAACTGGAATGCAAACTAATAACTGATGGCCCACCCTTGGTTTCCTCTGCTTTTCAACAGGAATTATGCCAGCATATAAATGGATAAACCTTACTGCCTTTAATAACTTACAAAAAAATTCCATAGGGCTCTGAAGCTGCTTGAATAAAAACAATACATTAGTTTTTCTGGCCAAGTACTCTTAAAAACTGGAGAATTTTACTGCACTTTTGCCTCAGCAATAAATAAAAATGTCAGCCCCCACCAATGCAGAGGCTTCTAGACAGCTGTGCGCATTTCAAACTGCATCTCAATGAGGGATCTGCTTGACCTCTGCAGTATGGTCCTGAATGTTTAAAAACACGGGTCAGTAAAATATCATCCAGTTATTCTTTTAAACATTTTATCCAGAAAAGCTGCATTTTTATCAAGACTCTCCTGTCAGACATGCAGTAATTGCACCCTGATTTTTTCAAATGTAATGATCCTGTGCTTATCCTATATTTTTTCTCATACTTCCTTCATATACAACAGACAGTTACTGCTCCGCCAGTCTTTCTTAGGACCCACTCCCACTATAAGCTGACTGACCTATTTGAGCAATTTCAGTCAACAACTGATTGAGCTTTTAGTATCAAACCACACACTTGATGCCTATCTCCATACAATTTTAGGACTGGAATTTTGGTTATTTGTGCCAAGATCCTTTCTCAACAGCCAATTAAATTTGTTGCATAAATAGTAAAGCTGCAAACTTTTAAATACAATCAGTTTTCATGGATGGATTTTTATTTGCTCATTTTTATACTTTAGAAGAGTACACATTGATAGAGAAATGAGATTCTCAGGGAGTGCATGTAAGGGCATTTCAATCAGGCATACTGCGGCGGAAAGAAATAAATAGTCCTGCTGCCTTGTCATCCTGTTTCTCCTGGCTTTGGGACATCTCTTCTGTGCTGAGATAAATGTGAGGCTTAGCAGGGACACAGTCGGGGAATTTTAGTGTGGCATTAAAGCTGGTTAGCAAAAAGCTGACAGAAAAACAAACGCCAGGAAGAGGTCGTTTTAGCCCAGGTCACGCAGCTACTGAAAACTCAGCCTTCAGTTAAGCTGAAGTAAGAGTTTTAGTAGCCTCATATTCATTTACAACTGAGTCTTTCTTTTGGGAATAAGAAAGGTACTAGAATAAAATATAGGCCTTCAAACACAGAGGGATTGCTTCTGTGGTTCCTTATAAAAGTTCCTGTCATTTTCCAGTGGGCTTTTATGAATGAGTCTTTGAAGGGGTAGATGCAGGTAAATGATACAAAAAAGGGCAGTGAGTGGAACAGTATGGTGTAGCAAGCCTAACTAGCAGTGTTAATTTCTAGAAGATAATTCCAGCATTTGCCTGAAAAGAAAAAATTGGGAAAGTCAGAAACCAAAACAGGGTTGAAGGTAGAATGTTTCTGCAGGTAGGAATTTCCTGTAAAGAAGTAATGGTGGTAAGATTTACTGTAACAGGCTTTTTTACAGGGAGAACTGAAAGAGAAAATTAGCAGACCTCTGGTACAGATAGAAGGAAGTTCTCTATATAATCTTTTATAATTTTTTTTTAATATGAGATATAAAACCATGGGATCTCCACACAAATCTACCGGCCCTTACGACCACACTTCTTGATTGATAAGGCATTACAGAGCAGTGAGGGAATCACAAGAGGCCATGCCCCTGTAATTTACACGGAGCATGAAGGAGAGCAAGTTCTCAGTTGACGGAAGCTGATTGAGAAATACAACTTTAAAATATGTAACTACTCATCTGTGCAGCAGACAGTACCCATGGCCACCTGAAATCTCAGGGAATTTAGGGGTGTCTAATGCCGGCCGCTGGCAGGGATCAGGCTGCGGGAATAAAGCCTGACCTTCCCAAGGAGAATTCTGAAACGAAAGGTTTGGAGAGAAACCCTTCTTCCAGTGCTCTGCTACCCCGGCTCACACAGCCCACTGCGGCACGTGGGCTGGCCCATGCTGGGCGGGGCGGGAATGGGAGAGAGGGGCG
>VXBX01002932.1:210300-295429 GCA_013400415.1 Scytalopus superciliaris
AGTGTCAACAGAATTAAGCTTAGTGATACTGTGCAACTTGGTCTGTACTGTAAGCATTTCCTACATTGGAGGAAGAGCTTTCAGAAAAGCTTGTGACATCAGGTGAAGTAGTTGGAAAAGTAGCAGTGTTTCTAGGGATCTTCTTAGAAGTTTGGATCAGTTTGATTGTTAATCAGATATGCTTGAAAATGGTAGACTGAATAGATTTTACGAGTTAATTCTGATTCACCTGTATTATTTCCAAGAAGACATTCAATGCATTTGTACAAAGCACGGTTATGTTTTAGAGTGCCTGTATGTTGGTCTGTGGACGCTTGTATTTATAGGGGTACTAGAAAAATGTCTGCTTGAAATGCAGAGTAGACTTGCTTTGTTCCAGCCCTTGTAAAATCCTTGACAGTGTGCACACATGAATTGAGCTTGCAAGAACAACTGTTCTGGGTTTCCTCTGTCATCGTTTTGCTCTTGAGTGCCTTCCAGAAGACTAACTGTGAAGTGATTTTGTGTGCTAGAAATTTGTGCTGACCTGAAGCCCCTGATTTTGTAAATTGAAGCATATATTTAAGATGCAGCTTGCAGGGTTATTAAAATAATGGCAGTATTTATTAATATGAAGATAAAGACTTTTCTTCTGAAGGGCCAGCAGTACTTTGACTGTGTAGAAGGTCTGTGGGATCTGTGTAGGACAAAAACATGCAGGCAGTAGTTCTGTGGTGCACTGAGTGGTGTACACTGGAGTGGGGGCTTGCAACTCACTGGGGCAGCAAACTCTGAAATCTGGTGAATGTCTCTGAGTGGGATGCGGAGTTGTTTAGGAAGAGCATGGTTTCCCAGCACCTGCCTTCAGTGAAAGGGTGACTCCCGGATTCTCTTGTTTCTTTCACCAGCTCTGTTAAATCCATAAATGTTAGCCATGACTGGTCAGAGCTGTCCAGAACCTTGTTTTTCTTGCATGTGCTTCATTCAGAGAGGAGCAAAGTGTCTTCATGTTGTATTCAGATGTTGGTATCTGTGGGCTGCATTCTGTTCCAGCCCCTGTCCCATCCATGCCCAAAATGCTTGTTGGAATTGCTGATCAGAACATTTAGACTAGGGGCTTTGGAAAAGTTAAAGGAACTTCCTAATGTGGGAAGTACCAAACCTGGTGTTACAGAATGAATCAAGGCAGATGGATAAGCATAATGCATGTGTGGGTAGTGTATGGTGGCACTGAACTGCAGCCCCAAAACAGCCACTACCCAGGAGCCTGTCATTTATTTGTTTTATGTTGTTGATGCTAGTAGCAAATAAAATTAATGTGTGGGCAGAACCATTCAGGAGTCCTGGAGAACACTGTGATGGTCAATGGCTCTGTAAAACTTTAGTGAGTACTTCTTGAAAAGCCTTGTATTTGATTAAGTGGCACAAAATAAATACTGTGTTTGCTTCAGCCTCATGTTATTATTTCTCATCTGCAGAGAAGGTATTGGGTACTAATGTGAGTGTATTGATACATGATCTGCATATTTTTGAAGAAGTGCCTTGTCATCTTGTTTTCTCTCCCTAGTGGTTATTATTTAGTCATCCTTTTCTCTTACCTTTTGGCCAGTAAATTCTGTCATTCTCCTGGCACTTTCTGTGCTTAGTCTCCAAATTATTCCTAAAGAGAGAATATTTCTATGTAGTTCAGTGAAAATTGACTTTGTACTAAGGAGTAGAAAGGCAAATAACTGAAGTTTTTCACTTTGGCTTTTACTCTGTTAAAGATACTCTGCTATAGACAGCATATGGGCAGCCACACTGTTGGTATGACCACAAGAGTGATGTTCCCAGAAGTGGAAATGATACACCAGGGTCTTAAAAATGGTTTAGAATTGTATAAATATGTTCTTTTGATACTCTTTGATTAACAGAGGTGGCCAATGAGAAAACTTAGCAGACCTGTAACTTTATCTCAGTCTCCTACTCTGCAGAAATTTGCTCAGTGTTTTTGAGCAAAGTGTGTTTGAGAAAATAGATACTTTTACAGAAGGATTTGGAAGGAAAATAGTGTGTAGAATAACCAATTGCAATTTAGTAGCAACATCACCCTCATTGGAAATGTGTGTTTCAGTGCTTTTTGCTTTTAATATGAAGCCTGAAGCATGACAATTATCTTAGAAGNTGCTTCATAGGAAATCTGCATATGCAAACTTAAAAAGATGCTGGAAACTAACAAAGTGTGCTTATTGGCGTATGTAAAAGAATTAAATATTTTAAATCTCGTATGTAGGTAACTAACACTCTTGGCAAGCCACTGAAAAATAGGGGTGCTTGTCCTATTCAGAGAAGCATGGAAATTCATGTATTAATTCTGTTAGACTAAAAAGAGTGATGTATCTGAATATTGGAATTAAAACTGACTTACTGTGCTTTCTTCTTGTAGGGGGTTTTGCTTTTGTGTATGAAGCTCAAGATCTTGGAAGTGGCAAAGATTATGCTTTAAAGGTAATATTAATTTGTTTCACTGCAGGTTTATGAGTTCTGTGTTTCAGCTCGATGCTTTAACATGACAGTTAATCCTTGCTGTATGCCACAGAACAGGTAATTTGGAAAAATCCAGAATAGTTGTGATGTTTGTAGCACACTGTTTAGAATGGTCATTTCTGCTAGAACCCTGCACTTTATACTTAGATGGCAGGCATGGGAATCAGTCTGTTAGGTACCACTGCTGTTTGTGTCTTCATTTGGTCTAGAAATTCATGACCTTGTCCCGAACATTATGTTGCATGAGTAAAAAGAGTATTTCCTAGTTACCTAGTTACCTGGAGTGGAGTACAGGAATATTTTTCACTGCTCAGAAGCACATTCAGCCTACCTTTGTACTTTCAGAGTAAATTTTCGTAGAAGTAGTGCTCCACACTTTGACTCACTGATGAAACATTCAGCCTGGTACTTTTTGGAGACAGTTCTGGATTCTTGTTTTCTAAAGGTGTGTGATAAACAGCTGAAATAGTGAAGTATTTATGGAAAGGAGAATAAAATGAAATAATTTACTAAGTCATATTTAGCTGAAAAATAAAATATGTTAACCACAAAATAGTTTTGGTTTTGGAATAGGGATATTCTGTGGCTGTGTCAGTACACAGGTCTCTCTTGGACAGAAAGTGAAAAGGACAGTAGTATGAGGGGTGGGACAGGTAAGATGGCATTATACCATCTGTAGCTGTTGTTTTTTTCCATTTCGTACCACATCCTACAATAACAAAACATGTGACCAAATCAGTATACTGTATGTATTCAAAACGTCCTCCAAGAGTAGCCCCATTTAAAAATAACAGATAAAAGGTGAACGGTAAAAAACAGATGAAAGGTACTATACATGCTCTGTTCTGTAAAGCCTGTACTTCTGTGGCAAATGCCCAGGCTGATTATAGTCAAATGTTGACTGCAAAAACAAGTGGTGCTGGTAACAGTAATGCTTGACTTTACTCCTGATTATTCAAGAGCCATTGAAAAAGCTGGGCTACATGATTTGGAGGAGTTTTGTCTAGACAGCACTGAAGATTTCAGGCAAAAGATGAATCTTTCTTTGTGAGTCCACAATGCTGTAGCCAAGAGTCTTCAGTGTTTTATACAATAGAGAACTGTCAGAGCAGTTACTTTTAAGAGTGTTGAAAGTTGAAACTGCTCGATTATCAGTAAATCTGAATAGTCCAGGTTACTGGAAAATTAGATATTATTTGTGGCAGAATGTCAAAGTGTACAATAAGCCGGCTTTGTTTACTGCCCCATCACAGTTTTTGATTACAGCTTATCCTTTGTATTTTGTGGGGAAAAAAA
Source organism: Scytalopus superciliaris (assembly GCA_013400415.1). Lineage (NCBI taxonomy): Eukaryota > Metazoa > Chordata > Aves > Passeriformes > Rhinocryptidae > Scytalopus > Scytalopus superciliaris. Next base: position 214,102 of record VXBX01002932.1, read on the forward strand.
TGTATGCACTGTTATTCTGTAAGTTTTAGTAGCTTTATCTTCTCAATTATTCTGTCTTTTTGACAGCGGTTGTTGTCTAATGAAGAAGAAAAGAACAAAGCCATCATTCAGGAAGTTTGTTTTATGGTATCCTTTTCTGTAACATATTAGTTGCCTAATATCAAACATTTCTGAGAGAAAAAAAGGACTGCTGTACAGTTTCTGTTCTTTCCATGCCATACACTGACTAAGCAGACTGGCACTCTGAGCGGGTCTGGGTTCATGGTTTGTTATGAATATGGTACCAACATCCAGCAAGGTAAGTTCTTCAAAAGTTGCTGCAATATAATATGTGCAGAAAACGTCTATAACTAGTGTACACTTTGACATGTACTTCTAGCAACAAGTGAAGTTCCTGCTTGGGCTTTCTTGCAGTCCTGTGAATGTGGTCAAGAGACTTTACTGTTCAGATGATATTAAAATAGAATCCTCTCACATGCACTGGATTTACAGCTCTTTGCTTTTCGTCTAAATGTTTATTAATTTCTGCTTTGGATGCATCTGGCTTTAATGCTGAATATTAAGGAAGTAATTTCAGTAGACTGCATGCATCAGAAACAAGAAGCAGACATTTCGTAGTATTACTGTTGTCCATTTCATCTTCAGTGATGTTAGATAGTGGGGTATAACGTAATCTCAGAGCGTTTTCAATCCTTGTCTTTCGTAAATTCAGTACATGCTCCCCAGCATCTCCTATTAGACCTTCCGTTTATTTCAAGAGTCATGGAGTAGCTGTGGTATGCTTGTGTTCCCCTCCGAGCTTCATTTTAAATTACCAGGCAAAACCACTGATCTTAATTTAAACTTGTCAAACATTTCTTTTTATGATTACTGGTAACGTTTGGCAAAATCTTATGCTAAATGCCATTTACTAGAAGTACGCTTGCAAGAACGGAACTACCACAGCAATGTATGTTTTCTGGCTACTCTGACTTTATCTTGCTAGCAGTAAAGAACTGAATGTTCTTTGGATGTTTTTCACAGCTCAGACTCATTAAAGTGTATGTACAATACGAACAAGGATAAATTGTTGCTAACTTGGCCAGATAATACCATGAAATGGAAATAATTCCTTCAGCTCTGAGTAGAAGGTTCTGCAGAGATACATAAGATCGGAGTTATTCTAATTTGGTGGATCCAACTTGCCCTTTTTTCATGCTTTGTTGTACTTAGATCTTCGCTTTTTTCTGTTCAGACTTGGTGAATGCATCTTGTATATAGTGTGTATTTGTCTCATAGGTGTGAGTCTCAGTGTATGACCAGAGTGATAGGTAGGCATAAATGCAATGTAACTTTCACTGTCAGGAACTGAGACCACTTAAATTGTACTCGCCTTTACATAGTTCAAAAATGATACCTTGAATTTCTGAACTGGAAATGAAACATGATGATGGTTTTAGCATAAAAAGTTATTACTAATGATGTGAGGATAAGTTTCTTGCTCTTTAGACCACTATTTGTTTTGGACTTTATTTTAGTTACTTAAAATTGAAACATAGCATGCTTAATACTTGCTTTGGAAAGATAGGCAAGGAGACTATAGCCCTTTCTTCTTGGTCAGCTGTTAGAGAAACAGCTGATAATTAGAAGGTTTCTTTGCTACTTGTGTAATGTTTTGCAGTCAATGTTAAAGTCTAAAAGAAGTAACTAGACCTGTTATGAAGACTGGTTTGCTCAGAGCCTTAATCACAAGGATTTTTTAACATTTAATTTTGACGTTTTATTAGCTTAAGTGGCATTCTGAGATTTTTTTACAGCTGAAGCATGGATATTGCTGTTTTGCTTAGTATATTAATTGCAGCTGTTATGCTTTCATGGGTTTATGCTAACATTTCAAGTGAACTGCTGTATGCAATAGTGTCAGTAAACTTGACAGTCATCTTCCTTGAACACGTTATCTCCAGAAAAAACTTTCAGGTCATCCCAACATTGTCCAGTTCTGCTCTGCAGCATCTATAGGAAAAGAAGAATCAGACACAGGCCAGGGAGAGTTCCTTCTGCTTACAGAGCTGTGTAGAGGTAAATTTTATTTCTTTTCCCAGCAATGCACATTGCTTCTGACAGCTGTTTTCCACATATTGCTTCATAACTTAGCAGCTTTGAAATCTTCTTGGACATAACATGGTTCAGTGGAGCTAGAGTTCAGCCTTATCTTTTATAGAATAAGGATCATCTTTTTTTAGACTGCAGTTCAACCTTGTCTTAAATATGAGGTAATTATTGAGGTTTTTGGGTTTGAGACTAGTCAGAGAAAGGAAGGGTAAGAATAGATCCTTAAGAGCACTCTTTCTTTTGTCACTGTGGTCAGTGTGGATTTGTCCTTTTCAGAATATCTATGTAATGCAACTCAAGACTGTAAGTCTTTCTTGACAAGATAAACATTTGTCTAGTCATGGTGAGCTTTCAGAATTTGCAGTGTTCTGTGTGTTTATGTGAGTTTCTCTGATTTCCTGCAGGACAGCTGGTGGAATTCTTAAAGAAAGTAGAATCCAAAGGACCTATCTCCTGTGACACAGTTTTGAAGATCTTTTACCAGACCTGCAGAGCAGTGCAGCATATGCATAAGCAGAAGCCTCCTATTATCCATAGAGATTTAAAGGTGCATTACAATGTTTAAATCAAGGCTGAATTGTTAAACAGTATTAGGAGCCTTTTGGGTTGAATCAGTGTTAAAGACTCCTGATGTCACCACTGCTGAGTGTCAGTGAAGGTCATCACTGAAATATTTGCATCTCTTTAAACAGCATCTTTTCCGTGTGCTTGTGGTTAGGACTGCTTGTACTCTCTCTGAACAAGCTGACTGAAAAGTATTACATCATGGTTTGCTGATAAAATAGCCGGTTGCAACTTTTGAATTGCAGTTCTGGGATGAGCAGGTGTCTAAATAGCAAAGGTAAAGCTTTCAAGGTGAAGAATGTTGAATTACCTGTGAAAGATTATCTTGTCTTTGAGAATGTGTAGTGACCTGTTAGTTTTAGAACTAATAACTTGCATTGCATTTTAGCATTTGCTTTTAATTTGAATTTTAAAGTTTGGTAGGTATAATCCATGCTAGATTTGGTTTCTTAGTTTTTTTTGTTCTGTTAGCCTTTACCAAGATTCTGTAGCGTTAGTCTCTAGAAAGTGTTGTTCCCATAGAAGCTTTGGAGATTTGAAAAAACTTAATCTGAGTTTGAATTTTGAAAATGGGGGTTCACCTTTCCGTGTTCTCTATACCTTAGATGAAGAAGCCCTAACAGTCAGTGAGATTTTGCTGCAAATATATTATGTTGAACTTTCATAAACATAAGCAAAATAAGAGAATGAAGAGTCTTAGTCCTGAAACAGTGAATTTTACACGTGTCTATAGCTTGATGTGATTTCAGCTGAATATAAAAAAAAAGGGAAAATTTCTTCCTCCTTCAGTAAGTGTGTACTTGATTACTGTAGCGAAAGGAAAACTAAACCACTTTTTAGAAAAATATGTGTGTTAAGTGTTTTCAACACTGCTGGAAGGTTTGTTAGGCACTAGTATAGTTTGTTAACTTGAACATAGGTTTTTTTATGGTAGAGCAGTCCTTTTTTTTTCCTTAATAGAGCCTCTTAAAATCTCAATAATCAGCTGGAATGCTTTACATTATTAGCAGCCTTTTTCAAAGAACAAAAACCAGACCATATCTGCACAGAAGCTTGATCTGTTGAATGCCTACCCTTCTTCTTGTGCATGGAGATAAGCAAAGGTTATCCAACAGAGAAAAGAATTCAGATTGTTTGTTGAGATGAATACTCTGACCAGATCATTAACAGTGGTTATGTCTTCCTGCAGGGTAGTCAAAATTCATTTTATGGTGGAAGAAGTTGGAAGGGGCATGTGTAAGGAGGGCTAGTAGGATGTTCTGTAAACTGAAGTTTTATAGAAGTTAGTCTGGAGATGATGTGGCTTCAAAGCAAAAGGAAGGGTAGACCTAGTTCTCTGAAGTTGGTGTTGTAATGTTACAATATGCCTCTTGACTTTTACACCTTTTCCCAACTTCCTACAGAGATAAAATTTTATTTTTCAGCCCTTTGGTGATCATGATTCCACAGTACATCTGCCCAATACTTAGTTTTATCCTTTCCTTAAGTTTTTTCCACATTTCACTTGCAATAGAAGAAGGTTGGAATTTATGAAGTAAAAAAAGGCAGGGATGATGATGAACTATTCAGGCAGCACATGATCCTCAAATAGTTGGTTTTGTCTGTGCAGAGGGTCATGACTGCCTCTTTCTGAGTGTTTCCTAGCAGAATGCTTCTCTTCCTGTTCTGTGTCTACAGCAGTCCTAACCTCTACTCCACTGCAGTTAAGCTAACCAGTGTTCAGTTTTAGGCATGAAAACGTTTGAATTCCAAGATACTGCTTCTACAAAAACTGGCCTTTTCTTAGACTCTAATGAAATTATTTTTCCCCTGGTGTTTATTTCTTGCCCTCTTGGGCGTTTCCTCCTTATGGTGTGTTTGATGCTTCCTTTTGAAAGTTGGCTATATTGCTATGAAACTACAGTATTGTCTGAAATCTCTGTGCTCCTGTAAACAACATCTTGATCTAAAGTGAGTAGTTTGTATTTATATGCACAAGTAAGCTGATGTTTAAAAGCATGTATGTTAGTGTACAGAAAGAAGACATCTTTAATCTATTATTCTGTCTCTTTTCAAAGGTGGAAAACTTGCTTATTAGTAACCAAGGGACAATTAAACTTTGTGACTTTGGTAGTGCTACAACTGTAGCTTACTATCCTGACTACAGCTGGTCTGCACAGAAGAGGTCACTGGTTGAAGAAGAGGTGAGACTGTTTTCCTGTGATTAATCTTAATATCAGCGGTTTATTCATTTAGTTGTTACTGTTAATCTGATATCAATTCATGGGACATCTAAACTGAAGATTGTTTCAGTTACAGTATTATTTATAAAGTTTTGGTTTTATATTTGTGTTGCCAGACTTGAAACACTCTCTGTGGTTACAATCATAGCATGTGTTTTGTAGCTACATATACAAGCACTGCTTCAACATGGTCAGGGTCCATTCTGCAATCTACTGTGAAGATAAATGATTGCTAAAGCTTCTAATTACACTCTTGACCAGAAGTCAGAAAGTGGTTATGCCAGAATGACTCCAGCCTTCCCATCTGTTTTTCTCGGTTGAATGATATATAAAGAAATAGCCAAGTCTGCTCAACAGAATATGACTAGGCAGTGTTGTCTCAAGGACTACAGTGGCCGTGTCTACCATGTGATGTGCTTTTGCAAAGGGCATTTGTTCTTAGTTTATGGTTGAGATTAATGCTGGTAAAGCTAATGTAAGACATCAACAGGAGAAATACAGCAATACTTAAAATTCATGTGTGCAGCTTCTGATATTGTGAGTCTCTGTAAACTCCTCTATTTTGGATCTGGCATCCGTGGAGAGCAGTCCACTGCTTTCTGGAGAAATGATGAGGTTGTACCACTGTCTAGTATAATCTATGCAAGAAGGTTAAAACGTTCTCTTCAGGGATCCCTTGCTTAACTCTTTGGGTGTACTTGCAGTCTTTAAGTGAGATGAAGAAGATGAGAAATACACACAGTAGTGTGAATTCACTGCTTGGTTTATTGTTGATTTTCAATATTTTGTTGCCCCATCTCAGTTGCAGCATCTGGCGCTTACTCTTGTTGAACTTCATATGGTTGGTGATTGGCCAGCCCTCTCATTTTTCCAGGTTTTTCTGAAATTAATTTTCAAAGTGAGAATCCTATCTGTTCTACATGGAGAGCTCTTTCTTTGGTTGAATGTTGTTGAAGGTTATTATTCAAGATTCTGTTTCAATAAAATCTGTCTTCTGCAGATCACAAGAAATACAACGCCAATGTACAGGACACCAGAAATGATAGACTTGTATTCAAATTTTCCAATTGGTGAAAAACAGGACATTTGGGTAAGAATATTTTCTCTTGCTTATTGTCATTTATCCAACCCATCACACTTACCATAGCTGCTTATGTTGTAGTGGAAATGATTTTGCAGGCTTTTTGTTAGTTTGATTACATAAATAAAAGTACTGATTTAAATAGTATAAACTCTATATCTAAATATTAAAATAAGATGATGTAGTATTCAGTGTTTTCTCCCAGATCTAGCTTGACTTCCACTGTGTGAGGTAATGCTGAGGTTCCTTAGCATTCAGTAGAACTGTTGCTGAGTTGGAGCTTGCCACCAGAGACTCAGAATGTTTAGAGTCCTGAGATTCAAATTCTTGCCTTTCATGCTCTGCTATTAATGTAATCTTGGGACTGCCTGTTGCCAAGTTCAGAATGGTTATGTCTAGGTATTTCATCTATGTAACATGCTGACAGATAGCAAGGATGAGAACAATGCAGAGATCTTTCATGTTTTGTATAGAAGATGTGATAAACTGTTAATAGTCACTAAAAAATCTATAGCCAAAATTAAAGGTAATTATTAAATCCTCAGTTGTGCCTTTTCCAGTTGTGTAGTACTGCAGTACTGAGATGCCCCCCAATTAATTGTGCTTAGGGATTTAGTTAATTTGATGTTTTTTATGGAGGCAAACATCAAGCTGTTCAGTTATTACCTGTAGTGACAGTGTGGCAAAAGTCCAACTGAGAAAATGTAATATTGGTGCTTTAGAAATTTTTATTTGGAATTTCAGAACTTCACGCAATTTCTTAAATTAGTTACAAGATATTGTGGCAACTCTTATTCAGCTTCTACAGCTGTTGGTGGTATTATTTTTTTTTTTTTGTGGCATGTGAAGAAACACCAGGTAAAATACATTTTTCTGACTGTTTGGTCTCTTCACATGCATGAAGTACTGGCAGTCTGAGCCAGGATTATGTCCAGTCAAACACAAAGCTAGTAATGTATCTACTAAAGTATCACTCAAAGGGGCAGCTGCAGTTTATTTTTTTGACTAGAATGATTCTGTATCTGTTAGTAGTAACATGATGATTGTCTTCTTTTGTTTCTTTGGAAGATCTTTTTCATTTACCATGCCTTTGTTTGAACATGTTTTGTGTTTTCTCTTAATGCTTTGGATTCAATGAAAATATGTGAAGTATTTGGCAATAGAATATGGCCGTGTCTCAGGAAGCATAAATGATTTGTAGTTTGTATTTAGGATAAACAGAGCAGTTTTCCAAAGAAAGCAGATAGAGTGAATAGCACTCATAGTTGCATTCTGTGTGCTTGTCACTGTGTGAGCTTAAAAACATGAAGGAAGTAATAATGTCTTTCTTAGAACAGCACCGCAGATTCACCCTCCCAGTTTTGAAGATTTTTGAAAAAGTGAAAGAGTTGGCTGTGGAAATGTTGGTTAAGGAGCGAAATTTCCAAGTTGAGTTCTCCTTATCAGTATTTAGTAAAAATGTCTTATAGTCAGTGCAAGACATCTTGTAGGTTTTAATTCTATGTGAGCTGAACAATCCCTTTAGATTTGACATAGAATGATTCAACTCAGTGTTTTGGTGTAATACCTGCGTCATCCTGCATCTGTACTTTATAAGTGTCCTACTTACTGCCTGAAGCTGGTCAGGGAAAAAATAATAGTACTTTTGTTTGTTCCAAACAATCCTACCCCCTTTCATTCCCTCCTAGTTCCCAAACACTATGCCAACCCTCCAAAAACTCCACTGTCACCTTAAGGAACGTTTAAATTAACTGCTGATAAAGGCCCAGTAGCAGTAACTGCTACTTATTTTTGGTCACTTGGTGGTGCTGCTTTTTTGCCTTTTGGCAAGTAAGTGCTCAGACTGACCCAGCCAACCTCTCTGGAGGGACTGTGCAGCTTTGGGACAGCATCTTGGGGAAATGAGCCCTTCTGTTAAGTGTATCAGTGCTGAGGCTATGTGGATGGTGGCTGCTACTGAAGTTGTTTTTTAGGCAAATTGACTGACAGTTGGTTTTAAAATACCCCAAATCTGTCATAGTTAGAATCCTAAGTTATGGATAAAGCAGAGAAAATGAAAAAGATTCCCTAGCAGTTGGAGCAAAGATCACATCCAAGTGGTCTGTATGCTTCTCTGTGTTCAGCTGATGGCCTTGATGCTTTTCTCCCCTTCTGCTTTCTGATGGACAGGGTGTCTTGGATGACAGAAAGAGTAGTTTTATTCCTCCAACTTAATTATGATCTGCCTTACTTCTTTGTAAACAGGTGTTCCTGTGGGATAGTAGATGGTACTTTCCGTATTCCCCTGCCAGATTAGAGTGGAATATGTGATGCTTCAATGTATATATTAGAGAGCTTTCTTCAACAGACTCACAAAAATGTACAAGAATATATAGAACTAACACATGGCCTTCATTTCTGGCCCTGGAATGAGAGAGTCAGTAAGTGTTATGGAGTAACTAAATCGGGAGCCTTTGAGACTCCAGTGCCATTCAGATCTTTGAAGCTGTTCTTGGGATAAATTGACTAGCAAGGATAGCTGGGTATGGTGCACATGGAGGACTGGAGGCAGTAAGCAGTTTTCTTAGGTAACATCTTCACTGGCTTGTTTTGTTTGTGGAGGCTGCTTAGGTAATCAAACTGGGGTTCAGAAGAAACTTTGAGGAGAAATTTTCCAAACTGTTGTGTGAAGAGTTCCTTGGAGGTATTGGATACTTTATTATCAAAGTTTTATAGGTGAGAATGGACCATGTTGCTATTACAATAGTATTAAATATACTGGCAGAGTTACAATTTTTTTCAAATAAATTAAAATATATCAGCTTACATTTACTTCAGTTACAGATACAGTTATCCTAACTAATCTGTAACACCTGAGTTATTTGGAGATGGGAATTCAAAATTGACTACTGGCTGTATTGGGTGTGCCCTTCTCAGGTTGCACAAGTCTCAGGTTAGATACATGGAGTTCCCAGAATGTGGTAGTCCTGGTTTTTGAGGATTGAATGAACTTGTCTGAAAATGATCTTTACATTTTATTTGTTACGAGAGTTGAGTAGCCATCCTACTGTAAGAAATAAAGCGACTGCCATTTTGGGCTTATTTTTTTCAAACCTTTACCAAAAGGTGCATTTTAGAGATGCTTTTGTGTCGCTCTAGTGTCTTGTAAACAAATTGCTTAACACATAAATGCTCACTTAGCTGTTGTATTGCGTAACAGAATGTGTCTGAGTTAGAAATAAGAGCAAATTCTGTCCCCACAAATAAAATGTTTCCTTGCAGCAGAGGATGAAGATACAAAATAGAACTTCTGAACCTTTTTGTAAGAATAATCCTGTTCTTGAACATATTCATTGTTGCAAGATTACTCACTTTTGTATACTGTGAAGTTTCTAAATTGGATTTTTTTGTATGAGCTTCTAACAGATTTTTNTTTTTAAATGGCAGAAATACTTTTCCCAAGTAGCTAGCGATAGGACAGGAGGAAATGGCCTCAAGTTGCACGAGGGAACATTTAGATTGGATATTTGGGAAAAATTTCTTCACTGGAAGAGTTTTCAGTCCTTGGAACAGTCTGTACAGGGAAGTGGTTGAGTCATCATCCGTGGAGGTGTTTAAAAGACATGTAGATGTGGCACTGAGGGTGTGGCTTAGTGGTGAACTGGCAATGCTGAGTTAATGTTTGAACTCAAGAATCATAAAAAGGTCTTTTCCAGCTTAAACAACTCCGTGATTCTATGCAGTATTTGTGTGTTTATCTCTGTAGGCTCTGGGCTGTGTCCTGTACTTGCTGTGCTTTAGGCAACATCCCTTTGAAGACGGAGCTAAGCTTCGCATAGTCAATGGGAAATACGCTATCCCACAAAATGACACCCGCTATTCTGTGTTTCATGATCTTATTCGTAAGTTTACAGTCTTCTTTAATTTGCTGTCTCTGGATACATGTTGTTATTGGCAGTGTTGTATTGCTGATACTTGAATATTATTGACATGCGATGGTGAAAAAGGTGATCTGCAACAACTTCTTTTTTTAAAAATCTTAATCTATTATCAAAAAAATTAGGATGTGAAACTTGCTTGTTCTGTTGCCTGCCTTGCTTAGATTCTGAATTAGTCCAGAGGAACAACTGGTGTTTTGATTTGGTTTCTTTGAGCTTGCATAAAAAATTCTTTTAAATTTCAAATAGATTACTGGAAACTTTAATTACAGTTCCAGAAATGTATCCAAGTCCAGAGTAATAGACACAAAGTTACCTGTGTGGTTCTTAATTAAGTCGCCCTGAATTATATTTTTTGAAGTATTATTAATGCTAGATAGTGTTGTTTTTTTTCTCATGGATGCCTCTTATGAGAATGATATTTAGATATGGATTTAGCTGTTGCTCCACTCTGTTCATGTGTTTGCTTATTGCGCTGTTATGTACTGAAGAAATTATTAATATCAGCTGAGAGAAAGGCTCTGAAGAGTTTGTTACATTGTCTGAATCTACATTTTTAGGCTCCACTTTGAAGGTGAACCCAGAGGAGAGACTGTCAATCACTGAACTTGTGAACCAGCTGCAGGAGATTGCAGCAGCTAGGAATATCAATCCTAAATGCCCCATCACAGAGGTAAAGTCTCACAGGACTATTACTGATTAGGTTTCCTTTCTATCCTCTCTTCTCTAGTGAGTGAGCATTTATTAACAAACTTCAGAGCAAGTCCCCTGTTCCTTAGTCGTTTGAAAGTTTCACACTAATTTATTTTGAAATTCAGTTGAATTGATCTGTCTCCCATGTAGGATCTTTGAAAATAGGCCTTTTAAAGCACAGAGACATTAAAGGAGATTAGTTGTAGTTCTTACTTCTTGATGAAACTTTTCATCTTCTTGATTTATTCTTTAGTTATGCCAGTGCTCTGCTTGGTATGCTGTGTTTAATCATAATAACTTTGCACAGATAGATCTAATGCATGAAGGTTCTGCTTGAAACCCACTTAGATATCTCCTGTTCAGTGCATAATTTGCAGAAAACTGCAAGTGAGTCAATTAGCCTATCTTAACTTCCTGGCTTTCTCCTGGGGCTTGGTTTGCTTGTTCTCACCAAGTAAAAGTAATTTGTAAAGCATAGCAAGTTGGCTAAATTAATAAGAAAATACTCATAATGAGCTTTTATCTCCTCAGCTCCTGAAACAAAATGGAGGCTATGGAAACAACGCTCAGCCTCGGACATCTGTGACCTCTGTTTCACAGAGTGCCAAGCCTGCAGGACAGCTCAACAATATGTACAATGCAGGTATGTACAGATAGAGGCATCATCTTAGTGTAAAGACAGTTGTATATCTTTTATGTGAAAAAAAACCCTATTATTTGGGGATTTGAGATATTTGCCTCTAGTACTAGCTATTTGGCATTTATATAATTGTTTTTAACTTTGTATTATTTTTTGCAAGGTTTGGTTGTATGTTGAAACATGCAAATGTGAATTTCTCAAGTTCATTGCTGAGCAAGATAAAAATGGGTTTACCTATGGAAAATAATTTAAAATGCATGATTAACCTGTAGAGGCAGTGGTGTTGGCATAAGTGAACTAAAGCATGATGGAAGTGTTGATACAGGAAGCAATAATGTTCTAAAGAATGAGAGCTGTAGAGAAAGTGGTCTTTGAGTTACAACAAACAAGTAAAAATTGCTTACTTTAAATCCCAAACTTTTTTGATTATGAGGCAGTAAAATTTGAAAGTCCACTGTGTAAAGAATAGCATATAAGAGGAATTTGAATTTAAACTTAAAAATCTTCCAAGTGTTATATTTTAATTGAAAATTGTTACTTTATGGCAAAAGTTACTGAAATCAGTACATATCCTGAGTTTGTGCACAACATTGGATCTTTGGTGTACAAAAGTGAGAGTTGTCTTTTTTCAAAGAACTATTTAACATCAGCTATGTTAAACTAAAAAATTAGGAGCTGTTCTGTGGCATTTGCTATAGCTTTGTGCTAAAATGGGCTTTGTGTTTAATGGCTGAGGTAGCCTTATAAAGAAATGCAGAAGCAATTGCAGGGATTTTGACTATGGACCGTAGTACTTAATTCGTGCTAGGGAGTCACTGGCCTCAACATGTATTTATTTTAGCCTGAAAAAAGCTTGTATGAGGAAGAAATATTCCCGTAAGCATCTGAGCGCCATCTATCTCCTTTTCTCTCCTGCCCAAAAAGGCTTTTGACCCCCTGTGATATTTTGAAGTGTATTTGACAGTGATCGTAGTCTAAAGCTATTTAGTTTTGCCACTTCCAAAAGATTTATGTCTGACCACCTCAAAGGGAGAAAGCAGTGGCCTAAATTCTATTGAGTTCAATTTAGTCAGTACTTTCAGAAATAGCTATAGGTGGTACTGCTGTGAGCCCAGCTAATTATGGAACCATTGTGCAGGAAGGACTTCAGAAGATGGTTGCACAATAGGTCATCAGTGATGGGGAGGAAGAGTTGTAGTTCCATGTGAGATAAAACAGAGGCTGGACTAGCTGTAATCAGCCAAAACACATCTCCAAAATGACACAGTTAAAAGCTGACATACCTATTCTGTAGAAATGGATATTCCAGAGTGCATTCAGTTGAAAGTAAATAGTAAAGAAACAAGAAGCTTGATAGGCTTATTTACATCTAATTTCTTGTTGTTCTTTATACATCCATATTAAACATCATATGTAAACGTGAAATAGTCCAGTTAATGTAGATGATATCAAGGGACTATTTCATACTGTATTGAATTTTCATCCCAGCTTGGTATTTCTTGCGTGATATTAATTGTGCTGAGCTGTCAGTGAGACAAAGTGTATTAATATTCCAGGGGAAATTTTAAAATTGGGTAGTATTTATTGAGTAATGTTATGTGTATATTAATTTCTGTGGAAGAATCTAGCTTTTGAATGTAACTGTAATCAAAAGTCAGTCTAGTTGTCTGTTTTGTGCAAAAATGGCTACTGTTTGTTATATACAATCATATTAGTAGAGATACTGTGCTGTGATGCTGTGCTATCTGGGATGTCATGCTCAAAAAGGAACTTAATTATGCCAGCTGCTTATGAAGCTCTGCATTAAAACGTGTCTACTGGAGATCATTAAGTAGATCTGCTAATGATAAGCTATGCTTTAAGAAACTGATGCTAAAAAAAGTCAGTATCTTGCTGCATTGACAGTATTAAACATGGGCCTCACTCTCAGAAATTTTTTTGTCTTGTTTTCTCATAAATATGAACAGCAAATTAAACAGCAAATTAAATGTGTTAAGTACTCCCTGAACTGCGTAGGTTGTAGTTAAGGAGAGGTTTAGAGCTGTGAGCCTTACAGCAAGGTGTAGCCTATATGTGCATTCACTTCCAGCTTTATAGGCAACATACGTTAAGTTATATCCTGGAATGGGCTCCGTAATAAAGTAAAACTATTTTTATTCGACTACTCTAGGCCTGACCGTTGCGGAATGTGACCAGACTTATGGAGGGTTCTTTGATATTCTGAGGGGTGGAACAGAGCGATTTTTCACTAATATTAAGGATACATCTTCTAAAGTTATCCAGTCTGTGGCCAAGTGAGTAACAAACAAACAAACAAAAAAAAAACAAAAAGAAATTGTGCTGGTAAGAGTTCTAAATGAAGATTCAGGAGCTTACTCCAGTAATGATAAATTCAGCATAGTTCCCAAGTTAGAGCTCTTATATCTGGTAGGTAGCCCCTGAGATTTTATGAATTATACTAATGCAAAGTTACTTTGGCAGTCATATACTAGAATTGAGAATGTTGCAGCAAAAGTCTGTCTGTAAGTAGTATTTGCCCTGCTGTATTTTAAATACTGAAAGCTTGTGAGGGATGAGCAAGAGGGCACTGGAGCATGGCAGAGGTATGGAGTAGGACTATCTAGTTCAGAATCAACGAATTGAATTAGTAGATAGGGCCTTCATTAATAAGAGAGGAAGAAAAAAAGATGAAGTGGTGAAAGGTACAAATCAAGGGAGTTGGATGTGAGGGGAAAAAAAGCCTGCAGGGGAATAGTGTATAAGCTCTACAGTTTAGCTTTCAGGTGGAATCCTGTGCCTTCAGGACAGAGTGAGAGGATCTGCAGTTTTTCTTCTTTGCCCTGCACTGCATGGCAGAATGCTCTCCTGTTTGGATGTATGTTTTCAGATAGTGTGTGTGATTATTTTTTAATCAGGTTTTCACTGCCATTTCAAATGTTTCTCTATCATCAGTATTAATCAATCTGTATGACTTACCCATTTTTCTCATAATTTTATGCAGTGTTAAAGGGTTTTCTTAGTTCTAATAAGAGCAGGTAAGTCCCTACTGAATAATATGTTTGAACTAGAGCTTCATGAGGAATACTGAACCTTGTTCCTCACTGTAGGCTTCATGCCCTTTAATTGGGATACTGCTTGTGAAGTCTATTGCTTGCCATGTAGGTTTTTTTCAGTTGCTGTGTGTTCTGTGCATAGTACTGCTCTAAAGTGTTTGTAATAAGTTAGATCCATAGATACTGCACCTTTTTAGCCACTTCAAGTGTGTTTTGAGCTGTTTGCTCTTACACTTAGTCTGTTTAAACTTCCTATGTATGGTTTAGAAAGGCCAGGACCACTATTTTTTTAAAGGCTGCAAAAGCTGTGGGGCTTTGGTTTGTCCTTTAGCTTTCTGCAGAAGTAACTGGAACAGCAGCATCAAACTTTTTACCCTGGGGAAACCACATGAACTCAAGATGGGGAGTTGTACAAGGAGAACAAACTGTTGTATGGTGAAACACAGTTTTGACAAAGTTAAGCCCTCCTCTCCCATGGTTATGTATTAGATTTTATACTGATACTATGTTTTTATTGTACACTACCTGCCTCTGAAGTAGCCTGCACTTCACTGTCTTGTGCTCTTGTCTCCACGTGACTTTCTGGGTGATTGTGCCTCCATCACTCCGTTATGTTTGAAGAAGTTTCCTCTTCTTGCTCTTGCAAGTGGTTTCTTCCTTAAAGACTACTGGAAATTCAGTAATATTTTTAATTTGATATTGTGCCAGTTTTCTCTTTTCTAGTGGTGGATTAGGGCTGTCTAAAATAATCTTCTTAGTATGGAATGGCTATGCTGTGCCTGCACTTTACTTTTATTTCTCTTACTTCACAGATGTTTGAGACTTTTTACTTTATGTGATGTCCTTTGCTTCCATAGTAAGTGTAGTGTGCAAGGATCAACAGAGTAGCTGTATATCCAGCCACATCTGCAGAGCTCATCGAGCAACTTCTGAAATATTGGACAGTGAATACTTGCTGTCTGAAAGGATTCTGTTCAGTTCTCATGCTCTTTACAATTGTTTAGCTTATGATGACTGCCCAAAATAAGTCTTGGACCTATCTTAGAGTGCATACGCTACTTCTTAGCTGCTAGTTAGTGTTCTAGCACAGAACAGCCTAGTGCATGGACTGTGGAACGTAGTAAATATTAGTCAAAGAAAAAACTCACTACTTTTACCTCTTGTTTGTTTTAATTGCTGAAAGTCACATTTGGATATTTACCAGAACTATCCTGTAATTATAATTGTTTGACCTTGTTTTGGTTTGTAGCTCTTAATGGGCGAGAGTATTGTCATATCCAGATGAGATCAATGAACACAGACCTTTCCCAGCCTGTGGGGGTTACAGCATTTTCATGGGCTGTGGTGGATTGAGAGAGGATTGTCAGAGTATGTTCTGTTCCAATATGTGTCATGAGGAGATCAGTCACTCACAGATGTTTTGGATTAGGTTGGTTGAATGAGGATTTGTATTTAGGTGACTCCTGGACATCATCTCTGACAGAACATGTGAGACTATTATATTTTTGTTTAAGTTCTGCAGTATCATAGAAATACTTGGATTTTATGTAGGACCCTCTGTCTTCATAGAACTACCTTTCTATTTTCTTGTGTTACCTAAATGAAATTAGTCATTGGGATGAGGAGTGGAGAAAAAAGGAGGGAATACACCAGGTTTGTAATTCTGCTAGTGAGAATCAATTACTTAAATACTTATTTTCCAGGTAATATTTAATCAATACTGGTAAAAGAAACACTCTCTGTTTGTAATTTGCCAATATTCTTTAGCAGCTCTTAGTTCTATAATCTTCATTCTTGGTAAACCTGTCGAGTATTTTGAATCCTAATTGTATTTAACAGCTCACCAAAATGGCAAAACATGAATTAACATGACCAGTACTTAGTGTTCTATAGGACCTAAGTCAGCGTCAGATCCTTTAGCATTTAACATATATTCTGCTGTGCAGGGTTCCGTGACTTGGATTTTACATTGTTAGACTGTGTTGCAATCAAGCTGAATTATTAATTCTTTGTTTACATCTACTATAGGGCATGTCTCTTTTTGTCTTGGTCATTCTCTGCTTTTACAAGCTTGTCTTGTGGCCACAGCTGATACAATCGGTGATGTGAGAATACCTCTTCTATTGTTGCATCCTTGATGCCTTTCCAGAGCTCTTCAACCAGCACAAGAAGCAGACATTCTGGACCAATTGAAATGTCTCTTCCTTGTCATGCATCTTCCCCACTATACTTAAGCACTCCTTGTGTTGGGCGTCTGCCATCTCATTAGGCAGAGGTTCTCTTTCCTGCTTGTCATTGCTTTTCTGCCGGCGGCTGTGGCCCAGTGGGTAAAGCCGCCGCCCCTGGATCCGTGCTCCTTCTCGGAAGGACGCCGGTTCGAGTCCTGCGGGTCTCGCTCTGCCAACTTCGTCCGGGCTCGCCCCGGCCAAGGCTTAGAGTGTCCCAGGGCTAAAGGGGGTGGGGCCAGTTCCGCGCACGCTGAGCTCCACGTAATAAATCCATTCGCGCAGGCATAAAAAGCATCGTCGTTCGCGACGGCTAGCCACACACATTGCTTTTCTGAACTATGGAATTACTCCCTTTGTCTGCAGACAGACTTCTTTTAAACTCAGCAGTTTCTCTCTTGTGAAGCTTTTGTTCCCTTGACCAGCTTTTATGCTTCTTGAAGTCTGAACCCACACAGGTTACAAATGCCTTGTCAAAAAACTGTAGCTAAATGTGCAAAGTATCTGATCTTCACTGGTATTGAAAGCAACAGGCAAAACTTACAGTCACTCTTCCTTTGCTTTGTCAGAACAGTCTCTTCTGCTGAAGAGATTATTATGTAGTAATCTGCAGTGGAAGAACTAGCTGCCTTATTTTTGCCAGCTTTCTTTCCTTCAAATGTAATTTTTCTTCTGCTTTAATACTATGTTAATATCATGGATCTTTGTATTACATTAGATACTTGAATTATTAATTCAGTTTTACAAAGCAAAACCAAGTGGGAACAGATTGATGTGAATTTCAGGGCTGCTTTTTTTCATCACTTTAAAAAAATAAACTCAAGAAAAAGGTGGTATTTAGCTAATGAATAGGTATTTTTTCTGATCCTGTAAGTGTACAGATGTCTGGAGGAAGATGAGGCATTATTTAACTGTATATACTCACGTTGTAGCTATGCTGGTTAGTCTGTCATATCTTCAGTTAATAACACAGGGTGACTGCGCTGCTGTAGAATTTTGTTCTGTATGTCAATTCACTTATTTTGTGGATTTAATTGTTAATTTTAATGTAATAGGTTTTAGCTTAATTTACTGGAACGATCTTCTGTATGATACTAGTCATGGTCTTTAGATGCAGCTGTTTTCTGGCAAGATTGATAATGCCAACCATTTACATAGCAAAAAGTTTTTAACATCTAATTAGAAGTTCTTGTTTTTGCTTAGATATTTATTCTGCAAAATGAGAATTCATGTCTTATTTGCTACATTTCATTGAATCATACAGTGGTTGAGATTGGAAGCATCATCAAGTTTCAATCCCTGTGCAATGGGCAGGGACACCTTCCACTAGATCAGGTTGCTCGAAGCCTCATCCAACCTGGCCCTGAACACTTCCAGGGATGGGACATTCACAACTTCCCTGTTCCAGTAACTCACCGCCCTCATAGTGAAGAATTTCTCTCTGCTATCCGATCTATCCCTGCCATCTCTGTTTAAAGTAATTTCCTCATATCCTATCACTGCATGTCCTTGTAAAAAGTCCCTCTCCAGCCTTCTTGTAGGCCCTCATTAGATACTGTAAAAAAATAAACCCTTTGTTTCCATATGGAGACTAGACTAGCCTAGTCCAGTCCCACTAGCCTTAAAGTAGCCTTGAAGTAGCCTGGTATCATCAGAAAAGTGACTAAATATTGGTGTCATATGACACATTCCTATTTAAGCTTAATTAGAGCCTTAAAAGTACCTTGAGTTTTTCATATTGGATCACAGGCCAGAAACCCTTTCTGCAAATCTGTTTGCATGTGTGCTTTGCTCCTCTTTTCACCTGCCAGCAACACTGATATGTAAATAAAGTTTCTGGTGTTAACAACATGAAAAGAAAGACCTTATTTGTGAATTGTTGTTACAGGGTTATGTCTTGAAATACGTAAGAAAGCATTTTTTCACCTTCTTGCTGTTTAAAGAAATCTGAGTTAATCATTCTTAACATAAGACACTTCACTGTAAACAGAGTACCTTGTGTTCAAGTCTTACTACTGAAATAGCTCTGAAATCTTCAGAATAAAGTTCAAGGAATTGTAAGGACATGGTGGCATGGCCTGGAGAGGCCTAAATTGGTTAAACTAAATTCCCGAGCTGATACTGCAATCAAGGAGCTATGTTGTAATTAACACTGCTCAAATATTCTGAAATTTTTTCAATGTAACAGGCACACTGGGTTTTTTTTCCACTTTAAAACAGCCAGCTTGAGTTGCCTGTGCTCTATTGACATACTAAACTGCGCTCCTTCATCAGTGTGTGCGTGGTAAGATCTGTTCTCTTAATAATGTTGCATTTTAATTTCGACAACTAAAAACCAAAGCTGAAATGAGTGGTGTTGCTAGCAAGAAGTTGATATCTGAAAGTCTTCCAAAGGAATGGGTGTGAGGACTGTTGGGTTTTTGGCTCTTAACAGTTCTGTCCTTCTGTTTCACATTTCTGTTTAATCTCAATATTACAGCACTGAAGAGATAATGGTTCTTTGTTCTTCAGCTGCCATATTAAGTGGTCCTTTATGCTGATATCAAAAAAAGTTAATATGGTTAGGAAGATCTGTATGTTTTCTGGCTTGAAGCTCTTGGGTGTAAGCAACAAATAACATTTGATACTTCTTAATTATATAAAGGACTACAGTCATCGCTTTGTTTCATAAGAAGTCACAATTAGCTCTGAATGTAAATTTTTTTCCTTAATTAGTTTGGCAGCAACAGTACTACTGCTTAAGCTTACATGATAAAAAGTATGTCCTTCCAAAGGTGCAACACATTTTGAAATAGTGACCATTTGTCTACCTCCTTATGCCAGGTTTTTCAAGGCTGAGGATTTATTTTAGTGCTTTGTCTAGTGAGACTCAAATTTCCTTGTGGTAATTTCAGTTTGAGACAGTGGGTCATTTTCATTGTTAGGGGACAGATTATGCCCGTTCAGCATAAGTACTGTTTAATGGCTGTTCTGAACAGTTGTTCTTGCCTTTATTCAGTGAGTTTTTAATCAATCCCTCTAAAGTCCTTCATGTTTACCAGTAAACAGTAAAGAATCAAAGGTTAGTGTTCTCTTGGTGTTTCAAAATTAGAGTGCAGTATCCTAGGTCTGCTCTTTTAAGCAGTGTCTTGAAACTTTGTTAGAAACTCTACATTCCTTAAACACGCATCACAGTGTGGTGATGGCATTTTGATGTTCTGGAGTTAGTGTCCTACTGAGATATTTTAGTTAGGAATGCCTAGTTAAGGTTGGTACGTGAGGTTTATTCTTATTTTGCCAATCCAGAAGTGCACACCTCTGTAATTACACTCAAGGGTGTTGGCCTGCACTAGGTCTCTTCAAGTTTTTTGCTGAATTTTTTTCATTCTGATACATAGCACATACCCTAGAGAGAAAAAAATAACAGTGGTCTTAATTTAGTAAATTGTTGACATAATGTGGGTGATAAGGTAGAGATTCAGCGAATGGACCTAAATAAATAGATTTTTTACAAAATCATTGGGAGGTTATTTTTCAAAAAGGCTGCACTTTAAAGCTGTGCACAGCTTTTTTATGAGAAAGAGGTGAGTAATGATTAATGCCTGGTTCACCATGGGAGTTTCAGAACTGAATTATTGGAGAAATTATTTAAATGAGGACAGAGATTCAGGTACCCTCTATGTTGAGGAACATATGTAGCACAGGTAACTTGGTATGCAGGTGCAGGTTGAGCTGTGGGTGGGAGCCCAAGCCAAGAGGCCAGGAACTGGCACTGACTCTTTGAACAATAAAGGGCATGGGGAGATGTGGCACAGACAGGAGATCAGACACAGAGACACAGCAGGAGCCAATGACCTCCAGATTTATGTGTGCTTAGACTGTGTAAAAGCCCAAGGTTTCCTTTGCTGGGGGTGCCTTCTTGGAGGCACCAGCTCAAGCTTGTGATTCTGTTGCTGCACCATGGCTACATTACTTAAAGGAAACAGAGGTCTGAGACTGCTGTGAGAAACCTGGGGTCGATTCGGTGAGGAAACGGTGTCTGAGTGCGAGTGTGGGGTGTGTAGGAAGTGGAGCAGGGCACCCCTGGGTCCCTGGAACTGCCCACTGCAAAGGGGCTTCCATCCTGACAGTGACAGGTGGGAGTGTGACCACCAGAGTGCTCCTGAATGATCAGAGAGGGAAGTTTCCTTAACACTGTTTATAATGGAATCTGGATATTGGACAGCATGTCCATCTGTTCCAGGCAGTAATGTGCCAGATAGTAACGTGCCAGAGCTGTGTAATTTTAAACTTTGAAGCTTCAACTAATAGTCTTTGTTTTGAGCATTGTCATATTCTTCATTAAGATGTTAATGCATCCTCATTAGGCTTTCAAATTCATAGCCTGCAGTGAATTTTTATCAGTAAAACCAGGGGCTAGAGGAGGGAGTTAAACATTAAAGGCATCTCTACAAAATCCCAGAGATAGTTTTAATGCAACTCATTTAAATGAGTAACTGTTCAAACACAGTATCTGTTCTGAAAACCTTGAAGTGTGAGGTAACAAGCCTCAGATGGAAGAAATGAAACGTTATTTGTGGTGGTGGGTGTGGCCTGAGAGACTGCTTTTAAATTTATGGCCTGAATGATTATATTTCCCAGTATTAACTCGAATGTGTTCTGTTTCAGTTATGCAAAAGGAGACTTGGATATATCATACATCACTTCCAGAATTGCTGGTATGATATCTATAGCTTTCTTAAGCATAACTTTTCATTGTTCTTATTATATGAAAAATTTCACCTGCTCTTTGTTCTGTCTTCAGTGATGTCCTTTCCAGCTGAAGGTGTAGAATCTGCCATCAAAAATAACATTGAAGATGTACGGTTATGTCTGGACTCTAAACATCCTGGCCACTATGCTGTGTACAATCTCTCTCCAAGAACGTACAGGGCTTCAAGATTCCATAATAGGGTATGTATAGTTTTTGTGCATTTCTGTAAAAGATTTTGCAACAAAATGTCTTGATTATGTCTTCAGCTTTTTGTTGTGAAATATGTAAAAGAAGGCTAATCAAAAAGAATAATAGGAAAATAATAATAAATATAACTAAAGAGTAAGTATAAACACAAGGTTAAAGAGTAACCTATATTCTGCTTGCCTTCACTTTAAATGCAAACCTAACTGATTACAGGCTAATCTTTAATCTTTCTGACTGAAGTCCATTTTTCCCAAGCTAGTGATGTCTTTGGAAACATGTCTAGGTATCTTACATGTTTCAAATTTAGACAGAGAATACTTAATGTAATTAAAATCTTACTAAAATTTCAGTCTCTGCTATATTCAATCATTTTCCTTTATCAAGGACATGGTGACTGATTCGCATAACATGTTCACTGGACTTTCTCCGACTGTGTACCATTTGACTAACATATGACTCAGCCATAGCTGGCTGATTGTTGGTACTGTCTTCAGTATTGTCGCTTAGCTGAGCCTCTGTTAGCCTTTTTGGCAATTGCTCTGATATTAAAATTTGCCTAATTCAGTAACAAGGTAGTGAAGACAGCATGTTACGTGCTGAGATACTGGACTTCAGTGTCTGCTCCTAAGTAAACCTCAGCTGTCCTGTGAGAGGGTAAACAGTGGAGACTATTACTGTGTTGTTAGTTTTCTAGCACTGGCCACGTTAGACCTCACCAAAACAGTCTGTAGTGATCATGCCCCTTTCTCACAACATTGTCTGCCCAGAAGAAAGTCTAGAACCATTATTTGTTACAGGAAGCCCCTTTTGGGCCTTATTCTGCAGAGCCATCCTTAGCATTGCTTTAGCTATCAAAGTTCACGTAACACTTAGGTATATGTAGTATATTTGTTCTAGTGCTATCACTTCCTTCCTTTTGTTTCCATGTGAACTTGTAGACAAGATTGAGTATTGTCACAGCTGAAAAAAGTCATTACTGCCTTTTTGGATGCATGCAATCAGCTGCTTTATCTGCATCTGATTCAGTATGAGGTTCAGACACAGGCTATTCAAGATGGAAGGCAAAGCTTAATCATGCAGGAGACCTCCTATGTGATTATTTGTATCAGACATCTCAGAGCAAAATGTTCAGCAATGCTTTTTGGCACTAAATTGCTGGAAAATCTGCTGAGGCTGATGTAGTGAACTGACCTATTCCTCATACTGCAAAGCTATCAATCTGTTTGTGGAATGATAAATTCTGTGACTGGGAATTTGTTTCCCCTGAAAATTGTTTTTTGATTGTGCAAGTCTCAGGTGTCTACACACTGGTATTTCTGATGTATCAGTGCTGTAAGTGGTAATATGAGCGCAGCCAAACCTACCTGTGATCTGAAACTTCTTATGTACATTTATCTTTTCAACATTAATGTTGTCTTATGATCTTTGTTTTGCTGGGAAATATTAGTAGGTCAAAACTTGTCGTAACATTGTAACTTCCTGCTTACTTTATTGTCTGAGATTATTTAGAAAGTTTGTACAAAGCATTGTCTTCTGTTGGAGTTTTTGTTCTGTTCTTTTAAAAACAGCTATTTTACTTGGAAAATAAACTCTTTAATTATATTTGGGAAAATACTGAATGACTTCATTATTCAGTGCTGTGTGAGAACAGCCACGTAGGGATCTAGAGCTTAGTTTAGTGCCTCCAAAAGACAATTAGGTGAGCCTTAAACTTGATCAGAGGAAAACAGCTTCTGGAATTCTTAATTCTGACACTTTACGTAGAAGGTATATATGAAATTACATATCCTTGGCTTCTTGCTGTATGCTATTTGTATCGAACTTCTACAGATTTCTTTGTCCTTGGTTAAAATTAATGGTAGTTTTGAAGTCTTCTCTGCTAGTTTTGAGTCCTTCTTGGAACAGGTTGCTCAGAGATGTTGTGCACCAGTCATCATTCTACTAATTATCAGAACACTTTATGCTCAAAATACAGCCAAAGAAACAGAAGGTAACGTAGTTTTGTTGCATCTTTTTACACGTTGCAATAAAACTAGTCTTTGAGTAGAAAGTCAGTGGTAAAGTCCGTCAAAAATTAGTTCTTTTTACTTTTTTTGAATACACATGCTTTTGTAGGCTGTGTTCTGTGTTCTACAGTGCTTCAGTCTGATTCTTTCACTGTGTCATGGTCAGCGATCAAGTCCTACATGGCTGCTCATTCACTCTACACTGATAGGATGGGGGAGAGAATTGGAAGGGTAAAAGTGAGAACTCTTGTGTTGAGATAAAGACAGTTTAACAGGCAAAGCAAAAACAGCAGGTACATGCAAAGCAAGACAAGAAATTATTTTACCACTTCCCGTGGGCCAGCTGATGCTCAGCCATCTCCAGGAAAGCTGGGCTCCATCACATGTAACTGTTACTTGGGAAGACAAGTGCCACTCCATTCCCCTTTTCCGTCTTTCTCCCCCAGCTTTATATGCTGAGCATGATGTCCTGTGGTATGGAATATTTCTTTGGTCAGTTGGGGTCAGTTCTCCTGTGTTCCCTTCCAGCTTCTTGTCCACGCCTGGCTTGTTCACTGGTGGGATGATGTGAGAGGCAGAAAAGGCCTCAGCTCTGTGTAAGCACTGCTCAGCAATACCAAAAATACCCCTGTGTTATCAGCATCATTTCTGGCACAAATCCAAAACACAGCCTCATTTAGTTACCATGAAGAAAATTACTCCTGCCCAAACCAGCCACTACTATTGTAATTATTGAGATGTACTGTAGCTCATATTTGAGATGTATTGAATCCTCTGGTGAGCCAGGGTATAAAGGACTTCTTGCTTTAGCTTTTATTTGTTCACTGGTGACTTTGCATAAGCTTTTACTAACGAAGAAACGTTAAATTTAAATTTCTTGCAAAGTGACACTTTCTGAAACTGCCTTCTTTTTTTAATTAAAATTCTAGAGTACAGTGAGATGTTATAGGAGATGTATGTCAGGCTGTTTACTTCAGCCTTTTTTCTTGCGCTTGGCACAACACCAGTATTTTGTGAAAATCACCTCAAGTAATTCATCTCAGAATAAACCTTGCACTCTTTACGTGGATAGGAAGACATATTGTTGATAGGAAAACTTGGTCTGTGACATGTGGCAATTGCAGTTAAGATTAAAAACAAACAGAAAAAGCTTGCTTTGTAAGTTGCTTTTTGGTCCTGAATATATCTACTCTTGAGGTATTTCAAGTGCACCGAGTATCAAGTTTCATATACTGCATCCTTACTGGACAGTTGATATTAAGGATATGGGCTCTTAGCAGTGAAGCTGATTATTTGGTAGTGTTTTGTAGCACTAATTGCAGAAGGAGTAACTTAACCATTGGAGATCCAAATAAAGGACAAATATAAGAAGAAGCCTAGTCTTTCTAAATTTTTGCTTAAGTTGAAGCTGTTTTATTTGATTCCTTGCTCTAGGAATATTTCAGGTAGTAATTTGAGTTGTTGATACTTCTATGCAGCAGAATTGTAGACAGGACTAGAGCTTTATTGCGCTTCATCCTATAAAGTGGTGTTTACACTGTGTGAGACTACTGTTCTTGGGGACCTTGCTTTATTTCAACATGAAGGTAGCATTAGAGTGTGAAATTGCCTCTTATATACACACAGCATATGCTGTGCCAATGTATGTGACTATGTAATCTCATTTCTCACATCTACTGTCTCTGCCATCTTTCTCACTGCAGGTTTCTGAATGTGGCTGGCCAGCAAGACGAGCGCCAAGTCTTCAGAATCTTTATAGCATATGCAAGAACATGCATTTATGGCTGAAACAAGACCAGAAAAATGTTTGCATTGTGCACTGCCTTGTAAGAAATTGGTTTAAGTCCAAAATGCTTTGTTCAATAGAGCTTTAAATTCTGAACAAGGGTGCTAGTATCCTTTTAGTTTGTGACTCTTACTGGCTTTCTCTACTGGGAGGTCTGGGCATTCATTTTTTCCTAAGAGAAATCAGTAGGGTAATGTAGCCCTTCTTTACTTGCATATAGAATGAGAGGCAGTATATAGGAGACATTAAGGCAAAGTAGCCTTTGGGACAAAAGAAAATCTGCTTTGCCTTTTCAGTGTTGGCTCTGTTTTTTGTCTTCTGAGTGACAGATGGATGTACACTGCGTTTCTCACAACTGTCCATTTAGAATGTAATCTGTAACCACAGAGGTTCAGAAACTGCTTGTAAGACGTTTGGTTAACTTGCTTTTGCTGGCAGCAGATTGCTCTGTAACTTCCATTGTTCTCTAGAGTATTATTAACCTTGGTATAACCCAAAAAAGTAATAGAACTCTGTAGAGCCACCTCATGTCAAATGCGGAGGTGGGAGGACTGAATTATAAGAAGAGTTACTCTGTTCAAAATTGGAAAATATGAAGCAACTCTTAGGTTTGTGTAAGGGAATTGCATGTGAAACATTAACATTCTAATTTGGCACCGCAGTAAAAAGAGGAATGTGACCGTTGTGGCAATGCTTGCAATGCTGTTGGAATGCCCTTAAAACCTGTCCTTTGATATGGTCTATAGGGAATATCACTATCAGAGTTAAAAAGAAGATTTATTAGCCTGACAAACCGTTCTTGTGTGTTTTGCAGTGATTTGCAAGCAAAAAAATCAGTTAATGTCAGCGCCTGAAAACCAGTATGATTTTCAGTGCTGTTGTGAGGTTAGGCATCTAATTCTGTGTTAATGTGATGCTTCCAGTATCTCAGTATAACATGATTGGTAGTCAGGTGGTAAGAAGCAGATATGATGAATTAGCACCAGTTTTTGTAACATCTTTACCTCAAAGTCTTTCATTTAAGATACCTAATTCATTCCTTTTCCTGAGATGTGAGAGAAATTTGTATTTATGTGGCTACATGCCAGATATGATATGGAAAGTGTAGACCACAACTATTAAAAACAAATTATAAAAATTCTGTTCCATGCTGCTAGCAAAAAAACTCTTGAGAAGTCTTGTTCTGTCAACCATTACCTTTTTCGAATCTTCTGTCTCTTTTAATACAGGGATGAATGTGGGATATGTATGTAGCCATGATTCCAGCAGAAATGTTCAGTGTTTTAATCTCTTTATCTTAGTTTCATGGCAAGCTATCAATTTCAGTCAATTTTCAACAGAAGACTAAAGAGTTTATTGTGGTTTAATTCTTCTGCATCTCCGTACTTCTTTTATAGCAGAAGACAATGTTTGCCAGCCAGAAATAGCACTGAACTGGGGTTTCAGATAGCAGCCAGGAAATAAACTTAAAAAATGGGTATTAGTAATGGTAAGATGAAACAGATCAGTTGAAAATTTCAAATAGTGTTAGGCTAAAGTAATTATTCACACTTGAGCAAGCAGGTAATATGATGTGTCTTTTGTATTCTGTGGAAATGAAATGACAGCCTTTCCCATTCAGATACAAACTTCAAATCTAATGATAGCCCTAGACCTTGGACTTCATAACATTAATTAGGGAGATAGCATGTTTTCCTGTAACTTGGGTAATGGTTTTTCTGCTAGGTTTAATAACAACGTAACTTTCTTTTTTTTTTTTTTTTTTTAATTCTTTTAGGATGGGAGAGCAGCATCTGCTGTTGTAGTTTGTTCCTTTCTGTGTTTCTGTCGTCTCTTCACTACTGCTGAAGCTGCAGTTTATATGTTCAGTATGAAACGCTGTCCACCAGGCATTTGGCCTTCTCATAAAAGGTACTGTACGGGACTGTTAAGTAGTTACTCAGTTCTGAATACTTTTTAGAAAGACAAATTGTTTCAATAAAGTCTGTGTTTTTTAACATACGTTTTTCCAAGTATTTTGGTGTATCATCAACAGACAAATTCTGAATCTGAATTTTGTGAGCCTGTAAGTTACTCATGATGTTCTTATCAGAAGTGGTTCAATTATGGCTTGTAGTGAAGAAGTGTTAGGAACAAAAAGAAGGATATGCCAAGCTTTTGGATGCTTTTTTAAGTATAAAATCCTCTGTCATGTATGCCTTATTCTCTTCCCTTGTTTTTTACAATAGCTTTTATTGTGTCAGAACACTGCAATTGCTGTGGAAATACCAATAATTATTTCTGTCAGTTGGGTAAGAATGCCTAGTGCTTTTTAAAGGAGTACATGCAGAGGTAACTTGCAGGTACTTTGACAAATGTTTTACACTAATTGTTTGTTTTAATTTGATAGATCTTGTAACAGTAAAGTCTCAATAGCAAGTGTCACTTCCAGTAAGGGTGTTTCCTACAAAGAGGATTAGATTGTGATGGGTGACAAGTAGTAATTCCATATAAATGACAGATTATGCAGTTGTATGGCTTTACTTTGAGTGTATTTAAAGGATTCTCTGCAGGGTAATTTCTATTAATGAAAGCAAATTTGAAGCCTGTTGGAAGATTTGAGTGATCCATTATGTGCAAGATACAAAATAAGTAGTTCTCATAATTTAAGGCAAAGAGTGGCTAGTTTGTTTTACAAGTAAATATATGTAAAACTACAGACTTAGAGCACTGACTGGAGCTGTCTGGAATGTGGGGCCCAGTGCAAATGAGTTGATGTGTAAGGCTGTATTCGGTTTTCTGGGTGGCATATTTTTCTGTTGTGGGGCAGCCATCAGACGTTTGTACAGAAATTGTGTTGCTGTCCTTAAATCAAGAGGCTGTCTAGGGTTGATAAATATTTCTCTCTGTTTATGTTTAATTTTCCTTTTGTAACGTTCTATCAGATTTGAAAATCTGTTTGCTAGAAGTGGTGTTAAGTGTTCCCAGTGATACACTGTTAACACTCATCACTGCTTAGTAGCTGTATAAGAATGGAAGTAACTCATGTATGTGTTCACCCATTTTTTTTAGAATTTTATTCTCTGACTAAATGAGTATCTTCTGGTTTTGACAGATATATTGAATACATGTGTGACATGATGGCTGAAGAGCCCATTATTCCTCACAGCAAGCCCATCCTCATCAGATCAATTGTCATGACTCCCGTTCCACTTTTCAGTAAGCAGCGCAATGGCTGCAGGCCTTTTTGTGAAGTTTATGTGGGAGATGAAAGAGTAACCACTACCTCCCAGGAATATGACAAAATGAAGTAAGTACAGGTTATAACTTGCTTTGAAACAGCATGTTACTTTTTTTTCTAGACTACTCTGTGCAGTTTTAGCTCATCTTGAAAAGTAAATTGTGGGGAAGAGAATGTGGTTGTTACAGCACCTTGGATCTGGTTTTGCAGAACAATGGGGATGATGGTTGGGTGGCACAATGGACTCTGCGAGGCAGAGGAAATCAAGACCCTCTTACCACTCCATATGATGCAAAACATTGATGCCTGATGTACATGTACTGAAGAGAGAATCATATCTCAGTCATGGAAACTCTAAGAATCCTCCAGGCATGGTACCTGTAAAGTTGACTGCTTCATAGCCCTTGTGCAGCTGTGGTGTCTGCACAGGAATTGCAAACAGTACTGACAGTACTAGATGTAGCTAATCAAAGACAAGAAAAATTACAGAATACTCAAGTCCTTTTATCTTTCTAGCTACTGAAGGCCTTGGACAAAGCAGACTAAGCATAAGATAATATACTGTTGTTTGTTTTGTTGGGTTTTTTTACACTCAATTAAATGTGGTTATGGTTTATTTTGGGTTTTCTTAGGGAGTTTAAAATTGAAGATGGGAAAGCAGTAATTCCACTAGGTATAACAGTCCAAGGAGATGTTCTCATTGTGATCTATCATGCCAGGTCAACTATAGGAGGGCGACTACAAGCCAAGGTAATGACAAATTTAAGAGCCTGCCTAAGGACTTGCTTTTTCTTGTTGCAATCTTGTATCCTATGCATAATCTACTAAGTACTTCACTTTATTTGCTCCTCTTTGCTCTAAGAAGTGTTTGAAGTTTTCATACACTTGGGAATACAGTCTTTTTAAGCCTTCTGAGTATGTCCATTCTTAATTCTATAGATACTTTGGTAAGCCTTTCTGGAAATTACTTCAGTAGTGATAATTAATCTGTTTGTATGGAAAGCCTATAGCCATTTTTTTTGAAGTGATGATTGTTATCTGTTAAATTACACATTGAACCAGAACCTTTTAACTCTGTGCACACAAACTAGAAATAAATCAGAAATATAATTCAGTAGAAAAGCAGAGTTCCAGGGACTGCCTATGCAAAAAATAAGCTAGAAAAAATCATTGTGGTTTTGTACCCTATTTCTAAAGCCCAGTTCAGTTTTTATAGCTGATTTTCTTAGTTGTCTTTGTTCTAAGAGGGAGAATGCACATTGCTTTTCTATAAGTCTGTGAATGCAAATGTATTGCAAAAAACTTGCTAATGAAGGCATGTTCTTTTTTCTCCAGATAAGTAACCCAAATTAAACTTAGAAATCCATGTAAAAGATAAGAAGGGATAGTGCAAAATTTGGAATAACTGGGAGCATTGACAGTTTGTCAGACAGTTTCTATGCGTGTGGGACAAACATGCATATTCAGACCTAATCTACTATTATGGAAATAATTTTCCCTATGTTTTTTTTACTTTGTGAGTAGGAAGGTAAGTATTAAATCTTGTCATGTTGTAAAGGTTCAACCAGATGTTCGAGAACACCTTGAAACTGAAAGCCCAGTGAAATGATTCCTTAACACACAAAAACAACTATTGTATGGTTCAAGGTCATCAGGAAAAATGCATACAACTGACAAAACTCAACCATGATTAGGTTATACTTTGTGGACAATCTCACTTTCATTGATTATAGGGTTTCTTTGAAGTAGTTTTTCTAATGTTTATTCACTGATTGGAAAAGACTAGAATTTTCTCATCCATCAGCTATAACGTGAGCTGGACATAGTGAATGTCTTCTGCTTCCTCATACATAATTTGAGAGAGGATTTATTTTGCCTTGTAGGAAATGTCATGCATAGCAAGGGATTAAGAAAATTGATTAAATAGGATGTTCCGGTTATCATATGTGGTTCAGGGTAGAGATGGATGGATCAGAGAAGCTTTCCCCAGTATGTCCATGTCTCTCTTGTACTGAGTGGCCCAGCACTGGACACAGGACTAAAGATGAGGCATCACTGGTGCTGAAGAGAGGGGAAAGATCACCTCCCTCCGCCTGCTGTCAGTGCTTTGCACTTGCTTTCTGGTTATGGTGTTAGCAAATACTCATGTACAATGAAAGCTTTCAATTTTCTGACTATTATTGTATGACTACTTTGTAAGGACTGGCAAGATTATTTCACATGTGCTGTTACTAAAGATAGGGAGCAAATATATTCTGGATTTATCAGTGAGCTGTAATTTGGATTTTGTGCAAGACCAGGAGCTGCATGAATCTTCTGTAGTAGCATTTTCTGGATGCTCACATTCAGATGTGGCATGGGAAATGAGTTCTTCTGTAAAAAGAAGATAGAGTTGGGAAATTTGAGTGGTTAAAATGAGTCAGCTTAGAAGAGGCCTAAAATTCTGTCTGGAATGAATGGCTGACCTTAGCAGTTGCACAGAAAAGACCTCTTTGCCTGCCTTATGAAGTGTCCTTTTAAATACGCTACCTTAAAACTGTTTTAAATCAACTACTTTATTTGTGATGTATATTTCTTAATTACTGTATTCCGCAATGGGTTTTTCTGAGTGTATGTTATTCAGAAAAGTAGGGAAGGTCATGCCATTTCAGCCTCCAGAACAGGATCTGGAAATGCATAAAACTTTGATAATCTGTTGTGAGGTTAGTGATGAGATGCATCTGACTCAAGGTATTTTAGTTAACAAACAAACTAGTGTTAGTAATAGATCTATTTATGTTCATCTCAATCTATGAGTATACATGGAATTAAATGGAAATTGTAGCAAAGCTAACACTTCAAAATATTTTAATACTGAACATACTTTATGTATTACATTCAAGGGAGAACATTGCATACCGTTCTCCTGGGTTTATGCTGTTTTCCCCTATTTCTTGTTTTCAACAGATGGCTTCAATGAAGATGTTTCAGATTCAGTTCCACACAGGTTTTGTGCCCCGAAATGCTACTACAGTGAAATTTGCCAAGTACGTTGACACCTTTTTGTAGAAGACTAGAAGAAATGTTCTTTGAAACTGTCTAAGCTGCCAAAACTCAGCATAGAGCAGGGGGAAGAAATATAGTCAATGATAGTCAAAGTAGATGATTTTGATTGCAGTAAGATTCTTTTGTTTTCTCACCTCAAGGAAACTGAAGGTTTTGTTCATGAATCAAAAAAGATTATGTACAAAAATACCACCTGTTTAAAATTTATGGGAAAAGTAAAAAAACACAGCATGCTTTAAGTCATACTGATTGTTTTGAAGTTTTGTACTGCAGTAAATCTAATCCAGTTATCCATCAGTATCAAGAATCTACTTGTATGTGTCTTTACAGGTATGATCTGGATGCCTGTGACATACAAGAAAAATATCCTGATTTATTTCAAGTCAATCTGGAAGTAGAGGTGGAGCCCAGAGATAGGCCTAGCTGTGAACAGCCACCGTGGGAGAACATGAATATAAAGGGACTGAATCCCAAGATCCTCTTCTCCACCCGAGAGGAACAACAAGAGATTTTGTCAAAATTTGGTAATGAATCCCTTAAAAACTAGAGAACGTGGTGAAGTTTCTAATGTATTTAGTATTTGAAGCTTTTTTTAGTTTCTGATATTCCATTAAGTGAAAGAAATTTAGAAGGTGTTTTTTGTAAATACCATTTTAAAGTGTGCATTGTATGAAGGAGCTTAAATTATCCCCTAGTAATGGGTTATAATTATCTTCGTTCTACTGTGGTTACATATGCTTGCTTTAAAGCTATGAATATGCCATCTGCAGGATTTTAGCAAATGGA
This sequence comes from Scytalopus superciliaris, assembly GCA_013400415.1. Lineage (NCBI taxonomy): Eukaryota > Metazoa > Chordata > Aves > Passeriformes > Rhinocryptidae > Scytalopus > Scytalopus superciliaris. The sequence goes on from VXBX01002932.1 coordinate 246,370, forward strand.
ATTGTGACACTCAGGATTTGTAGGCAAATGTCTTGAAAGAGTTTTATTTGGCTAAACTGGCACCAGTATCTTTTCACTTAAAATTATCCAAACATTCCTCACAAATGGTCTTCATTAAAAATGTTTTTGTCAACATTGGCATGGCCAAGTAATGTTCTAATTCCATTCCTCAGCTTTTCCTGATATGTTCCAGCAGACCTTTTATTTTAGTACTGCATATGCAGTGCTTCATCTGCAGGTGCCTGTATTAATTCTAGTTAATGCTATCCTGTATCTTTTTTATTCTGGTACCAGTAATTAGCTTTGACATTTTCATTCAGGCTTTTAAGCCTTCTCTGTGTTTCCAGGATTAAAAAGGCATGACGGAGATTTCTGTGGTGATTTCAGCGATACATGAGATCTAACTCTATATTGTTAATATGGTACATCTCAATTGCATTTCTTTTGATACAAGATATTTGGTGCTGACTCTTGTTTTCTTTTAAGCAGGATATGTTTTGTTTGTACTATGATTTATATAATTTTCTATTTAACTTAGTTTAATCCTACTGTGAACACACTCTCAGGTCAGTAAAGTTAAGGTGTTTCGTTGATTATGAGAATCTGCAAAAATGATTCTTAATTCCTTAAGTCACTTCCATTTTCTGATTGTTAAATAAAATGTAAGTATTTAAAATTGCACTGAAAGAACTTCTTAAAATCGGTGGAAAGGAAATAGCAAAAAAGCAAGTGCTGTAAATTGGTTTATAAAACTTGCCATATTAAAACTGAATTTACTCTTACTTCACTAATCCTGATATTTCATTTGTTTTCTGAGGCAGACTGTTTTTTCAGCATCTCTAAGCTACAACTGAGAATTTGGAAGGAGGGTGAAAAAGTGCTCTACCTGGTTTATGTTTAGGTTTACCAATAGCTTTCTCCCAAGCATTCATCCATTCTCTTCAAACAGTGGGTGAATACTGACTCATTTAGGGAGTCTTCTCAATTTACCTTGAGAAAACCTAGTTTTTGTGGTACGATATAGCTGTAGGTAACTCTGCCCAAGTCAGTCTTACAGAAGAGTCACATAATATCTGATATCAGTAAAATAAACACTTAGCAGTATGCAAGTGTATTACTTAGCCCCTTTGTGATGTCTCTTAACAACTCCATGTTCTTCACTGGCTTTATAATCTGGGGTTTTTTCCTACAGCTGCATTTGCTTTTTTCTGTTATTCTGTCTCTTATTGCAGATACTGTTCATAGCTTTTGCATGTTCTAGGGAATAGTTGGTACAAGTAATGTGTTAGTTAGATTTTCCCCCAAACGCAAATAGAATACTTGAGTGTTTTGCTATAAGTCTCATTTAATGTCTGAGTTGAAAACAGTGTCTTACTAGTTTTTGCAGTTGAAACAAATTTAAAAATGTAATTTCAAGAGCAGGATGTGGGCAGGAATTTGCCTTTGCAGAGTAGTAGATACTTACAGGCAGTTGTCTTCCTACAGCAGTCAGTCTGCAAACAAATACTGGCTGCTGTGAAGAGAAGTTTCCCTCTAAGGGTTCTGGCTTAAATTCTGTTTTATAGGGAAACCAGAGCTGCCTAGACAGCCAGGTTCAACTGCACAATATGAAGCAGAAGCATCCCAGCTGGAGCAGTCATCAGAAAGTGCACCTACTGATACAGAATCCCCACACAGCAGTAGTACTGATGCAAATAACTTCTTTCACTCTCTGGACTGGAAAGGTACAGGTTCTCCTCTGAAGTATCTACTTGGTTTATGTTTGTCTTGTATACCTTCCAATGAGTGCTTAAGCCTTCTTATGCAGCAAGTCTGTAATTCACCAGACCATGAGGAAAAGCTATTTTAAGATTGAGCTCTGCAGACTAACAAGCAGTCATTCTGCTTCATTTGGATAAACACCAAGTAATGAGTTTTGGTTTTGAGCATACCTTAAATGCTGAGATAAATTTTTCTCTTTTTTTTTGTAAAAAATCTTACCCTTGAAGGTCTACAAGGAAGCCTTGTGTTTCCACAGCCCTACTTAGGCTGGGTGAGGAACAGAGGAAACAAGGTTGACTGGTCAGTGGGGTCCAGATCAATATTTACGGACTGTGAAAAGGAACTTTATAGTACACATGTAACCCCTCTTTCTGAGTGCTGCTGTTACTGAAGAAGTTATATTTGTATAAGAAGGAATCTATGCAGCAGTGGGGGAAGATGCTGAAAGATTCTTTTTAACTTCAGCATAATACTGTATGGTCCCTATATACATAGTTAATGCTTAGTTTTGTACCATTTACTTCATAGTACAAAGACCAGAGATTAGTGTAGCCTTCTCTTAGCTCCCTGCATCTGTGACTAATAAGTCTTGTGCCAGCTAATGCTTCCTTATTTACTTACACTAGTGATTAATATGTACTAGTAGATGTCTTAGTTTTGAGAACGTAAGTAGTGTCAGAGTAAAGAATGGTAAGAGAAATATATGGTATATCATGACCTGACCACATATTTGAGATCAGAATCCCAGAAGATCTGGGAACATAAAAGGGAATTTTGGGAAATGAGATGTTCCCAAACAACCATATCCAAAGAAGTTCATGGAAATCATTAGCATATATGCATGTATTCAGGAAATGTGATGAATGTGTATTAATTTCATTAATATAACCTGTTGTTAGGTTGCTGCTCATGCATGCTTTGGGGAATAATCCTCATGCATCCAGTGATGCTAATAAAGTAATGTAAGCTTTCTAATCTAGCAAACTGGTTGGAGAGTTTGTTTCNTATTTGAGATCAGAATCCCAGAAGATCTGGGAACATAAAAGGGAATTTTGGGAAATGAGATGTTCCCAAACAACCATATCCAAAGAAGTTCATGGAAATCATTAGCATATATGCATGTATTCAGGAAATGTGATGAATGTGTATTAATTTCATTAATATAACCTGTTGTTAGGTTGCTGCTCATGCATGCTTTGGGGAATAATCCTCATGCATCCAGTGATGCTAATAAAGTAATGTAAGCTTTCTAATCTAGCAAACTGGTTGGAGAGTTTGTTTCCCACTTTTCAGCGACACTACTTTGCTGGCAAAAATATCAGCAGCTGCTGAGTGTAGTGGAAGTTCCTGAGAGATCTTTGGATCTATAAGTGACACAGTGATCTGAAGTGAATGTCCAAGTCAGTCTCATTTTGAAAACTATTCTAATACCAGCCATTGCAGGGTGGCAAGTATGGCAGTGAGCTGCTGCTTTGCCTGCACTGTACAAAGAGGTGGTAGGCAACATTCAATTGCTTTTTCATCAATTCTTTTGTGAGCTCTGATTAGTGAGGGATTGATTTCATATGATCTCGCCATGAAAGTCTGTCTCATCCTAGTCAGCAGAATAATCCTTGTAATCTAAAAATGTTATTTTATTTTTTTCCTCTTCAAGATGGAAAAACTCCAGAAAGTGGAATAGAGGACAGTTCATCTAAAAATGATCATGTTCAGCTATCTGATGATAGGGAGGAGAGTGATCCTTCAGATGAGGAATTCCCTACATTTCCAGGTGAAGAAAGTGCAGTAATTGATGAAAAAGACTCTACTCCAGAAGAAGAGTTGCTTTTTGAAGCTAATTTTGAAGCTCCATCTGCACCATCACAAAAGCCTCTTCCTGAAGAGAGTGTGGACTTGCTGGGACTAGACTCAGATATTTCACTAGAACAGAAACAACCTATCTCAGAAATAAACTCTTCATCAAGTAATGCAGACTTGTTGAACAATCTGTTTGTGAGTAGTGCATCACAGGTTTCAGAAGAGCCCACTGGAGATCTCCTTGGCCAAGGAACAGATTTCTTTTTCAGCAGTCAGTGTCCAACTGCTACTCAGGATATGTCTTCAACAGCAGCCAGGTCTTCAGGTATGTGCATTTAACATCCGTACTCTTCACTTAGGCAACACATGAAAACTGCTGCTTGCATTGTGCTCAGAAAATTAGTACCATGTACTCATCACAGTAGCATGAAGGCATGTTGGTCTATAGCAAGGCTCTGCACAGAATACCTGTTACTTCTGCATGAAGGAGAAAACTAAACACCTGGATATAGTAATTTATGTTGTCAGTATCCTATTAGCTTTAAACTGTGTAAAGAGAGAAGTATCAAATTTTGAATTTAAAAGAAATTCTGAAAGAATCTGTAGCTTTCCCATGCAAACAGTACATGCCAAAGCCTTTTCTAAATCTTTGTGTAAATTAATTTATCTTGCTAAGGTTTTTTTGAACTTTGCATAAAGCAATGCCATTAGTTGTACAGAGCTGTGCTGCTTAGGTCAAATGTCTGCGTGGGACTTCTAAGTGTTAATCACATAAGACTGCTAGGCAACTGGAAATCCTGTAGATTATTGTTTAAACCAGTAGGATAATGGTACTGCTAAAAGATGTTTTCTTACTGGTTTTACTGATGTTGACAGGTCAGTATCGAGAAAGAGCATGCTACATACTGCTGTCTATTTGGTATTTACACAAGGTGCTTTAGTTTAGAGGTTCTGTTCCTCTTACCAGTGGATAATCAGCTCTTTGTCACATTACTAAACTTTTGGGAATAGCAATTCTCTGCCTGAAGCTAACAGTAAGATTTCAGGGAATATTAGTCACACAATCTGGGGAACCATTACAAAGCTTAGCTTGTTTGTGGAAAGATAGTTCAGGGAGATTAAAAGCTTCAATATATAGACAGGTGCAAAGTGTTTTTCTTACAGAGCATTTAGATGGTTTAAAATACTTCTTTATTTCGAGACAATTCACTGTTGAACTTTGTTATTGTGATCAGTGAGCAATCAATTTACTATTTTGACATATGCAGAAGTCAGTAAAAGAGAAGCTTTATTACTTTATCTTTCTCTAACCATTTCTTGTATTTACTGTGTGAAACACCTGAGCAATAGTCATGTATGTATCTCATTCTTGTATTCATTCTCATTCAATGTATTTAATTTAATTGTATAAGAGGAAAATAATTGCAGAAGTGAGAATATTTGGTCCCTGTTACATTTCAGTTTGCACATCCAAGTTATACTGGATGTTTCGTGTATGTGCAGTGCTGTAGTAGATTTGCTTGGTGACAGTCCAGGATTTTTGAAGTGTTAGTGAGTCCTGTACAATGTGTTCCTTAACTCAGGATGTGTTGGGCACTATAGCAGGATTATTCCTTCTCTTCAGCTTCTGAGTCCCTGGGCTCTTGAACGTTTTGACCCTAGAGGGCAGCAGAAACAGGAAGATCTCAAGCCATGATTCCAGCTGACTGTCACATGTTACTCCATGCTGACTATAAATACTCTTCCAATTAGTTTTTTTCTTCATTGTGATCACTAGAGACCTGTTGAAGTCTTACTTCTGTTGGTTTTCATTCTTGGGTTGATGTGCTTTCTGCCCCAGAATCACCAATGCCTTCAAGTCTAAATGGTAGTATAAATGTTTTACTTGATACTGTTGTTAGTAGAATAATAGTCCATTTTCTTTAAATTTGTTGGAGGTTTGGCATTATAGTGCATTTAACAAATGTAATTCTTCTGTTTGTATATAGATGATCACTCAAATTTAAGGTGTGTTTTAAATGGATGAAATTAATGATGTAGAATTGTATGCAGTCTTGCTAAGGTTTTGTGTTTGAAGACATAGCTGCTCATATTGTGTATGGCTGAGATACTTTTTGTACTAACATGAAAGTACGTTTGTCTAGAGGAAAGAACAAGTGGTGCCTCTTTGCCATGAATAATTTGCGGAGGAGTGCTGTGGTTACTAACATGAACTTTGCTTTTTGTCTGTGCCCCCAGAGGAGTAAGACTTTTTCAACTTTGTTTGTTCTAAGATTTGTCATAAGATAACTTTGTTTTCTGCTTCATTTTTAGCTGATCCTTTTGACCCATTCACAATGTCATCAGGTTCAGAGAATCAACCTTTGTCGGGTCCAGAACTCTTTGGGGACTTCCTTAGTCCAACCTCAACATCTACACCTAATGCAGTTCCTTCCACACAAACTTCACTTCCTCCTTCTTCCAGCTCAGATTTCTTAAATTTAGGTAAGTGTGCTTCTGGTGTTCTGTTTCTCAACAGTTTCTGCTGCTGTGTTTATTTGTCTTTCAGCTTAGTCAAGGTGGATTAATGTCTTACTAGATCCACTTGTTGTGATGGCTGTTTTAATTAGCTCTGTGTTCTGGGAATGCTGATTCAAATGCACCAAGAAACAAGGGTTTCCTGTATAATGTCATGCTATTATTTATGATGTGAGAGGATTTCTAGCATTGCTAGACATCTGTTAGGAGCTGGAGTTTCCTCTCAATGGTCTTAGAACTAACGGCACACAAACACATGAAAACTTACTTTATAGATGACAGGATGAAATGTTTATTGTATTCAGATTTTAAAGATTCTCTAGAAACCTTGAAAAAGAAATAAACAAGTCAAGTTATAGTATAGCCAGTTCTTAAAATGCAAGCTGAGGCTAGCTTGCACCTTCTTGACCTGAATGCATTCTGGTAATATACTTACAAAAGACATTATGTAATACTCTAATCTTATTTGTTTCGTTTCTCTGATGTATTCTTGGCGAAGCCTTTTCCTCGTGCATTTATTATAAAATCTATTAATCTTTAAACAAAAAACTTTGTGATATGTTTGGTCTTCTTGTCGTTCTTTGAAGAGAAATATACACTTGCTAAAATGGTGTAGGGCCAATAGTAGAGCCACTAGTGTGAAGAGATTTTTAAAATCTGACTTTGAAAGAAAAGCATGGGTCCTCTCTGTAGGGGTAGGAGTTGTGATCAGGCTAGGGCTCTTCTCTGCTGCTCTCTCATCCCCACACTGCTCCCCTATTCCTGTATAGGCCCTTCCCACGGGATGCAGTCTTTCAAGAACATGGGCCTCTGTAGAGTAGTCCTTTAAGAAGAGACTGCTACAGGGACATGGGCTTACCGAGGGGCTGCACCTCCTGCTAGGAATCTGCTGCCGTGTGGGCTTCAGTTTCATCCAGGACATGTCTGCCTGTGTAAGGTCCTCCACAGACTGCAGTGTGGATATTTGTTCTACTGTGGTCTTCCCTGTGTGTTGCAGGGTAATCTCTGCTCTGGCACTTGCAGCACCTTCTCCCTCTCCTTTACTGACCATGGTGTCTTCAGGGCTGTTTCTCTCACACTTCTCTTGCTTCTCTCACAGGTGCTGTGCAGCAGTTTTTACCTTTTCTAACATGTCTTCCTAAGGATGCCATCATCTGGGCTTGAGGGGCTCAGCTGTGTCCTGTGATGGCTCTGTTGAAGCTGGCTGTGTCCAACACAGACAAGGCCAGGCCTTTCCTCACACAGACTCCCACATAGAACCTGCAGGAATGGTATCACATTCCTTGTCCTGAATCCAGTGTTTTCTTCCCAGAGCTTATTGCATGCAGCTGTGACTTCCCCCTCTTTGTTTAGCCATTGGTCGAGTTGACCCTGCCTCCAAGTGATGCTGTCTGAGTGTTAGCTACAGAGAAACTGGACAGAAAAAAACCGCACTATTTGTCTGACTGAGATGAGAGCTTCCTCCTTGAAATAAAAGGCTACCCAGCTGATTGCCCTCTCTTATTATCCTTTAATTTAATATGTGGTTAAGCATTATATTCCAGCTGTAGTTGATTCTGCTGAGAAGATCCCATTTGATGCTTCCTTGGCAACACTTCTATTCTGTGAACAGTTAAAAGCTGTGTTTCAGTTTTTTACTTATATAGCTGCCAGTTTTATGCCAGTATTATTGTCACTGCATGAGTTTACCAAACAGATAATACATTTTTTTATGCTCAGTAGAAGATTTGATCAATATGACCCATGGAGTATCATCTCTACCAGATTCAGCTACTAGGATGGGGAATCCCTGGATGTGTATGTATGGACTGAGGAATGAGATCCTGGCAAGCAATGCCATGGAAAGGGACCTGGGGGTTCTGGTCAGTGGCAAGTTGAATGTGAGTCAGCAGTGCCCTGGCAGCCAGGAGGGCCAACCCTGTCCTGGGGGGCATCAGGCACAGCATCGCCAGCCGGGCGAGGGAGGGGATTGTCCCGCTCTGCTCTGCACTGGGGCGGCCTCATCTTGGATATTGTGGGCAGTTTTGGGAACCACACTTTATAAAAAATATTAACCCATTAGAGAGTGCCCAAAGGAGGGCAATGAAGATGGTGAAGGGCCTTGAGGGGAAGCTGCATGAGGAGCAGCTGAGGGCACTTGGTGTGTTCAGCCTGGAGGAGACTGAGGGGAGACCTCATTGCAGTTACAACTTCCTTGTGAGGGGAAGAGGAGGGACAGGTACCAATCTCCTCTCTGGTGATCAGTGACAGGGCCCAATGGAGCAGCATGAAGCTGTGCCAGGGGAGGTTTAGGCTGGATACTATGAGAAAGTTCATCACCCGGAGGGTGGCTGGACACTGGAACAGGCTCCCCAGGGAAGTGGTCACATCACTGAGCCTGACAGATCTCCAGAAGCATTTGGACAGTGCTCTCACAGGCACATGGTGATTCTTGGGGGTGATCCTGTGCAGGGCCAGGAGCTGGACTTGATGATCCTGGTGCTTTCCTTCCAACTTAGGATATTCTATGATTTTATGAGTTCAGCCAAAATCTAACTCACTCTAGAGGCAGGGATCTCTGGAGATTATCTAGTTGACCTGCTCAAAGCAGGGTCTGGTAGAACAGGCTGTTCAGGACCATGTCCTTCCTGATTTTTAGTATTTCCAAGAACGTAGACTCCACAGCTGGGCAACATGTGCCAGTGTTGGNCAGGCACATGGTGATTCTTGGGGGTGATCCTGTGCAGGGCCAGGAGCTGGACTTGATGATCCTGGTGCTTTCCTTCCAACTTAGGATATTCTATGATTTTATGAGTTCAGCCAAAATCTAACTCACTCTAGAGGCAGGGATCTCTGGAGATTATCTAGTTGACCTGCTCAAAGCAGGGTCTGGTAGAACAGGCTGTTCAGGACCATGTCCTTCCTGATTTTTAGTATTTCCAAGAACGTAGACTCCACAGCTGGGCAACATGTGCCAGTGTTGGACTGATCTTACGGAAAAAAATGTGCCCACTGCCTCTTGTCTTTCCATCAGGCAGCACTGAGAAGAATCTGGCTCAGTCTTTTTTTCTTTTTTTTTTTTCCCCCCCCTTTCACATTAAGTAATTTTAGACATTGATAAGATTGCCCCCAGTTCTTCTTTTCTCCAAGTTAAACAATACCAGCACCTTCATCTAGTCTTTGTACCAGAGGAGTCAGAATTCCTACATGTATTAAATTAAAGTTGGAAAAATTAAAAAAAAAGTGAATTTCTGCTCTCTGAATGTTTACCTACAACCTTAAGGAGACCACCATTAATATTCAGCTGCAAGTAACATTTGACCAAGTACAGAAAAAAAAGAAGGAATATTTTTACATCTGACTTCAATGCTTATTGTTTTATGCTTACTCTTTCTGATTTTGGTTGATAGTTTGCACCCTCGTAAATGCATTAGGATACCTGCTATTTTAGTGTAACTTGTGGAGCTTTCTGTCAACATAGGGAAAAGATACTCAAACTGTACCCATTTTCTCTTAAGTCTACTGTTATGCAGTGATTTCCCAGTATTTCTCTGTTGCTGTGCAGTCTTTAAAAACCCAATGGAAGTGGAAGAATTGGGGTAACATTTCATGCTCCATTACATTTATCTCTTAAAGACAGCTTTTCTATGTGTTAGCTAAAATGAAGTATTTATTTGAGCCATTAGTGCTCTATCCAGTTAGAGGTATCAATTTTCTCAAGGAAGTTAGGAATATGAGTAGTTGTATTGCTTTTAATATGAATGTGTGAGTGACAAGACATGATCACTAGTAACTGGAAAAGAAGGAACAAATGAGAGCATGTTCTCAAATTATGTCTTTGGAAGAATTGTGTTAAGCGAGCAGAAGGAATTGCAAACATGAGGTCATTCAAGTGAGAAAGAATTTTAACTCACTAAAAATAAATTAGTAGTAATGCCAATGACCATTCAAAGTAAGCTGTAGTAATGAGATTGCTTCAATCTACTATTGGAGCAGTAATAAGTGTCTAGAATCACATTTTAATGATGGCTTGTTAGTAGTAAATGATTACTAAAGCTCTATAGATACCAGTAGTTTCAGTGAACACAAGTTCAAGGATTAGAATTTTAGGCTTACATTCCTTGAATGTGGCTTGAAATTTAAAATAATAGAATTTTTTAAATGAAAGATTGTTCTTAAAGAATATTTGGTGTGTTGGGGCATTCTGACCTGTAATAGGAAAATGTTGCACAGTTGCTGCTTAACAACCACGTATTAACAAAGTAATTTAATTTGTCCTTTGAATTTGCAAGTAGCAGGTCATGTTTAATGCAGGTCAAGTCAGGAATGTGTTTTCCCCCATGAGAATGAACTAACTCGATCAACAGATAGCAGGAGATGTGAAAGGTGATCAAAAGAAACTTGAGTGACCAGTGTAGTCTTCTCACAAGTAGAAGTTAGTTTCTGTGACAACTTGTGTTCTCAGACAGGCTTTAGACAAGGTTAAAAAAAACCTTGCATCATACTAAACCGGCCTCTTGCTTCACAGAAAATCCTGTTGTCTTCTGTGATTAAAGGATTTCCTGTAGAGATGACAAGTTAAATAAAGAAAACCTCATGTGAAGTTGTGTGTAGGATATAGTAAAATGCAGATCTCTTATTTTGGGAAGCTGGAAAGTGTGATCTGATTACCACCAACTTATTCTTACATCTTAGCTTGGCTTGAACAGTGTTAGTAAAGAACATAGTTCTTTGCCCTGACCTCCAGTAATATATTGCTGTATGGCTAAGTATTATAAATATGCATATTAAAGAACCAAGGGACAAGCAAGTATGGATCTACATGCCCGTGATCTTAATGGCTTCCATTTTTGGAATATTGAGCTATGCTTCATGTTTTACCCTTTCTTTAGATATTCTGCTTTTTTACCTTAATGTGTCTGTATGAATTCCAGTGTGCCAGTTTTAAAAATAGGAATTCAGTATGTGGTCTCATTATACCTCTTCAGAATATGTAGAAGTCAGAGTATCATCTTGATAACATTCTTTCTTGATGTTAAAATCTGACGTATAGCCCAAGTGCTACAACTAAAAAAGAATACAGTATAAGAATAAACAGTTTCAGGAGTAATATATTATCTGTTCAGTATATGACATATTCTGTTGTTTCAGATTTTTTTGATAAAAGTGTAATGGATGGGATGTATGTGAGCTCTTGATAGTGAATTTACTGCTGTACATAGTAGTAGGCTACTTCCTGCTTAGTTCAGGGGCAGGGGAGGTGATGAACTTGACTGCTGTTAAGCCAGAGTTATAAAACAGCTGATTCCCACAGTGAGTTCTCAATCTTTCAAATGCATTCAGCTATAGTTTACTTTATTCTTATTTCTCTCAGCTTGGTTTTATATTAGTTAATTTCACATGTGGTTGTTAATTTTCTTATGCCCTTGTAAAAAACTTTTAATAGCAGAGATCATAAACCAGAATAATTTCTAGCTCAAAAATTGATACTTACAGTAATTCAAGTCCTGCGTATCCTTTGGAGTGTCATATAATTGAGAAAATTTCTAAACTGATGAATAGACAGTGCTGGATACTTTGAAGTTTGTGGCCAGTGACACAAGATAGCTGGGGTCCTGAGTACTGAGGCAAATATGTAGTGTTTCTCCCATGTTTCAGAGTCAGGGAGATGAAGCTTAAATCTAGAGAAAGGGCTAAAAATGGCAGGTGTTTCTTGCATTTTATTCTGATGTTTTCCTTTACATGCAGCAGAGAATACTGCTGAAATACAGGCTCTTGGCAGATATTTGTTGCAGAGTATTTGATGTGGTCTCTTTACAGCTGTAATGTCTAAGTATAAGTAGTAGATTAAGGTACTAGAGGGGATATTTAATTTTCTTCTAATAATTTGCTCAATTAAGAGGATTTAGTATCAGTATGCAGAATGTAAAGTTGAGAAGCTGAGAGAAATGAAAGGCTCTGATGTAGTAGTCAAAACATTCAAAGCCTCAAAATGACTGTTTTCATAAGGTTGGCTGGGTTAACTTTCTGAATGCTACATCTTTGAAATATCTTAGAATGCTACTAAATGTTTTGGTTTTACTGAAATAACACCCCTCCCTGTAGCACTGGCTGTTGTCATAGCATTGAAGGAGGGGTTATATTCAAGAGCTGTCCTGCTTCACTGTGAGTCTCCACAAGCTGTGATCAAAGAGAATTCTCAGAGCTGTCATGCAGCTTTGAGTGTTCCATACCTAGGACCTCTCATTCTGAGGAAGGTTCACCTCACACTGTGTGTGAGTGAACAAGTGGGGAATCATTTGCAAATGTTGGGGATGGCAGTTACAGCCTTGTGTTGCATGCAATACTTTGTAGGAGTTAGCAGAAGCACTGTTGCATCCTTTTGAATATAACTCTTTCATTCCCTGTTTTTTAGATAGGATGGTGGTTTTGTTTTTTATACAGAAAAGTGGTTTTTAACCATGGAACTAAAGATCTCAATCTTTTCCCAGAAGAGATCACTCTGTCTCTCATTAATTGCTTGCATTCATTCATGTATTGCACCTAAGAGGATTATTAGTTGGTCAAGAGCTCGCTTTGTCATAACCTGTCTGGGTTAGGGACACCTGCAGTTCAAAGAACCTGGCTCCACCTGTGTAGGACCCAGACTGCTGAGTGATAAAGAACACCATTTGTGAAGCAGTACTGCTTTCTGCTTACCCGCTGTGTTGTCAGGAGCAGCAGCATGACATAAATCCCCTTAGCTAGTCCTTTTGCCCAGGAGACCTAAACTGTTAAAATCATAGCATTGCCTGTGCATGAAAATATCTTATTTATTAAGTGTATGGGGTATTTTAAATGTAAAGGAAGGAATTCCAGTGGTAAAACCCTTCTGAGTCCTGTTTATCACCTCGTAACTGTGTTATTGAGAAGTTTAAGCAAGCTATGTAATTAACCATAATTAAGTGTAGTAGACAGTGTGGTACCTGTTCTGTTGGTATTAGCAAAATATCCATTATTGTGATGATTTTCTTAAAAAAAAAAATAAATACAAACGTTCCTTTTTTCTTCTGTAGGGAATCTGGCACCACCACCACCTAAAATATCATCTTCTACAAGCCACCCAGATCTCTTAAGTGGATGGGATTCTTGGGCAGATTCCCCAACAACCAGTAATGTAGCAGCACCACAGCTGAAGCCTGTTTCTGAAGGTACTGTAAAATTAAATTTTTCCATTAGAGGGAATAAGGAATACTCCAGATCTGATCATTTTAATCACCTGAATTTAGTCTGCTGAACATGACTTCATGCATTTTTGCTTTTTGTCTTAAATGGTACTTCAGTAAGACACTTGTGTAGTTTTTCAGATTTAAGTTCAAGACAGAACAATCAAATAATTTCACTTCTATATAGTAGTGGTGATTCTTGTAATGGTAAAAGATGTCATGAAGCATGACAAGAATGTAAGGAAGGTTTGCATGAGGTGTTCTGGGAGTAGTACTTTTACTCATTCTTTCAATTTCTAAATAGACTAGGTACATGATATATTTTCTTATTATACAGGTCAAGCTTTTACCACAGGGAGCCAGTCCAGTGTGTCTTCAGGTCTGTCTTTCAGCCAGACAAAATCTCAGAACTTTGATCCTTTTGCTGATCTTGCCAATCTGGGGTCTGGTCTTCCAGGTAAGATCTTACTTTTGAGAGACTATACTTAATGACTCTACTGTTTGATTTGCTTCTTGTACCCATACATGTTACTGATAGTCTATAAGGAAAGTGTTTCCTTCTAATTGTTAACAGCCAGCTTGAGGCAATTGCTGAGAGCTAATGAGTAACAAGAAAAGATTGAATCTTACAGATATTGTGTGAAACATCCAGAATATTTCAGAAGAAACCACAGTTATGATATAGAAACAGTAAAAGTACTTAATGCATCAGAATCTAGTTGAGATGGTAAGAGAAAAGGGTGCTGATTCAGGAACTGAACATGAGGTTTCTTATCTAGCGTTGATTAGTACTGTACTTGAAGAATATAAAATGAAAGCTGGATTAAATTAGTTAAATCCCATAGTTCCAAAGTGACAGTTGTTTTTCTGTTAATTCCGTAGTTTTCTTTGAGTTCAGTAAACCTTCACAGCTCTGCTGCTGACATCTGTCGTGTTTGTAAGATGAGCACAAATCAAACCCTGACATGTACAGGAGTACCAAAAGCATTATGAATGTTTGTCGGTTTGCAATGGTGTGCACAAGGAGTTATGTGCACAAGGATAAGACACATCACAGAGTAACACTTGTTTCTGGGATGTTATATTCACCTGAAATTCAAGAATTAGCTTTGCAGTATTCTCAAATAGCAGAAAACCAAAAGGCAGTATAAGGAGTTGAGGTCCTTGCATTTCAGAATTCACAATACCATAAATGTGACCAGTTGCCAAGAGTACAAGGAATGATTCACAATAGTGTAGTGTTGCTGAATTGTAGAAACATGTTTTCCCCTTAGCCTGGAGCTGAACAAGGGTTTTACCCTGTTGCCATGGCAGTTAGCATTGTATATTGACTTGAGTACTAGTGGAATTATCTTCTAGAAGCACAAGGTAACGTGTAATGTTTGACATCTTTATGTTGCTTGTGCAAAATCACTGCAAAATTCTGCTGTAGAAGCAGAGGCTGCTGGCAGTAAACAATTTACAAAAATTTTCTAATTTAACAATTCAGGTTAATATAGACTTGTTAAATCTACAGATAAACTGATTTCTTTTTACTGTCACACTATCTTTGACTTGAAGATGAAGGTATAGCACACTCTAAATCCAGTGGAAAAATTGAACTGATTTTAGCAGGATTTAGATAAATTCATTAGTCTTTCAATTAACTTTCAATAGGAAAAAGGACTGTATTAAAAAGTAGACAGATGTCACTGTTCCAGTTAACCTTCTCAGTCTTGAAATGAATTTTCAAGGCATTATAAGAACTGGAATTCAGACTGAGTGCTTTATTTTTCATAGGAGTTTTTTAGACTCCACACACAGGTTATTATTCTGGAAGAGAATTTATGAGCGTGCAAGCTGCTTAAATATGAATGATGTATAAAACAAAAGAACCAATAGCTAAAGGTAGTTAAAAGTAGTGTATTAGCATAGTGGTAGGATACCAATGGTGTTCTATGCTAGTTGGTGTTATCATGCTCTTCTTTTCTAGGAATGGTCTGGTATCAGAAAGTAGGAGTGTGGTGTTAAGAAGTTGCTGTGAATAGCGAGGCATTGACTTGTCCTACAGGAAGAATTTGTTGGCCTCAAATACTGACACAATGAATATAGAATGCTTTGAAAGAATAGTAGAGATAATTTTTCAGTGTGCAAGGTTATGTACTCTGGCGAGTAACAGATTTTTTTTTTTCTGTAGATTTCATAAGGTGACAAATGACTGAAAACTGAGTTGATTGCAACTGAATGCTTTCCTGAAAAAAAATCAATGCATTCAAAGATGTTTTTATGTGTTGTATTGCAATACTAGGTTTTATCAGGTGGGGTATTTAAAGGAATAGTAAGGTATCTCATACATGGCCCTTGGAAGACATCCTTTTGTGTAAGATACAACTATGAGCAGCAGCTACAGAAGAGAGGTTTCAAGAGCGGAAGTGTAAGGAAACAGTTTTGAAAAAGCAAACTGAGCTTACATTGCTGTGTATACCCAGAGAAGCTTGGCCTGTACCACACTGGGGTGATTACAGCAGTATCTCCTGCAGGCTGCAGTGTCTCTTTGATTACTATGCACTATTCCCTATGAATGCTGCTGTAGAATAATCTTCTCATCTTTCTTAAATAGTAGTGGAAGAAATCAGTAGAGACTTTGAAAGCTTTAATTTGAAAATATTCTCAGTATGTTTATTTTTTGATCATGTAATTAGTTATTCATTGTCCTCTGCATATTAACAAACATGAAAGTGTAATGAATGGGGAGGCAGAATGACTGTCACAGCCAAATGATCTTCTGGCCTGACCCATCAGATGAGAGTGGATGCTTCTACTAAAACTGACAGTTGAGAACTTGAGTTGTAAGAGGCTGGAAGACTTTCAGTAATGGCTCTAGCTCCTGCTGTCCAAATTACTTGTAATGAGACTCTTAACTTCATTTTATCCATACTTTTCTGTTATGTTTTCTCTTGTATAGTGATATCGCTGTGAATGAACTTTGTCGTTATATGTCAAGACCAAACTGTTTAACTTGTATTAAACAGGTGACAAATACCAAACTGAGCAGTTAACTTAGTATTTATTGTTAGGTTCCTCCAGTGGTGGACTCTTGAGTAGTGGATTTAGTCAGAAGACTTCTCCGTCTCAGAAGTTGGGAAATCAGTGGCAGAAATCCCCAAAACCACCAAGTACTTCATGGCAGCCTCAGACTAAATCCAGCACAGCAGCTAAGCCCAACTACACAGTAAACCTCAGTGTTATTGGAGGACGAGAAGAACGAGGAGTCAGAACCCCAAGCTTTGGTAAGTTTTCTGAAGGTATTACTTACAGTGGCCCATGTAGGGTTAGTCAGGTGCACTCTTACTTGCAGCTCTCGTACCTTCATATTTTTATTTACATTTAGGTTGTATCTAGTAGAAAACAGGAAAGCAGAAGTTCTTGGAAAATCTGGTATCCTGCTTTTGCTAAACTATCCTGGTATATAATGGAGACAAGCTGGCAATGGCCCAAATATATGCAAGTTTGGGCATGAAGTCTCAAGTCTATATTTACTCACCCACATGTGTACTGGTTTTGTATCATTGGGTTTAGAAAAGTAAATTTGATCTATCTGGGGAGAGATGATTGACAATGTTGCTTCATGTTCCATTTGTGATACACAGGTAAAGGGATGCAGCATTATTCCTAGCTGAAGAAAGTAGCTATTCTTGAGAAAGACTGGGGCTAAACTTACTGGAAATTCTTCTTTCAAACAGATATGGGGGCAAAACCAGGTGGTATCCTACTTGGAAATAGTCCTTTAAGATGTTCCAACTGAACAGGCTTACTGAATAGAGTTATAGGGATGGGCATAGCTTCTTCTACATCAACTTCCTTGGAAAATTTTATTTTCCTGGTGTGTTGGTATTAGGATTATACTTCCCTTTAACTGGCATATAAATGAACAGCAGGTACTTTTAGGTTGAAATTCTGTTGATCTGTATCTAGAAAGAAGTGACAGGATGGAGAGGCAGTGGGCATAAGCTGCAGCATGTTAGAGTCTATACAACAAGGTAAAAAAATGAATTAGCATGATGAAATGCTGAAATGGGATGTTGTAATTCCTCTCCCTTGAAAACAGATGTACCTCAACTGGACAGAGACCTGAGAAATGTACCTAGTTGTCCCTGTTTTGACTGGGAGTTGGACTGGATAACATCCAGAGGCCTCTTCAGAATTCAGTTATTCTGCAGTTCTCTGAAATGTGTTGGTTCTATAATGAGTATTCACTTTGGTGTTTTATCCCTTCATTATTCTGTGTAAGTTTCAACATTTAGATGTTGACTACATATGTTCAACTAGAGTATTGGTCACTTGAAAAACTGCTGCATAGCAATCAGAATTAACTTACAGTGGAAAAAAGGAATAATTTCCAAAATCATGAATATATAGATGTGTGCTCCCTCAAGTCTACTCCCGTTTTTAAGAAAGAGGACATGCAAGTATTTGTTCAGATGGATACATGTGAGGTTGTCTGTTCTGTTGGATTGCAAGCTTGTCAGTGGTCCCTTTTCTTCCTATCCTTCTGTTAGTCTTGTGGAGTTTGATCAAGTCAGTGAAGAATATTTATCATGGTAGTGATACTTGCCATGCATGTGTATCTCAGTGCAATATATCTCCCTCATTAATTTCTTCTCCAATGTAACTTTTCATTTAATGTACTTCTTCCTTCATAGGTCACAAGCCAAAAGTTTCAGAAAATGACTTTGAGGATCTCTTATCTAATCAAGGATTTTCTGCGAAATCTGATAAAAAGGGACCAAAGACCATTGCTGAGATGAGAAAACAAGAAATGTCTAAAGATATGGACCCCTTGAAACTCAAGGTTTGTTTAACAGTGACTTTTATTTAAATGAAAGTCTGATCCTATGCTTAGAACTGCTGAAAACAGAGCAAAAGAATACCATTACTAACAGCAAAATTAATGGTCATGGTTTAAATGCAGCCACTTGCCCTCCACCCACTGAGGGAGGATGGGGAGGAGAATTGAAGGAAAACTTAAAACTCACATGTTGAGATAGAAATGGTTTAATAATTGAGGTAAAGTAAAATAGAATAATAGACTTGATGGGGTTGGAATAATAATAATAGTAGTAATAAGGTAATAGTAATAATAATAATTTAAAAGAGAGAGGGGAATAAACCAGTGATGCAGAGTACAGTTGCTCACCACCTGCTCATCAGTGCCCAGCCTGTCCCCAAGTAGCAATGGATGGCCCCCAGTCAACTCCCCTCAGTTTGTGTACGGGGTATGATGTTCTATGATACGGAGTATCCCCTTGGCCAGTTCAGGTCAGCTGTCCTGGCTGAGCTCCCTCCAGCTTCTTGTGCATCTGTTTACTGGCAGAAAATGGGAAACTGAAAAGTCTTTGACTCAGGGGAAGAATTACGTAACATACTAATGTTTTAATGTCGTGTCAACATTATTCTCATACTAAAGCCAAAACACGGCACCAGCTACTAGGAAAACAAATACTCCATTATGATAAAATAAAATGAAATTTTGTCTTTATTTCAATCATATGACTATAGAATAATTAGCATGAACAAGAGTCAGTTGACAATGAAGTAGCAGTAATAATAGCACAAAAATGTGTGGATGGAATGCAAGTTTCTGTTTCTTTCAACTAAACTTGAAGAATTAAAGAACTGGTTTTCTTGTCAAACTCCCACTTCCTGAAGCTAATACTACTCTTTGAGTGTTCCCATAGGTCTCCTTAGAAAATATGGATTTAGCTGATAATACAAAACTATGCTTCAAAAAACAGGCAGGTGAGAATAGCTGTCTTCAGGGTACCATGTGCTTGTATTCACTGGTTAACAAGTGCTGCTGCTTCCTAAGAAATTACTAGAAGATGCAATTCTGGAAATAGGCTATATAACTAATTTGGGAAGTGTTATCTGATCAGCTGTTCAGATTTTTTTTTTTTTTTTTGAAGCATTACTCATTGATAGCATTGCATATTAATATCCTTTCAGTTTTGTTCTCTTTATGGTGTTTTAGAAAAGTTCCTAAAAGAACTTTGGAGGGATGCTGAAATTTGTTTTCACCAAATTGTGCTACCTGAAGAGAGAGTGCACAGCTTGCATGGGTACCTTTTAACACACATCACTGCAAGTGAAAATAAAAAATACAGATTTTTATTTACTGTATGCATTGTTGATAGGTGGCAGAGATTTTCATGTTACATAAACATTCAATGAAAACACTGTATCAGTGGCTTGAATAATGCTGTTACAGTCTGAAATGACCAATTACTCTAGTAACTTTGATGGGGATATCTCAAAGCACACTTTAGTTTGTGTTCCTCTGCAGGTTGCTTAAGTAAATCCTTTGTACAATACTTGTACACTTACGTGTTTTTACAAATCAAGTGAGAATTTTAGTAAATTAATCTTGTGCCCTGATGGGTACAAGATAAATGTAATCTTAATGTTATATCTAGTTGTAAAACACATTTTTAATTACTTCTGACAATACCCTTGTCATTAATTTTACAGGGGTTTGTAATATATAACTACCTCAATATTTTGTCCTGCAATGACTTGATTTCTGCAGTAAAGTAATAAGAATGAGCTACTCCCTAGTGGTAGATGCAAAATACCACTTCTGGGTGGCTAAGACAGTTGAACTTAGGGAATTAGTGTAGTACGACAACTGTACCTGAGTCTTAACCTTGTAGTCTTGGAGAGTGAAGATTGTCTGTAGGCAGGCTGAGAATCCTTACAGTGCTGCATTCAGTTCTATGTACTTTGATTTTCCCAGATTCTTGAATGGATTGAAGGAAAGGAGAGAAATATCAGAGCATTAATATCCACTCTTCATACAGTCCTTTGGGAAGGGGAAAATAAGTGGAAACCAGTCAGCATGGCAGATTTAGTAACTCCTGAACAAGTAAAGAAGTACTACAGGAAAGCAGTTCTTGTAGTTCATCCAGATAAGGTAAGTGTGTTCCTCTGTTCCTTTTTTACTTTGGAAGGAATAAAAACTACTTACACCACACCTTACTAGCCACTGGCAAATGCCTTGTTTCTTGATCAATACTCTCAACACTCTTCACTTTACTTCCGTTGTGTTCTGAATGTAGTGTCCTACTGCATTCAGGTAGTACAGGATTTTCCTTGTCATCCTGACACAGGACAGAATTCAACAGGCAAGTGTTTAAAAAATGAAGGATCCTATGAAAGATGTCCTGAGTGCCAAAGTCAGTTATGCTGGGTTCTGACTGGCTGCTGGCAGGTTTAATGCTGATTAGTGGAATCTGCCTTATTTCAGGTCTTTCAGTACTACGCACCTGTATATGGAGACTCAGAGGCTGCCATAGCAAAACTGTTAGGAAAAACCTGCTGAACCTTGTTTATTGAACAATTTTTACTAGACAGTGAAATTTACTAGAGTAACAATTTATCAGATGAAAAATATTTGATGAGTATGATATACCAGTTGTCTTTCTAAAATTATTTAATGTATTCCATTGTTTGTTAGTCTTCCAATGTATGAAGGTAGCTTCTTGTGTTGAGCTGTTGCTCTGGGCTGTTTTTTAGATTTAAAGATAAACATTGAATATATCTGGTTTGAATTTTCATGCTTGCCATCACTGGTGGTTCAGTGAGCAGTAGTCTAAATCTTAGGTTGCCTTATGTCCATAACAAAAAAACCCAACACATTCTTTGGATATTTTTCTCCCCCCCTATCCTTCAGTATTTTTGGCTGTGTGGCTTCCTTCATTTTCACGGTATTTTTTTGGTGTTTTCTATAAGCCCCTCAGTGCATCACTGTCAGAACGCAACTCTATTTAAGATATAGTCTTCTTTCTTGTTCTTTTTTTTTCTGCCACTTAGCCATTAAAGTACTCTCTAAAAGAGTTGATACAGTCCTGCAGCTGGTAAAACCTAAGCAGCAGGAGAAGGGGGAGGATACTGGAGAGGGCTCCGAGGCTTCCTTTTTATGTTGAAAAGAACATGGTAAAATAATTCGTCTTTTGGGACTGGGCCTTTATTAACCACGAGGGTTGAATGATTGTGTTGGCCTAGAGTTAGGGCAGCTGTGAAATAGCCAGGGAATTGGGAGCATACTGTCTCTGAGTATGGAAGCAAACACACAGGAAGTGCTGTATCGTTTATGTTGACTCTTAGCATCATTGACAGTCAGCAACAGGTTTTTCTCCACAAAATCCCATCCAGAAGGAGTTGTCTCAAATAGTGCTCAAATTTTATCCTTGCACTCAAGGTCTCTCAGGAAGCAATTCCAAAAATTACTTATTTGATCGTTAAGTAATAGTAACTAAAACATTTTATGAAAATAGCCTTGAAAACTGTTTTTAGCAAAGTTTCAGTTATTTATGAATTGCACTGAAAGCTTGAAGATAATATGAGGAAATCAAGGGCTTGGCTTTGTTTAAAATACTTGTGGCAGGCTTTGGATAAGGTAGAACAGCATTCTGTGTCTGCAAAATTATATTCATAAATCAGTGTAAGGTTGTCAAATAAGACAGCA
Source organism: Scytalopus superciliaris (assembly GCA_013400415.1). Classification (NCBI taxonomy): domain Eukaryota; kingdom Metazoa; phylum Chordata; class Aves; order Passeriformes; family Rhinocryptidae; genus Scytalopus; species Scytalopus superciliaris. The sequence continues at coordinate 268,132 of VXBX01002932.1, forward strand.
AATAGAAAAGGAGTGGGATCTTTTTGAAGTCACCTAATTCCTAATATTTGTATGCTTATGATGTGTTCTGTTTGCTTCCAGGCCACAGGACAACCTTATGAGCAGTATGCCAAAATGATCTTCATGGAATTGAATGATGCATGGTCAGAGTTTGAAAACCAGGGATCAAAGTCCCTCTTCTAAAACTTCGTCTTTCACAGAACTGCTTCCAGAAACTGGAGCTGAGCATTGTTGTGACTTTATTGCGCCTATGATTTATGAAGCACTTTTCCATGATTTCAGCGCAGTTTCTAGTCATGCACTTAAATGTGGGGATGTATTTTGTAAGATGTAGAGTACAAAGCATTACATAGATGCATTAAGAAAAAAGCTGCTCAGTACCTGTAGAAATCACAGTCTGGGAGTAAATATTTCTCTTCAGTTTTATACATGAAAAATAGAGTTTTAATGAAGCTAAATAATTTCTGATATACTAGTATTAATTATAAATCATTCCAACTTCATTGATCTTTGCTGTACCTCTACTTTCCCAAATTTGTCTGTTACTTTGAGCTGTTTTGTGATTCAGTTTTGATATTTGGTGCCTGTTCCCTTCTTCAAAGTGCTTTAGTTAGCAGCAGTGAATTTGCTTGGCTTATCTTAAACCTAAGGGTGTATATTTTCGTCTGTATTTTATGTAATCAATCTGATAATCATTCTGTAAATAATGTTTTCTGGCAATACCTGTGTTCCTTACAATAAAGTAACAGTTGTTCAGCCAAAAAGACCCCAGATGTGGGAAAGTCAGACAGGGTTGTTCTCAATTTTTACTTTTTTTACATATCATGAATCTGGAAACAAATTTTGACTTCAAGGTCTGCATGTTCCTGCTGTTGTGTTATTTATTATTAATCTTTGGAAGGCAGTACTATGATGTGTGCTTATCTTCCCAGTTCTTTAAATCATGTCTCTTGCTTCTGATTTCGGTGGAGCATTTCTTCCATTGCACTTCAGATACTCTAATTGAAAATTGTGTTATTCTGAAACTTGAAGTGTAAGCACAAATGTTTTACTGTGCTTTGATTTGTCTGAGTTTTACATTACTCATTATCATCTGGAGAGCATTTAAAGTGCTTTAATACGTTTTGCTGCATGTCTGAACTGTATTTTTGAGATATGTATGGCATCTGTGTATGTGAAAACATGGGGTGGGGTGTATTTGTTGTATTTCTGCTCACCTACCTTTCATGCACTGCCTAGTGCAAGATGAGTAGAGACACAACTTGAATAACAAAACTTGCCATGTTTTCTCATCCCTATTCAGAAAGCACTTTTTCACTAGTGCTGAGGGTGGATGAACACAAATGACCAATGACTGTTATACTCTGTGTAATAACAAAATGCAATTTTCATATCAAGCTTGAAAATAATGAAAATTAGTGTTGGGGTATTAAATCTTTGGCAGCAGTCTCTTGATACAGTACAGTTGGGCATTCCAAGGGGATATTTTGATCATCTTGCCTTTTTATACAAGAGGGAGGCTGTGCCATTGTCAGAGGTAACTGTTCAGCTGAGTAACATCTGAACAGAAAACGAGATTCTAATGCCACCTAAACAGTGTGTTGGGTGAGATTTTCCACTGCCACACCAGCCCAAGAGCTGATGGGTCAGAGACTTGTGAACACAGGTTACAATTTAGAGTCTCTAAGCTCTGATCTAACACAGTTACTTATTAACCTCTGATCAAAGGTTTTGTGTATATTTGCATATATATTCAGCTGCTGTGACTTTTATTTTTTTAATGCAAATCTAGGATCAGTTATGCATAAGAAAGGTTATATGTTATTCATAGCTGCATTTTTATTTCAGTTACTGCTTTGAAGCAGTCTTAAATCTCAGTAGATTCCTTCATAAAAGTATGTAACTTGCTGTCTGATTTAAAGTAAGAGTTATTTTTTCCTTTGGAACAGTTAATTAATTCTTTGTGTATGTGTTTTGCATCCATGGAAATAAAAGGCTTCTGCTGATAGAATAGGTTTGTGGGAGACCAGCAGGGCTCTTTACAGTTGTAGGGCAAATGCTGTCTAGTAATAGGTTTAGAAAGTCACATACAGATATATAATGACTTTGATTGCAGTCCTATATACAGTTGAGAGAGAGCATTTCTGAGGGTGCTGCTTTGAATAAGGAAAGACTTTTTCAAAAGCCCACATTTGTTTCAGCACATACAGGCAACTTTATTTTGAGGCACATATTTTTTATTGCTCTCTTCTTGAAATAGGTGTTTAAGAAACTAAACCCTGGAAACTGGAAGGAAAGTATCTTTCTCTGCTTTGTAGATTTGGTAGCATTTTCTGGATTGTGTCTGCATTAATCTGTTTTTATTTCTCTACTCTTGCTTGCAAAATTTTCTTGGAAGCTCAGAGAAGGACTTTAGATGTGATTTTAAATGAGCAGGGAAACATGAGTCTAAGTGTTTTATCTGGACCTGAAGATCTCTTGAAATTGATTCTCTCTCTTTAAAATTATGGAAAATCGTGAAGTTTGGCTGCGGATTCTTCCAAGAGCTGTTTGATAATTACTGAAATTTCAGTTGGGTTGACAGAACAGCTCAATTTACTGTATGGCTTAGTCAGCTCTGGTTCTCAGTGGGGGAATCTGGCTGATTTTTCTATCCTGCTCTTTTCTATGTAGTTGAATTTTGCTGCTAAGGTTGTAGGAGAGGCTCGGTTTGGTAAAACTAAATCTTGATATTGAAACTTGTTTCAGGTAAGGGTTTGGGGTTTCTTTCAATAACTGTGTCATTTAGCTGTGTTGCATACAAGAATGTGCAAAAAATGGGCATTTTGGTAAGGCACTGTAAGCAAACTATAATCTGAAAGTTAAAAAAGTTCAAGTGTTGACTATTAACGTAATAAGCTGAAGTTTTGTTTTCTGTGAAACACAAAGCAGCATGAGGACCAGTAAAGGTGCTTTTTAGTGTTAGGCTTATATATTAATTTTTTTAGTTACAGGAACCTGGAAAAGGGAAGTTAAGATAAACATATTTCAGATAAACATATATTGAGTCTAATGTTGCTTTTAAGGGAAAGGGTCATTTGGAAGAAAGGTCCTGCAGTTATTTTTGAATTCCTCTTAAAACAGTCATCAACAGTGGAAAATCTGGGAATAAGGGCTTTTCAACCTTTTGCGTTCTCTGCTTTGTTGTTAATTGTCTGTCTGCTGTATGGAATAGGACTGCACTCACACACACATTTCATTGCAGCTGTATCAGTGTCCACAAGCTGAAATGCTTTTAGAACAGGCTAAAAAAAAAATTATTCACCAGAGATTTGACTGGATTCTCTCTTTGCTTAAAATGTGTATTTTCAATTCATGCTTATTACTCATTGCACAGTTAAGTTTTGAAGTGCTGATGCCATGCCCTGAAAGCTAGAATTTATATCTGCATCTGCTGACAGTGACGTTTGAAGTTGAGGTAACTGAGTGCTGCCAGTAGGCTAATACTCTGCCTACCAGGCTTTGCACGGGCCACTTGAAGTTCTGTGGTGAAGCACCTCCTTGGCTCTTGCAGCAAATTGTGGTGCCTTTCAACCCACATTAGTCATTCTTCTGTCTGGTAACAACTGACTAATGCCATGCATTTTTTGCAGCCTACCAGGGTTCAGCTTTTAAAAATAGATAGGTTGCATTGTTATTGCAACAGCAAAGGAAAAAAAAACCCATAGTAGATTAAAGAAAGAGTAGAGAAGACCACCCAGGCTCTAAACTACATCTGAGATATTGTTTTCTAATTCTCTTTATTGACCTACCTACCTACCTCTGCTAAAAGCAGGTCTAGACTAGTAGAGAGAACCTGATTTGTAGCCTGCCTGCTTTTCCAGCCCTTTTAGAGTCCTGCTGGGTGACTGTAGCAGATGGCAGTACCAAGTCTTTGGCTTTTTGGTTTGTTGGGTTTTTTTGTTTGGTTGTTTTTTTTCAGATGTTTCTATAAAGCAGGGTTTATAAAATGATAGGGCATGTTTTCACTATCTTTTTTAATTAAGTTGCTTGTTACATTGCTGTTAAATCTGGACAGTCAGGCTTAACTTTTAAAATAGAGATCTGTGAAGAAGTGGTGTTAAGAGTGTGTGTGTCTGGAACCAGCCTGATGGAGATGAGTGGTGTGTTTTGGCCATGCTGGAGGAAGTCAGCTGGTGTCTCCAACCCTGGCATGGTGCTTTCTAGTGCTGTCAGAGTTCCTTGAGAGCAGAGTGTTAGTGGTTAGTCAGACATAAAGCCTGGAAGGAAAAGTTCCTCTGCACTGTTAGTTGGGTCAAGTTCAGATACTTTGCTAGTTAATGGTAGTTTTCTTCAGCAAATACAGAATGGAAAACCTACAACAGTGCTGATGAAGTGCATTTCCTTAGCACAGTGGCAAAGTCCTTGGTGTTGCACTTGCGAGGGTAACTAGCACTCATGAAAAATGCCTTGTTTACCTCCATTTTCTTGATAGTTCTAGGGAGTTCCTCTAATGTCTTGCCAAGCACAGAGCAATAGTTCCTTTCTGAAGGCAGGCTGTGTCTCAGAGCTTGCATGCGTGAGATTAGTATTTTGCACAAACCAAAGCAGAGTTTGAGTGTATCTGAAATCCCGCCAGCCCTCTGGGACTCTGGGTTACATGCCCCATTCCACCTCCCAAGGCTGCACTGCAGCTTCCCCGGCAGTGGCAGTGTGTTCACACAGCTGTCTGCCGCTGCCTTCCCTGCTGTTCACAGGATTGTTTCAGGGATGGCATAAACGTGGAAACTTGCTCCCTTAGCTGTGTCCCTAACTGTCTAACAATTGCAATGTAATGACTGCTTTGTAAATAAGTTCAAATTAACCTTGTATGAGTCAGTCAACATTTTCCGTCAAAAACTTCCAGGTGATTGCCCTGCGAAGCTGTAAAAGGAATGTATCATTTCCCACCCTTGGAGTCTCTCCCTGGTGCAGAGTAGCACCCATTTGCCCAGTGACTGGGAGCTGAGCTGTGGTTCTGACCTTAATCAATCTTGCAGTGCTTGCTTGCTCTCTGTTTGGGTGAGCTTATTGTAGGCTGCAGTTTAGACTGCGTTAAGCTTCTGACATATGCTCCAAAAACACGAATTCAGCTATTTTTATGAAGGATTCATGTTGTCATAGAAGCTTTATTACCAAAAGGGGATTAAGAAGCATCGTGAGAACTCCCAAAACTCTTTAGTGGAATGTACTGTATATTTGCAGTGTAGATTTCTAGAAGTGATTGTCATCTCTGATAAGGTCTTAGCTTGCTCTGAGATCCTTATTGTATTTACCTATAGTTGTGATTGTACTTTCTATACCTGTGGGGTTTTTTTCTGGTTTGGGGTTTGTGGAAGAACAGAACAGACACTCAAGTCCTGGTTTTTGCTATCTTTCAGCAAATGCAATGTATTGTGTAATTTTGCTACTAGTGAAATGAAAATCATACCTGTATGTATATAAAGGTAATAGAGTCAAATTAAGCCTTCTTTAAAAGTAGATTTAATGTTTGGTACAGTGTCCTTGAACAGAATATTTTGCTTTGAAATGTATTACAACCTAACCAGTGATCAATTAAAACAAGCAAAATTACTTTGTATGTTTCATTCTTTAGCAAGGGAGAAGTGGCCTGAACACCCAAATCATTTCCCCTGCTCTTTCAGAACAATACGTATGTATTAGAGAAATAGTTGTCATTATTATGTTCAGCCTACCAATCCTGTTAGGAACCAAGTGGTTCTTCGGGAAGGTCCCTTGGGTGCCCCTGCAGTGTGCTCTGGTGTTTGGCAGCTCAATTTTCTTGGCTGCCTGTATTGAGCTGGGGGGGTTCTCACACAGGGCCTGATGCAACAACGTGCTGCCCAAGGGAAGCTCTTGCCTACGTGTGCAGCAGTAATCAAAGGGAAGGGGAGCAAGGGCAAGATTGAGGCAGGATGGAGGAGTGAGCAGCCTGTAGGGATGGTGAGGGAGTGAGACATAGGCAGTGAAGGACTACAGATCTCAGGAATCTGAGGAAATGCTGGGAGGCAAAGGGTGAGTTGCTGCCAGGAGAGTAACTTAACAAGGTGCCCAGAAGTCTCTTTTAACTCCATGCTCTCAAGAATGGGCATCTTTTGTAGCTGGGAACAAGCCACTTGGTGACATTGAGAAAGTTTCTTTAGAAGTTAAAAGCACAAAAGCATAGGATTACCATATGGGTTCCCCAAGGAGAAGGGTGGAAAACAGGGAGGATATAGGAGGGTGGACAGGCGTGACCAAAGAAAGATAGGTGGGATACGCATGGGGCAAGAAAGAAAAGCATTATCAAGCAAAGCAAACTGTTAGGAAAAAGCCATTGTAATTGGGTAATGTTTTTCATATTCTACTGACTACTTTGAATAGTCTTGATGAGTTTACAAGAATTTAAGATAGGTCTTTTAGCATCTTCTCACTGAATAATCTTTCTCCCTGTATCCTGTGTGGAACATGCTGCCTCTTTTGCTGTTAATCAGTTTATTCCTAACATGCAAAGGTGCTGAAATATGTATTGATACCTACTCCCAGTCCTTCACTGGGTACTGGCTACTCTGACATGTATTTGGAAAGACTGGAGTTAGGAAAATGTGCCACAGCAGATAACAATCCTAAACAGTCAAGCTGGCAGGCATCAGTATGTAATTACACCAGGCAGAACGTGTTACAAAGAAATAGCATGGCCATAAATTCAGTCTCAAGCAGAGCAAACAGAACGGCAAGAGGGAAGGGGACATTAAAAAAAGACAGCAGAAACTGTATGTACTGTGGTGCACAGCACAGCCTGTAGCAATCAAAGCCTTCCAAATCTGCACTTGGAGACAACTGCTCTGGATGCTGGAGTGCTAAAGAAGACCTGATTTACCCTGACTTAGCACTGCCTCTGTTATGAGGGTGAGAGGAGGACTCCTGTCAGATTTTTGAGCAAAACTCTCTGAAGAAGGGCCAATGAAACACACAGGTAGATGAAGACTTCAACTGGAAGGATGCTTTTTAGTATGAACTTATAGGAGACTCTTTATCTCCTGTAATCTCAGAAACTGCTGGGAGTTCTCCTGGAGTGGCTTCAGCTCCTCATCAAAGGTCTGGGCACACACAAAATATGGCTGTGAAGTTCTCCGATGTATAGTGCTACTGGCAGGCCCAAAAATTAAGCAGCTAGCTTTGTGTGTGTTTAGGGGCTCATGTTTAGTAAGGCCTCACTTATCAGTTGGTAAATTGCACTACTTGCTTCCTCATGCACAGTTCTGGAGAGCAGGAAGACAGCAGAACTCTGCAGAAGACGGGATTGTCAGTGGCTGCCTCCTTTCAATATGAAATCTATTCAGCACATTTCTAATGTGCAAGATGACATCTGAAGCGACAATTCATCCATCTTGCTCAGGAAGCTAATTTAAATTACAAGCCTCTTCAAAGGTTTAACATCATGGGGATATCATGTACAGTGAAGCACTGAGTGTTCCTAGCTTAGTGTTTGAGTTTGGTGTTCCCCCTGGGTCTCATCCTCGTCTGGCTAGGTCCTGTCAGTTTCACTATGGAGCTATAAACTGCTGATGTTGACAGCCTTCCTAGCTGCTGCTCATGGTGTGTTTGGCCCAAAGACTTCCCTCTTGTTCTCCCTTCCAAGATTCATCTTTCTCTGGGTTTCTGGATTTTCTGAAGCAATGAATTCACCAGACTTTGTGTGAAAACTGACCTTCATCAAAGAAGAACTGGAAACAGCCAACCTGCAAAAGTTAGCCACTGTGATGTCTCATAGCTCCTCCTTCCTGCTGCACACCTGCTCTGTCCACATACTAGCCTAGGATGCCTTAAAGGCAAAACAGGTGCCAGGCCTATTCTAGGGATGTATGAACCACCTTTCTGTCATGTACGCCCTCATAGTGGGTGGCAGCTGAATTGTTCTCTTGAATAAAACGCACCTGACTGCAAGTGAAATTAGTGATCATCAGTAATCATGTTTCTTTGTTTTGATTGCCATCTGCTGGCAGAGTGACGTGTTCCTAGCCATTTCATACTTGCACCATACAGGTTTTTTTTAGCCAAGCCTGAGCCACATTAACCATTTTGAATGCATTTGTGTAATTCATATGTGAAAGCTGCAGGAAAGGGCTGCCTTTGAATGTCTGAATTCACAGGCTGATAATGCCTGAGGCAGAGCTCACAGCTTTCTGGAACTGGAAGAGCAGCAGAGGGACTCAGCTCCTCTCCCAGAGCTGTGCTGGGGAATGTGCTGTGCGGCTGCTCTGCTTCCAGCCTGGGCACTGCTTTAGTCCTTCAGGAGCCAACACGTTCTATCTTTGCTGCCTTTTTAGAACTGGAGAATGAGGAGACATGCAACACAGGAGTCTCTGAACTTGGGAGGGGGTGGACACATGACTGGAAAGAGCACAGAGAGTAAAGGGCTAAGGAGCGGCTGGGTAGATCATCACAGGGCTGTGCACTGCATGTGCCCAGCCTGTGGTCAGTGGGTGTGACCTCAGTACAGATATGCAAGTGTTCAGAGTGTGGATACTCAGATGCAGATGCCTGCAGTGGGAGAAGGCAGACCAGACTAAGCATGCAAAGCTTCCTGTCAGTGCAAGCTGATGTACTGTCCTAATACTTGTTTCCAGTAGCTGAGGCTGTGCTGACAGTTCAGCCCAAGCTGCTGCATCCATGGTGAGGTTTTTGAGGTGACAGTGTGAGATTCCCGGGTGACTGCCAAGTGTACTTGCCTGCACTGCCCAGCACTAGGCACAGGTTGGCGTCCTCAAGTGTTCTCATAGAAAAGACCAGTCTCTCAGTGGTCTTCCTGTGCTCCACCATGAATGCCACAGAATTCATCTGGTCAGCATGTTAAATACATTCACTCAAGTTCTGTCCTGGGAAGTTCCCTGTTTGAAAAAAAATCCCAACAGCTTAAAAAAAAACCTGATAGGCTTTTGTTTACCCTCATGCATGAAGGTATAAAATTCAGCCTAAATGACAGCAATTCACAAGGAGTTGATACCAAGATCTTAAAAGCAAAGTTAGAGTTTTACATGGATGAATGGTTAGAAACTTCTTTAATACTATCAAGTATCTTGTGTAAGGTAAATAAAATGAGATGAACTTCACCTTTTAATTCTGTTGCTATCAAGCGTAATGTGTTGTCTTAGTTTAGAGGACAACTAAGGTGTCTATTCAGACTAGAAAAAAAGGGCCTACTTCCCCAAAACCACCACACCCTTTTAAAATTTAAACCAACTTTAATTAGGAAAATGTGTAGAAAAGGATAGCCGTTCTTAACTACCAGATACACACATATATACACCTCCAAAGGCCCCCAACACCCCTGGCCCCCCCAGCCCGTGCCCGGGGTGGGTGTGAGCCCCTGGGGGCAGTGCCCCTCTCGCAGNTGGAATGCCAAGCAATCGGCCACCCCTTTTCTTAGCTGGTAGTGGGAGAGTTGGGCTTTGGCTCCCAAACTCTGTGCTGCTAGGGGGAGAAAATTCCATGCCAGGCTCTGAAACTGTAACATGCATCTGCTTCAACTGAGAAATTATAAATGCAGTTCTTTAATTTCAGTGCTATGCAAATAGTATTAGAAGATTATTCCTGATGCTGGAAGATCAGAATGTGCTGAATCTTTCAGATCTTTAGCATAGACTGGAAGATCTACTGCTGTGATCCATGATGGCATTTAATACTTCATATCCTTTTCCACAGAGAGAATGAAATGCAAGTGCATTTCCCAAAGACACTTCTCCTAGCACAAGCGTTTCCAGTTTCTGCAGAAGCAAACAAGAGAGACATTAGACCATGCATTATCCAGAAATGTGAAATTAAGTTCCTGTTCTATATCCCTTAACAGGACAAAGGCTGCATCAGTTTTAATGATCTTCACCTGCACAATGGAAAGGAGAGGGCACACATCCACCTACTGCTCCCACTTGTTTCCTCCTGGCAGATCCACTCCTGCATTTTCTCCCAGGAAGTCACCAGAGTTCAAGGAGAGGAAAACCAAGCATTTTTTTTTCCCTACTCTTTTTTCAGAAATTGCTTGAGGCTTATTAATTTTCCCTCTCTACCTTGTTCTTGTGAGACCCCAGCTGAGGTACTGTTCCCATCTCTGAAGCCCCCAGCATCACATCGTAGACCTGTTGGAGTGAGTTCTGAGGAAGCCACAAAGATGATCAGAGGGCTGGAGTACCTCTCCTAATGGAGACAGGCTGAGGGAGCTGGGGTTATTCAGCCTGGAGAAGAGAAGGCTCTGAGGTGATCTCATTGCAGCATTCCAGTATCTAAAGGGGGCTTTTAAACGGGAGGGAGAGGGACCTTTTACAAAGGCATGTAGTGGCAGGACAAGGAGCAAGAGTTTTCTTGGAGCCCAAGAACCTGGACATGTCCTGGCTTCATCTGTGGGCCCAGCTTTGCTTCTGAGCTGGCTCCTCCAACACAAGAAAAGAAAAAGAGTAAAGAGTTTATCCTAAAAAACCCAATGTTTTACTGCTAGCACTAGTTACTTGACCAAAATCTTGCCTTAGCCCTTCCTGAGCATTGCTCATTGGCATGCCATGTCCTATTTTCAGGAAAATGCTCTGTTGATAGAGGCTAATATTTTTCTTCTCATTTTTGGGTACATTTAGGATGGTCTTTGTATGTTCCATCCTCACACATACTAGTAGATTATACTATCTAGTCTCCTGTGAGTCCACATGGTTAATTATACTATGATTATTCAGGTTTGCTGTTTCTTTGTGTAAGACATGATTTCGCAGGAAGGAAGAGCCACACAACTGCACACACTAAACAAAACTTGTGATAAAAGACTTAGGCAATAGCTCAAAAAAAGAAGCTCAAAACAAGAAGCTCAAGACCACAGGACAAGAGCAGGCACTGGCCCTTAGACAGTTTTGCTGCTGCAGCCAATACAAGTTAGACAGTATGTGTCTAATCCTAAGGTAAATTGCAGGTGATGCATCTTAAAAGATTTTGCAGAAATGGCTAAAGTCAAAAAAGACAGGCTCAAGGCCTGACACAACCTGAAGTCCAGTAAAACAGTGTTATGAAGCTCAAGGTCTGCTCTGAGCATGGCTGAGCTACAAGGTTACAATTTCTGGGTAAGAAAAAGGAAGTCTGAGGCCACTTAAGATCTAAAATCTCGGAAATTTTAGAGTGCCAGTGATATGTTTGTGGCCAACAGACACCCACTTTCCTCTGTAAGGAATGTCCAAGAGTTACAAGGAATGAAGTCCTTCAAGCAACCTGTAGTACCATGGACTATGCAATGGGAGTTCGATACCTCTGATAACTTACACAGCTTCTAAAAAAACCTGTGACTTTGTACCTTCAGTACAGATCCTACAGGCCCATGTATTTCCTATTTTCTGATGTTTGACTGTGTCTGAGATAGTGTTTGCTCTTGTTTTACACATCCATTTATAGATGCTGAAACAGTTTATTTTTGGAGCATAAACAAGAAAGCAGCTGGCAGTCTAGGCAAATGTGTGCTGAGGCAGAGCCTTGTTTTCAGACACGTGGCTTTCTCAGAATTATCTGCTTATCGATCTTTGCAACTCCAGTGTCAGAGTCATCTGAAATAGTGGTGATTTATCTGTTTTTCTCTCTATGGCATTTTTGGAAATCTGAAGTGGCTCCCTTGGCATTAAAAATAACTGCAGTAATGCCTTCACTAAAGTTGTCTCCACAGCACAGAGACCTGTGCAGTGGGGTACCTGGCTTGGGCAGATGTGGCTCCTTGGTGACACGTGGGCACCGTGGCACCTGTGCTGCCTGGGCTGTGCTCCCACGTGGGTCTGCAGGAGGCCATAAGCCTTCACAGAGGAGAGAGAGGGTTGCTGTGGCATTAGCAAGGTGCTGCCTTCCCAGCAGGAGAATTTAGTAAGAAAATCATGCTTTGCAGTTCCACTTCTTGATAAAGGGCAGAATAAATATTGATGTGCTAGTAAGATCCAGCTGAGCTGTCTGAATAATCCTCCAATACATTATATAATAAAGAAGTGAATTCAGTGGGAGATTAGCTGTTTACACTGATCCATAATTGATCTCTAGCAAATAACACATCTACTTAGCATCTTTCTGCTTTCAATAAGGACCTTTCATCCTTGGGGATGTGGAGGATGAGATGGCAGAAGCTGTTTCCCACCTCTCTACTTGCAATGCCATGGTTTGCACAGTCGCCAGGATTAGGATCATACTGTGCCATGGGAGCCACTGCTGGGCAGTTGAACCACGAGGCTTTGCATGAGCAGTGTGTGACTACACAGACTGGTGATTGGGGTGTGCTGGATGGCAGAAACACATCGTTAGGCAGAATTGATTCTGCTCCTGCTGCTGCAGACTCAATACCAAAAGCTCACAAGGGAGCGGCTTCTGCATCACTGCAGGGGTGACTCTTTGTAGGAGCTCTAGGGCTTGCTGAAGCTGCTGCAACAAGTAGGACAACTCTGGGGTTCTGGATACCTGCTGTGGTCTTGGACCTCTGATTGCAGAGCAAACCTATTGGAAATATGGCACAAGATAGCTGGGAATCTGCACGCTGCTTTCCCAGGGACTCTGTCCTGGATCCACCTACTTTGTGTGGCTTGGGCCCCTGGAAGAGGGTCTTGGTATATTTGCTTTTGTGGCTCCAGGGCTGATGAGACCTTGGGGTTTCTGGAAAGCTTGATGCACTGTCTGTGATGTTGTGAGCCTGAAGCATTACAGCAGCTGACCACGCAAACGCAGGTCTAATTGGTCAGCATCACAGAAGGGATCTGCCCTTCTCCAGTGGCTCATGTCATGGCAACATACCCTTTTGTGCCACAGCATAAGGAACTGAATAAAAGGAATTAGGTGCCTTCACCTGGGCCTCTAGAGACATGCTCTCCTGCTCCTGCTGTTTCCCTTCAACATATCTCATGCTTGGGCAGGAGACCAGAGGAACCAGCCTATTGCCATGTGTCCTAGAAATCCTGTCCAAAATGTCTCGGAGAGGCCTGTCCCTGCCCCTTTTCCTGTCACAGCAGCTAAAAAGCATGGGGCTCAAAGTTCTCCTTCTGGTCCAAAGTTGCATTTATTGTTTTCTACATGCCCTTCTGCAGCAGGCATGCATCTCTGCATAATACAACAGTGCAAGAGGCCCTGCTGTTCAGCCTGGTTCTTCCTTGGTACCACAAAGGGACAAGCACTTCCCATAGGCTTCCCTCCCATCTGACAATGGTGTTGAGCTGCAGGGCACAGCACCCTTTAAAGCTTCCCATCCTCTGCCCAAGGAGCTGCCCAGAAGCAGGGTCTGAGATCGTGGGTTTTCTGCCTAGCAGTGAGTGTGCTTTGGCCCAAGAGCGGGTCTTAAGTACGTACTTTGAAGTCCTGCTGTGTTGTCTGGGTGAAAGGCTTGTTGGGTTGCAAACGGTGCAGAGCCCTGGGTCAATGCATCCCATCAGTGGGAAGCAGCTGACAGCATTTCTGCTGTCTGCACAGCATGATCTGGATCTGTCTCCTCCACGCTTGCTCTCTGTGTGCCAGAGGGCAGAGACATAATTTGCCAGCAAACAGATGCCTTGGGTATTCAGAGCACGCTGCCATACGCATGGCCAGTTTTACTGCTAGGAAGGCTTTATTTAGTGCCTGTGAAATGAGATAAGCCAGACAGTGTTACATTGATATCAGTGGACAAAAGAATTGAAAGTAAGGCTTCTGCAAAACAACAACAACAAAGAAAGATGTATTGAGTCTGATGTTAGATGATTCATAAAATAATTACCGTTTCTGAGTATGTCCTAATTTCAGACAAAAGTGAAAATACAACAGGATGAACAGAAAATGATGGGTTATGCTTTTGGAACAAGGCACCTTAATTGAGCCAGATGGGCCCAGATGTTTCCTCATACTCTCTGTCCGAAATGATCACCTATTCAGGAAGATACGTTGTGGAGGAGACTGTAAGAGGAAATTTTCCACAAGCAATGATTACATTAAGAAGACTTGAGGCAGCTCTTACTGCTCTAGTGAGGCTAATTGTGTATGAAAATAGGGACATTTTATGGCTGACTTAAAGAGGTGCTTACTGCCACTCACACTTCAGTTTGCATTTTGATCCAAGGAAGACTTTATAAGCAGTCTCCTCTCTCATCAGCTGGCTGTGACTACCAGTTTCCTTTTGGTCATCTGCCTAAGGATTTTAGTGTGTTTTGTAGATTTTTAGAATTAGATAGCTTGCATGGATTTTCCTGAACTGCTCAGGTAATTAGGTGGTGTTAGAAGTTACTAAAACGTTTTTCTCACACATTCTTGAGTTTTCCCAAGGACACAGTGTTTTGAAGAAGCACTTGTAAGACAGCAGTAGAGAAGGCCCAGAGCCTTTGGAGGAGCTCCACGGGGCAGTTCTGAGGGTGGAGCACCAGGGGAAATGGATACCACAAGTTGGGTATAGATAACACATACGTTAATTATTGAAAGTTATAAAAACTGTAACATCACTGAACCATGTTTGCACCTGGAAGCTTCCAAACAAAGGTACTGCTCTATCAGTCTCCATTAATGTTGTTTTGAGAGTCTTTTCCAGGAATTTTAGGCATCATGCTCTTTCTGTTCTGGTTAATGCAAGCAAACCTCTTCTCTCTGTGTTTCAGGTTTCCTGATGAGTTTGATAACAGCAACTGTTTTTCTTCCAATCTGTTTTCAGAGTTTCAGTTTGAAGTTGCACCTGAGAGAAATGGTTTTGTCATTTGACATGATCAACTTAACCAGAGACCTCTGAAGAGTGTCTCACACTGGAAATGCCTCCCTTCTTCCCTGCACCTGCATTTGAAGCTGTCAAGGGATTTATGTGCATGTGAGGAGGTTATAAGCACATGTGCACTCCTATGCAGATGTGCCCACAGGAGAAAATGGAGATTTAAGACTACAATGTTAGGTATCTAGTTGGTATTAGAAAGATGTTGAGGCCATCAGGTCTGCAGTGGGTCCGGGCATGGGGATGCTTGATCTGTCTGTCCTGGGTGGTCCCTGCACTCCTCCTCACCCTCTTGGCTGCAGTCAGTCCCGTGTGGTTGATGAGAAGGAAGGCTGGGTTTATTTTTCTGCCCCAGGCTGTGGTGCCCAGACACATGCCTGTGTGGGAGTTGTCCTTGGACAGCCCTGACAGCACACCTCAGTATCCTGTTACTTGATCCTCTGATTTGCTGTCCTTGTCCTTCCCTTTCTAAGCTCAGTTCCCTCCTAGATAAACTGAGTATTCATGCATACGTGACTCAACAGAGGTGTGGCTAGGAAAGCAAGGCATCAAACTTCAGGACTAAGAAACTCTTCTGAAGAAAACCTTGTTAGGTCAATTTTCTTCTGAATACTCTCAGAGTGAGGAAAAGGGGCATCTTCCACCTGGTCTATGCATTCAAATTTTTCTACTGTCGGCATCTGCATTCCAGCTATGGCTTTTTGAGTCCCACCACATCCCAAGAAGGAAGCTGATGGTCCTTGGATGGCATGGGTGGCACCTCTGCTTCTTCAGAGAGGCTCACTGGGAGCTCACCCTTCCCCCCTCAGCTGTATCTCAGTCCAGCTCAGCTGGGATGGAAGGCAGGGTATCATTTGTTCATATTAACATTGCAGAGCAGTGTTTCTCAGGTATACATGACTCAGCTCTTCCACTTTTGGAAACTAGTTCCTGCTAGAGAGTTTGTCCTCAGGCTGGTGGAGCAAAAACCTCCGATGAAATCCATTGCTTCCTTCTCCTCCCTACTTGATATAACTGGCCCAGAGATCTGGATTTGTTTTACAGCCAAACATGAGACTGCTTTTTGTGGCTAACCCAGGCACCGTGTTTCTCACCACATGCCTAAAACACTGTTGCAGATTGGCAGAGGATCAGCAAAATACAGTGTCTGAGATGGTGCTTGAGGCATGAGAAGCTGCAGCATCCATCAAACAACATCAGGTTCCTCCTGGGAAGGGATTCTCTAAAGAAGAGCAGTGGAAATCTGGACAGCAAGGACCAACAAACATTTCTGCAGAGGCTTGCTCTTCTTCAGCTTGGCAGCTTTCGTCTGAGCTCCTGTTAAGCACTGTGGCCAGCTGGTGTTCTGATTCTTTCTGCAGAGACCTGTTTGCAGGTCTCAGGTGGTCTAGAGCTGTATCAAAGCATAATAGTTCCTGAGGTGAATTGCCTTATAATTCCTATTTATCATATAAGAAAAGCTTACAGTTTTAGTCAAATCTTTAGCTGTGCTCTGGATGCCTGTGTGTGGATTAATCACTGAGAGCCTCAGGGAGCAGAGCTTATACACATGTTCAATTGTTTCAAGCAACACTACAAGCCACACAGCTGTTAAAAAAATTAAGTACCTTATTAACAGTAACTCCTCACCACCCCCTTATATCCATTACCTAGTAGCTTACAAAATCTCCTTTCTGCTGATGGGAATAATGGGCTTCCCTTTCCCCCCCTTTTCAGTAGGTTTCTGGGTAGGAGTTGGTTGCACAGAAGCAAAAATTACATGAGTTCCTGGCCTGACCTTGATGTAGGAAGCAGTACCCTACACGACACTCTCCCATGCTGCATGCAGCGAAACACAGTTGAGAGGGAGGTAGATGCAAAGACTCCCTGTGCATCCTCAGGCAATACAGCAGCACAGAAACATAAACCTGCCTTGAAACATGCCTTGATAGCTGGTTACCTGCAGCTATCGCCATCGCTGGACTTCAGAAGTTATAGATATTCATTTAGGAAACTGGCCTCCTAGGTAACCACCAATCCTTCCTTAAGCACCTCTGTGACAAAGCACAGAAGTCCATGAACCACAGCTCCCAAACAGAGATTGTTTTGTGCATGCCCTCTGGGATGTGGACACATTGTTCCCTCAGCTTTGGCAACACAAACACCACATTACTGATGGACAACTTCTCCCTTGCAATTCATCACAAGCTCTCTTCCTGAATTTTCTGGTTTTCCCCCTCAGAAATAAAGGGCAGTGAGAAGAGATAAAGACAAAATGCAGTGCTGTGAGATACAGTAGTTTCTCATCAGACTGCCAGAAACTCTCGTAAGGAGGGCGAAAGCTGTTCTCATATCTCTGGTTCATGTTGGTATGAGATACTGCAAGAGCCACTGAATCCTAACCAAAGCAACTTTCAAAAAAAGAGCTGCTTGGCAATGGATTTGGACACAAGGGGTTCAGGCATTTTGAAGCCTGGTATTCAGCAGCTCTCACCTGGATAGACTCCTCGGAGGGATCTTGCATTTCAGAGAATTCCTTTCAAACCAAGAGTCAGTTGCTAAACCAGGCACAGGAGAGTCCAAATATTTTTTCAGCCTTAGCTCTGCCCCTCTGAGTGTGACACAGCAGCTCTTGATTGTGAACACAGGCCTGCTGTCACATCAGCAGGACTGTGGCTTGGACTGCGAGTTGTGTTCACAGAAACTCTGGGAAGCAGCTTTTCCCATGCTAGAAACACTGTACTCTGCTTCCTGGAAGCACAGAAATGGGTAGGGATGTATCTACCACCACATGTACACTCTAGTTTCTTCCAAATATATGTACAACCCACCACTGTTGGTAAAGCAATCTGTTTGCCTCTGGGTATAAACACAGGTTTTAATTTTTTTTTTTTTGGATGCAGAAACAGAGACTTTAGCAGTCCTTAATTTCCAAAATAATTTAAATTTATCATGAATGGTCAAATCTTCCCGTAAAAATAGATGATCTTTTTTGCTGTCACAGCCAATCCAGGACATGCATTCTCACATGGGCCAGATGTCAGCAAAGGCAGAAAGAAACTTTAAAAAAACCCAACCAAAACGCAAGGGTCAAGTCATATAAATGTCATCATAAATGTTATCTAGTTACCATCAATACAGCATTGAGCAAAGAGAAGTGATCAGTAAATAAAAGACGACTAGCTCTTGACCTCCTAAAGGAAATGCCTGCCTTATCACTGCAGTTGAGATGGCTCTCAATAAGGGCTCTGATTCATTCCGGAGAGGACACCTTAGAGTATATGGGATCCTATCACAATGCACTTAGCATGGGTTCTCATCTCCACAGGCGGCTGCACCCTGGTCTGCCATGGCGTTCTGCAGAATCCTGCTGCTGGGGCTGTTTGCTGCTTGAAGCACCTGTCCTGCCCTTGCTGCTCCCAATGCATTGGTGAATCAGGCAGGCAGACTCAGCTGCAAACTGGAAAAACTTGTTGCTGCTGATGCAGCCTGGACTACACATGTGGCTCAGAGGTGTCTGCTTGTATTTCAGCTGTAATCCTCCCAGCCAGGCCCTAGTGTGTGGAGCTACAGCATGGATGTGCCGTTACCTTGGCAATGGGCCCCCAGTAATGCTGCCTTCTCCAGACCTTTCCTCCCACATTTCCCTTCACTGTAGAAGCTGGCTTATGCTAATCCACTAGCTGTCTAGGGAAACCGGGTTTCTCAAGAGTCTGGGCTCCTTGTATATTTGAGCATCAAACCCACTTCTTCCTCCACATTCAAGCCCTCCAGGCTGCACAGAAACCAGGTGCCTCCAGCAGCCGATCTCTGGTCTGGCACCAGTGACCCATAAGGTGGGGTCTCAGGCTAAGGCAGCTACTGGGCACTCTATCATCTCCAGTGAGGGCTGTCCACACTACACAATTAAAAGGCAAGTTTTTGTACCAGCTGAAACCCAGGCACGGACTCTCTTTCCTACAAAGGCCTAGGAGAGGAAATTAACTTTAAATGGATCATCAAAGGCTGCCAAGCAGTCAGCACAAGTCCTGGAGTGATGCCCACCAACCCTCTCCCATGGAGTGGGCTGGAGAGGGACCTGTATGTGTGGTCATGGGGTGCCTGCACACCTGCTATGAATTATGAGGGGGGGTTTGCATGTGCCCTTCTGAGGGGCTTTGCAGGGGCCAGGGGAAGTGTCTTTCAAGTGAGAGGCTCTGCATTGTCTGCCCTGCAGCTGAGGTATCTCCCTGAGACAAAGTCCTCTGACAGCAAAATATTTGCCCTGCTCCTGGCATCCCACCATCATGGGGACTTCCAGTGTCCAGGAGAAAATATGCCTGAGCACTTCTCCCAGAAACACATTTCTGAGGGTTCTCCCAAGGAGAAAACTCCTCTGATCTGGGTCAATGCTGTTTCCTGCATTTTGCAAACAACCATAGTAAATATGTGACTTGTTTCAGGTGTCATGCAGAAGCAAGTCAAATGCCTCTCGAAACATCAGAGAAACCTGTGCCAGCCCTCCAACAGCTCCTCCCCTAACAACAGCATCTTCTCTTCCTCCTTTTCCCAGGTAGTGTCAGGTCTAACAGTAAGTAGATTTGGGAGTTCTTCTGCTTTAATGATATGATAATCATTCTCCTTCTGTCCTACTTCTAGGCTCTCTGGCATTCAGAAAGGTCAATGGTTTAATTCCTAAAGGAGCTGAACACGTATTTCTTTTGTATCTGAGGAACTAAATAAAAGAGATGGTGATTTTTTTGGCACTTTATATTGGGGCCAACCTAAAACTTTCTTGTTAGTCTAGTTCCCCTGGTATATCTGCACTGCATGGACTTTGCAACTCCAGCAAGCAAAAGAAGCTCTAACAGCAAAGGCCATCTTTTGCCACCTGGTGTACAGCATCTGTCTTGTCTATGGGACACACCCTTTGAAGAACACTGTTCTGTGAAAAAAGAGGATGCAGCATCAATGTGGCAACAGCCAAACATCCTGGTGGGGAAGGATGTCAAACTGTCCAGGGAGCTGGGTGCAAGAAGGAAGAGCAATGGAGAGTGCAAGAAAGCTCAAGAATGGCCTTAAGAGCACTTGTGAACATACCACAGCTGCGCCTTACAAAGGATGCTGAGAGAAACTTCTCCAAGGACTTTTGGGGCCTCTGGCTGCAGCTGAGCTGAGTTACTGAGTGTTGGGAGGACATGTGCCTGCCAGAAGCTACATACCCTGCCTGAAAACTGCTGTGAACTGGAAGGGATTCACTTACTATGCCTTTATTTCTCTCCATCTGATGATGTTTCCTCAACAGCAGGTTGTCTAGTGCCTGTTCTGACAAAATCTGTTCCCAGTGACGTTCATGGTCTCTTCAGGGCCTCACCATGATGAGTGTAGCCACAACAGAGAGATGGCCCAAACATTGCCTGTGTTTGTTCAGACTGAGTAGGAAGGTGAAAAAGTGGCTGTCACTCCAGCAGTAGTGGTTGGTTGACTTGTTCTGCTTCCATTTCACAGGTGAGAGGGAAGGAGGTTGGTGCCTTCTGTTCTGACTCCAGTCTCAGCTGGCGTAACATCAGCTCAGTGGTGACCCTAGATGTCAGGCAGTTTCATGAGGATGCAGAGCATCTGCAGCTGTTTCAGAAGATTTCTCATGCTCTGGTCTCTAGATAAGAACCGAGTTCCAGGGGTTAGCTCAACAGAAGGCAGACTTTGCAAAGGAACTGAAATTAGAAATAATGTATTGAAAACGAGCTGTATTGCAGCTGGTGAATTGAAATGAATACACTGTAAATATTAAATAGAATACATAGCATGTTATCTAAATCCTATGACAGAAAGGAATACTTGTGTACCAAACATTTTGAAATCTTGAAAATGTTAAAATACCAGAGATGGGTAGTCAAACATTGCACAAACTGATGTAGCCCCATTCTGTTGCTTTAGTTTTACAAGAATCAGCATGGCTTGTAGACAGTTTGAGAGTTAAAAAAAAAATAATTCTGAATTACTTCTATAGCTTTTTACTGAAGACTATATTCCCTAGTTCTTTTCATTTTGATTCTGCTTAAATTGAAGGTCCTAACATAATACTCATAATCCTTCAAAGCAATCTAAGGCCTCTGATAAAAATGCAAAAATGTATTGCCTTTGTTATTTTCTTACTTCTTTTTGTGTGTATGCAACTTAGAGATACAAGCAGCTGCTGTTTGTTTTTGTTTGCAGAACACCCAAATCAGCAGGTCAGGTCCATCTCTGGGTTTTCCATATTCTGCTGAAAAGCCTGCAAACCTTCCCTGCATTCTCCAGACAGCCATTAAGCTTTCATTCCTGCAGGAGCCCAGACTGAATCTGCCTGTCTGAAGGAAGTACCAGGTGCTTTGTTCCTGCACCCTCCTTTGCTCCATGCCAGTTCTGAAACAACACAGCTGTCCTTACAAGAGACCTCTGCTTCCATTTGTGTCAGCTGCACCACCTGGGAAATCAATCACTGCCTGTATAAACAGCTACATGGTGGTGCTCACTGTATCCCACCACTATACAGTGTGAGACACCAATGTAAACACCTGTGCCTTGTCTCAGTAGTGAACCACCTTCACTGCACTGACTCCCAGTATGGACAAAATAGTGCAGGATTTCAAGCTGAGTCTTACTTCATCAGTAAAAGCACCTGCCAGCTGCTGCCATTTGGAGCAGAGAAGGCTCCAGGGAGACCTCATAGCAGCCTTCCAGTGCTTAAAGGGGCTGACAAGAAGACTGGAGAGGGACTTTTCAAAAGAGCATATAGTGACAGGACAAGAGGGAATGGTGTTGAACTGAAAGAGGGTAGTTTTAGATTAGGAAAAAATGCTTTACTGTGAGGGTGGTGAGGGCACAGGTTGCTGAGGGAAGTTGTGGATCCCTGTTGCTGGAAGTGTTCAAGGCCAGGTTGGACAGGACTTTGGGCAACCTGGTCTAGTGGATGGTTCCCAGTTGGTGGCCGTAGGGTCATAGCTAGGTGATCTTTAATGTCCCTTTCAATCAAACTGTTCTGTGATTCTATTATTTCACTGCAGTGCTTAAACAATGCCTCAGGTGCTCACTTGAAAATATTTGGTTTAAACGGGTGTGCTCTGGTGCCTTTTGTAGTCTCCTGTTTTCTACAAGCTTCAAATGAAGAAATTCTTTTTATCATGCTGCTGCTTGACTACAGCTCTTGAATTTACTGGTGTGTTGGTGTTCATTTCGTGGAGCAGTCCTGACTGTTAATGCAGCAGTGTGTGCCAGTCAGTGCCTGACCCCGAGCCTGGCCTCATGCAAACAATCCAAACTTCCCCTCAGAAGAAAGTTCTTCTGAGTGGGAAAAGCAGGTCCTTGGTTAACTTAACTGCCTTTTGCTCATCCTATTCTTAAGACAACTGTCCACAGATGGCACTGTTTGGCCACTTTATATGTTTTCTTCTTGTCTGCATTTTTTTAAGTTCATAGGCAGTGTACAGCCTCTGAAGAAATGCAATAGTTGTTTCCACAGAGAAGGGAGGGGCTGCTTCCCAGGAACCATGGCTTGATGACGGGATTGATTATTTCTCTCTGGTTTTGGAGTCTCTCCCATAGATGCTTCATTCTCTTTGAATGTCAGTGCTTCACAATTCTCTGCTCTCCCCAAGCCCCTTCCTCCCATGACAGATCTTCTCCTCTGTCACCTTTGAACATTCTTAATATATTGAAAACAGAAAGAAACTGATAGCAGGGCCCTGCTGTACCAGTTTAGGTGGTATATCCTGAGGCATCATACTCACAACTTGCTATCTTTCTTTGCAGTTCTAGATTTCCATACTTACACTGTCAAGGATGTTTATATTTCTTCCCTTTTTTTATCATCTTTTTTCTTACTCATTCCATTGTTAAATCACACTTCAACTATTTAAAAGAAAACCAAGATGATTTTGATACATTTTTTGTCCAGATAGAGTTGCAAGCTAACAAAGGACTTCAAAGTTGTTAATAACTACTAAGATTGTTACTGTTACAATTTGAGGAAAAGACAAAAAATAGGGTTTTTGTTGCATTCAGCACTCAGGGAGACCATGAATCACATAAATACAGGGTAACACGATGGAGAGAAATGTTCAGGGAGAGAAGCATAGTGGCAGTGAAACCCATGGAAAGAATTAAGTTTCTTATTTAGTAAGGGAAACAATGAGATTTGAAAGAAAGAAAATATCTGTTCAGTAAAATCATGTTAAAACAACAATATGAGGAAGGCAAACATGCTGTTATGCAGCTTGGGATGCTGAGGAATAGCTGATTAAGATAAGCAAACTCAAAGATTCTGACTGCAAGAGCCCATTCAGAGAAAGGACTGATCTGTGATGTCATACAGAGGGTAACTTGTTTAAATTTCCCCTAATGATTTTCAACACAAGAAGTAGAACTGGATTATTTAAAGAGATGAGAGTGATGATACAGCATGAGTTTCAGTAATCTAATGTGATAAGATTATGGTCTGGAGAACCAGCAGCCAGAATCTTTGTGATCACCCAGAAACAGAGGTAGAGCAGGAGAAACAAAACATGTGACAGCATGCCAGTTACAAAACGATCAGAATACTGCTGGGACACTGTGGAGAAGCTCTTCTCATATGCCATGGCTATTGCCAGCAGAGAGGAAAGAGACTCCCAGGGTCACTCAGGACCTATGGGGGACTTCTTCAAAACTCTCTGCAGTGCTGCTCACTTGCAGTATTGAAATGAGGCCCAGTGTGACAAATTATAATCTTGGCAGGTGCAGCACCACCAAAAAGGGGGAAAGTGCAGTGACACTGTCCTCTACGAAGTCCTCAGTGCAGGGTGATGAAAAACCTGCTGGCAGTGAGAGCAGATAAACTGGATAACATACAGTTCTGGCACATGAACAACACATCGCCAATATGTTGAGGGTGGAAATTTGCAGCTTTCTAGCAATTACAATTCATCTTGTTCAAACAGAAACCTGAGAAGCCCAAACAACAGCAAGATGCAGTGTGACAGGTTTAAAGAGGACAGCATATAAGATGATGGAAAAGGAATGGCTTCAAAGTCTGAGAGGTGTCCTCTTCATCTACTTTGCTGTGCCATTTTGCTTGACAAAAAGAGGTGCAATTTGTCATAGTTTCTTCTTCCTTGTAGAGTTTTTGGGACTGAGCTTAATCACTGTTACACTGTTACTTAATAATTGTAAAACCAAAGGGAAAAAACTCCAAAAACCAAAACAGAGGAGAAAACAAATAAAAACCATCTTGACCTCCCATTGTAGCTATTATACTGTGTTGTTTTGGTGTTCTGCATCTGCTGATAATTTAACTACAGTTGAGTCTGTTGTGGTTTAAAGTGGAGTGGGTAATGGAACACTTCTGCTTCAATAAAAGAGAACATTCAAATGCCTGTCCTAGTAGGACAGGCACTCAGGGAATGGAAAACCATTCTCACTAAGGGTTATATAGAAATCTCATCTTCTTGACAGTTTTTGATTCTTTGTTACAGTAATTCTTGTCCTTATTGAAAGCTTTCAAAATTCATTAAAATGGACACAAAATAGTCCTATTTTTTTCTTTTTCTGCTGTCAGAAACACTGGTGATCTTTGAAAATCTTTCAAAAGCTCAGACAATTTCAGTGTTGCTGTGATCCAAGTCTCATTTTCCATTTTGAGAAAATAGGCACTGAGTACAGCCTAAGTAAGGGAGAAATCTTGCTTAAGCATTATTTCACTTGATAGATATGCCAGAACCTGTTTTGGAAATGAAAAGAAAATTCAGACAAGGAAACTTTTTCAGTTTACTAGTGTAGATAAGGTTAACAGCCTCCAATCAGATGTAAGGACTTCCTGACTGATTTACTTTGGAAACACGACCTACAAGCTTATAGTGTCCCTATATGTCAGTCTTAGTTCATCTTAACATTTTATTCCCCTTAACAAGTACAAGGAAAAAAGGCAGAGAGGCAGCAGTGCTGCATGACTTGAGGAAACAGGTGGCTGAGTGACGTGGGGAGGACTTATGAAAGGCTGGAAGTTATATCAAGCTCTTCAAGATTTAAATCCCTAAAGATTTGAATCAAACTGCAAATTTTTTGTTTGCTAATTGGTTGATGTAGCTAGACAACTCTGAGCAAGCAATTGCACTGTCAGTGTTGTATGCTTGGCTAATCTTTTGTTTTAAGGAAAAGGGAAGACAATCCCAAAATGAATGGACTGACTGGACGAGAGCCACCAGGAGCGAAGTCACCAGGACTGAGCAGTAACTGGGGGAAGGTAAATCTGGCAGTGGGAGATGCGACCAACAACTCAATGCCCATCTACTCAAAATGGACCCCAGACTCAAATGGAGGGAAGAACTGTGTCTGTGGATAAATTGGCATGAGAAGCAAGGTATCTAATGACTAAATTGGGGTTTGGCTATTAATTACTGAAAAAGTCATATAATCTGTAGGCAATGATTGCTAATGCCTTTATTTGTTAAAATGCATAAATAGTGTAAAGTTTTGATGATCGGGGAGCCATCCTTTTGTGGGGTACTGCCCAGCTCCCTGCTTTGTGCAAACCAGAATAAAAGAATTGAAATACCTCACCTTAGTAATCCATGAGACTTCATAATTGCCTCAATGGCAAGGAAAGCAAAAGGTCCAGCCATTGTAAGAAATGAAACTGTAAAAAACCTAAAAGGTTTTGTTTTTCTGCCTGGCAAATCACTACTTTCTTGGCATGGCTGCAGGTGCAAACACAGGGACAGGTAACTACAGTGTGGTAATGCAGATAGTCTATCTCTGGGACCAACTTCCATCAGGTGACACTGCACCAGGCTTGGCTCCCTGCCGAGACCATCCAGGCAGGCTGAGCTCTCTCTGAATACCCTGTGCTCCTTCACAGGGGATGCAACAACTGACAGCTTCCCCCCATGGAAAACACAGCACTCTGCCCTTGCAGAAGCAGGCTGGGAAAACCCCCAAGGCAATGGTGTTGGAGAGCTAGTTTACTCAGGACATGGAGGAAAGAGGGCCCAGGCATGCTGCAGGATGACTCTGGCACATGCAGGAGCAGCTAGCCTGTCCCCACAGGGGAGTAAGTGGGTACATTTGCCTGGAAGGCTGTTAATTGGTGACAAAGCTGTCAGAGCAAGAAATTCTAGCTACAGAGCACTGGAAGAGATTTATGCTGAAAATATAAGCACTTGAAAACCTCTTTGAGAATTTATTGATGCCACAGTTTAACGATGCTGCTTAGTTACTTTAGGTGAGTAAAGACAGCTAAGTTCCTGTTTCTTCCCCCCTCACAAAGGCTTTCACTTTGGATAATTTGCCTATGGACAGGTTCTTGTTACCCTGACCTCCCTGCAGCCACTGACAACTCTTATTAAGGCTCCTTGTATAGGTTTGGCTTCTCCCTTGGTGATGGCTTGGCTATTCAGCATGGAAATTTGACAAAGTGTACACTTCAGTTAACAAACACAGCAACAGCACTGTTAATGCCTGCTAGGCCTTCTCACTCTCTTCTTTCTTAAGTCAGACAGCTGAATTAGTGCCTGGAGCATTAAGGTGAGCAGGCTTACCATGCTAGGTTAGTGCAGCATGTCAATTCCCAGCAGTGAAAAACAACACATAAAGACTTCTCTCCTGAAAACAAGTGCACTAAGAAGTGTCAGAGAAGAAGATGGTTTCCAAAGCAAGAAGGGCTTCCATTATGCTCTGGTATGTTTCGACACAATGTGGTGTTTAGCTACGAAAAAATACCTAGGTTTAAAACAAATAAAGGCAGTGTTACTGATTTTTGAAGTTAGCTCACTTTCAAAAGAAACCTTGGGCTCAGAGAAAGAAGAAAAGTGAGGCAGGAGGGCTATAACGATTAAAAAAAAATCTTTACTGGGACTTCTTAGGAAGGTTATTTCAGTAAATTCATATGTCATGGAAGAATGTAACTACATTTCCTACTTCAGCACTGCAATTGTTTATCACCACTGCTCACAGGGACCCAGGAAAAGAGGATTTCTGCACCATGAGAAATTCTCAATAGGACAATGACCATGTAACTAAAGAAAGCCCTATAGCATTAGGCAGATTAGGCAAACCAGGAGGGCTGGAGGGTGTTGAAGCCGTCACCTGCATGCAGGGGACAATGTACTAATGGAGAAGCAGTCATCATCATCATCATCATGGCTGGGCTTTGCAAACAAAGATTTGGGAAGGGCTCTCCCCACGCTTGCTGCAAGGGCGCTGGTGGCTGAAAAGGCCAATGTGAGACAGCCAAGTCTGGTCACAAAAGGCACAGTGGAGTCTCCACAGGCTGTATTGGCGAGGCACGGCTCTTTCTGTGCTTTTTTCTTCCAGACTGATCCTGCGTGCGCTCTCAAAGGAAGCAGCAGCGTTATAGATGGTGTGCCTCCATGCCTCCCGATTGGAGGCCAGAGCGGACCATTGATGGTGGTCAATATGGCCAAGGCTGAGGTGTTGTTTGAGGGAGTCCTTGTATCTCCTCTTTGGGGCTCCTCTCTTGCGGCAGCCGGTGGCAAGCTCACCATAGAGCACAATCTTAGGGAGGCGGTGATCCTCCATCCTGGAGACGTGCCCTGCCCAGCACAGCTGCGTTCTCAGCAGCACAGCCTCAATGCTGGTGACCTCTGCCTGCTC
>VXBX01002932.1:300628-325081 GCA_013400415.1 Scytalopus superciliaris
GGCCCTGAGGCGGCGGCCCCAGCAGTGCTGTTCGCCTTCCCCGGCCCGGCTCCGCTGGAGTGCGGCGGTGCTTGCCCTGCCCGCAGCTGGTTGTGCTGTGTGTGTGTGTGTGTGTGTGTGTGTGTGTGTGTGAGTGTGTGAGTGCCTTAGTGCCGCGTCAGAGGGACTGCAGCACCTCAGCGCTGACAGAGCCACGGCCTGGGAGCGCAGCTTGCCATGTGCTTCTGTGAAAGCACTGTCCGCACAGGCCCTGCTCTGTTCTGCAGCTGAGTTTGCGAAACCACAGTCTTCACGTGTCTTTTTAATGAGAAGTCGGAAGGAGATGTGCTGATAATGTAGCTGTCTTATATATCCAGCCACAAGTTGCATTAAGTAATGCGAAGAAGACTGTGTACTTGAAGGAGTGTTCTTCGTGAGTGTTTGGAGCTTGTGTGGTGAAACTTCAGGTTCAGAGAGCAGCTGAACCAAGTAGTATTTTACTCATACTTGTGCGTGGGACATCTACTTACGGAGTTACTAACTTGGTGGAACAAGACTGTAATTGCCAAACTGTGTCTTTATCTGCCTATTATTTATTGTTACTCTTCTAAAGTCTGTGACATTATTTTTTACAGAATCACAGTATATTCTGAGTTGGAAGGGACCCACAAAGATCATCCAGTCGTTACTGAAATTATGGGACATGGTGGAGGGAAGAGAAGGTTGTGTAATGTAGAGTGTGATGTGCTGATGTTGGTTAGCAGGAACCCTGAAAGAATCTCACCTGGTAACAGACGGGAGTGGATTCTGCTGAACAGCATGTTGTGTTTTAGCTGGACTTTACCATACTGCCAGAGATGTTTGATAGGCTGCTGTGAGTGAAATGTTGCATTTGCATATGATTATTAGCAGGAAAGTAATGTAGAGGGAGACTGGGTGGGAGGGAGATGTCAAGCAATTGTGTTTGAAAGGACTGGTTTGTGCTGAAGAGTGTAAATGTGCAACACAGGGGTCTACAAGCAGTTTAAATTTAGGTATGTCACTAGTAATCCTAGGTGTAGGATGGAGTGGCAGTGGGAGAATACTTTCTCTCTGTAGTTCTTGGGTTGTGATTTGCTTGCAGATTGATCTCTTTGTCCGGATGATAAGCTCTGAAGACAGGGTATTGCTTACTAAACACACAAAGCAGAAGGCTTTCAACCTACTTTAGATCTGTTCAGAAAAGTATAATTCTCCAGTGCTTCTGTATTTCCTGAATGGTTCAATTTGTGAGTCCCAACTGTCATTGCGTCCATGCTGTCTTGCCTGTGGGATGGCTGTAGTAGAGAATCCCTGCAGCACATCATTGTAGTAATTTTTGGTAGAGAATTTATGGTTTTCTTCACAGCTTGCAGGAGTTCAGCTTAATTTAAAATAACTGTTTTCTAAGTAACCATAAATAAGCATACTGCATGCCAAGACTTGCATAATGTGCTGCTTTCACTATCTTACAGTAAGTATTTTCAGGTGGCTTGTAAGTGACTCCACATTCATTTGAACTTCTCAATACTTTGACTTACTGGTGAATTACATTGTGTGAAGAAGTTAGGGGTAGGGTATATGTGTTTATCTGAATGTTTTTGGTATCCAGCAAGTATTCTTTCACTAAGCAAGTGGATATGAGTGAATTATGAGAAAGATTTAACCAACTGTATGTGCAATGGTGCCTTCTTGTTTCTCATGGAGAGTCAAAACATGCCTTCTGAGCTGATAATTCAGGTTCTGGAAAACCAAAATTATCAGTTTAATTAAGGTTGCTGGCAGTTAGCATTTTTTTGTTGTTGAGATTTCCTTCTTCTCTTTGCTGTGCCCTCCTCCATCATTTCCTCATCTGGAAAAATCACCAGCAGTAACGAGTCTGTGAATGTCAGTTTACTGATGCTTATTTATGTACCCCAAAATACAGTTTCTGAAGGGGTTTTTTTTTTTGGTTCTTGTGTTAGATACACAATTATCTGTGACCTTTCCAAATTGTCAACCGCTTACGCAGAAACAAACTTTACACTGGGAGTGTAGAATCCCTGCCTTTACATAATGCGTATACTGAGAAGTCGACTGCACACAATGTTGTCTGAGTAGAAGTCTGTGGGTAGGGTCCATTCTGCTCATCTTGCCCCTCCCTCTTTTTTCCTGGTAAAGAAATGAGACCTGTAGAGGTTGAGCCAAAAGATAAATGTCACTACATGGACCAATCTCCATGCAGATCAAGAGTTGCTGTGGCCAAAATTAAGGCCATGCAAGAGAAAGGTGGCCTTGAAGGCAGGATGTTGCCTGCTGCTTGACGCACAGCAGCATTTTGCTCTGCCCATCCATCTACCATGTTCAGGGACTTCTAGAATTGGATTTTGGCCCTGTAGCTGCCATCACAAAACTAGCCCGGCAAGGGCGCACAAATCTTTTGCCTTCAAATTTCAGTGAAATTGTCTATTACTTTGTAATTTTCCCGTTAGCTTGTGGTGAAATTTGATCAAGAGGCATTGCTTATGTCCTGATGTGCCAAACGGAGTGTTAGCGCATGTGAATGCAGCATCCTTTTTCTAACAAAAGTTGTCTGTTGGATGTATGTAGTTCAGCTTTATTGAATTAACAAGAGAAGAGGTAGCAGCTACCCTTCTTATTGCTTTGAACAGTCTCCATTTCAGAGCTTTTCCTCAGTTTTCCTAATTTCACATCACACATTCCATTCACATTTTGTTTGACTTCCTAGATGCTGTATTTGAGTTGTTGTGTTACTCCTCTGCTGGATGGCCTGAGAACCCAGCATCCTCTGGTTGCTTCTCATGTTGTCTGTTGTTTGCAACTTCTCATTTCCTAACATAAAATTAATAAAGAGTTGAAAGCACTTCTGTGGTGCAGTTGTTCTTTTAACTTCTGTCTAGTCTTCTGTAAAATTTGTTGATGACTTTCATATACCTTGTTTTTTTTTGCTTAGGAATGGTTTCTAACTGGACGAAGATTCCTCCACCGCTTTTCCATAAAGTTGTCATTGTGCTGATAGATGCTTTGAGAGATGACTTTGTGTTTGGATCCAAAGGTAAACAGTTCATGCCATACACTACACAAGTTGTTGAAAAAGGGACTTCTTACAGTTTTGTTGCTGAAGCAAAGCCACCCACTGTGACTATGCCTCGAATTAAGGTAAGTGAGGTTTTTTTTCTGTTTCATTTGGGAAGGTTTTGAAGTAATTGTTTCATATGCTTGGAGTTGGCATAAGGGACAGGTTTGTTGTGTTCGTGCAATCTACGTCTGAATCTCTTTGCTATAGCAGTATATTGATAGAGTTCTGATTTGCAGTCGCCCAGAGGCTAAGGCCCTAGTGCAGGCTTAAGTGATTGACACAATATTTTTGTCTGTAATCACGGGAAGGCAGTAGCCTCTCGGTTGTCTTCCTATCCAAGAGCATTTCTGTTGGTATTTCTCCATCTTCTTGTAAATCCTGTTAGAAAATCCAGTTTATTATTAAATTGTTTTGTCATAGGGGTGTTTTTGAAGAGCTTAACAAGGGAATTGTGTGAAGTTCCAGGTAACTAAAAGATTAACTGTGGCAGTGTCATCAAAGTACTTAATCATCCAGGCATGTCAGTGGTGGATCTGAGTGACATCTCTGCATTGAAGAAGCTGAGGGAGTGATTGTTGGTAGATCAGCTGGAAGGCCAGTGAGGGCGTGAGGGGGAGACAGTCTGGTAACTCTTCACAGATGGACTTAATTGCATTTTCTAGAGGTTTCTTATTTATTGTTTTGAATGTGCTATCATTATGAACATTAAGTCAATTTACTTAGACCTTTTAAACTGTTGTCTTAATGATTTCATGATTGGTAAATGAAGCAAATTTCAACTGTCATACAAAGTCGTTTTGCTGTCCACTAACTAAGGCAATATTATTTTTAACTTTTGTAAAGAAGTTTTTGTCTCTGACATCAACTAGCACTGTACTGTGGCAGGTGAGGTTATGTGTCAAGGCATCTTGTATTCTTTTGCTTTGTTTTGTTTCTGTACTGAAAATATAATTTGCCTGCCATGTGGCTTATTGCTTCCTCCCACTTACACTGCTGCTGTCTTTTGATCACTGGAAACTTCTTGTTTAATGTGTCTCTTTTCTTGTTTCATGTAGGCTTTGATGACTGGTAGCATACCTGGTTTCATTGATGTTGTTGTGAACCTCAATTCTCCAGCTCTGTTGGATGACAATCTGATATGGCAGGCAAAAACAGCTGGGAAAAGAATAATCTTTTATGGTGATGATACGTGGGTTAAATTGTTCCCAAAACACTTTGTGGAATATGATGGAACAACATCGTTTTTTGTGTCAGACTTTACAGAGGTGAGAGGTTTTACATGATCCCAGGTTAAATAAAGTGACTACAAACACACAGTGGCAACTTGTAAACAAACACACAGTGGCAACTTCTAAGAGTGAATAAGTAAAGCTATCCTTGTTCTGAAATACGCATCTGGCAATTAAATAGAAATTGGATTTATGTATGTTTTTGGTATGGGCACTAGGGAGCTAAGCATGTCAGTCCTTCATGCATATGCTGTGGAAAGCGTTTCGATGGTGCAGTAACCATCAGTGTATTACTGTATAACTTTCCTAAACATATGATTTTCTTACAAAACTTCTTGTGATAGGAAGTTAGACCCATTGCTTTGTTTAAAAATTCCACTATCCACACTTCTATTTTTGCTATCATATTTATAGTAGCTAGTGCCATCTTTTATAGGCCCATTAATATATCATCTTGATCTCCTAGAGGCATAATTCTGTAGTATTGCATTACTTTTGTAGTTGCAATGGTAGTAGTAGTTCATTACATTTTCTAACAGGGAGCATAAAAAGTAAATGAAACACTGTGAAAATTCTTAGTCTGGGCTCACTAGAAGAGTAAGTACTTCATCAGTTTTAGCAGTTTTGAAGCTTTATGATTTGTAAAACCTCAGGCCATTGACCCACTGCTACTGATGTGTTTTATTATCATGTTTAAGGAAGTTAGAAAGGTCTAACATGGATTGGAAGACACTTCTAATTCGTTACTCTAATCAGACTTGCAAAAGCTGCAGCATGGAGTGGAAAAATGCAAATATGCTGCCAGATCTGTGATTATGTGGCTCTCAAGCTTGTTATGCAGCCTTTATGTATCTGAATATAGTCCACTAAACACACAGCTTTGTATAGTCTTTTGGTAGTTGTATCCAGAGTCAGCAAAGTGATATTGCAGGTGAAATACTGTAAGAATTTTTAATATCCAGGGAGAAGATATGCAGCTAAAAATGCCTTGTCAACCTAAACAGGAAAACAAACAAGTTAGGCCCCCAAAATCAGTCTTCAAATAATTTTTCTTTCTTGATCTGTACCATCTTTTTGTGTTTCCACAGTAAGGGAAGCTGAATAGAAAAAGCAAATGTGGATTTTTTGCCCCTCTGTGATTCCAAGCACAGAACAGTCTTTTCGCTGTACTTACGATACTTGATATACTTAATCATTTCTGAAGGGATAAACCAGGAGTGTGAAAGATGAAAGTGACTGAAAATTTCTTGAAACATTTTTTAAAAGTTTCTGTGGAATATTGGCAACCCATTTGCTGTGTTTGTGTGTAATCAGATGCGTAGTAACCAGAAAAGAGTAACTGGGATAAAGAATCTCTTTTGTAAGAGAAATATTTCTGAGTGCCTGACACTGAACTAATCAGTCTGATTTTTTTCTCTCATTAACATTGTGAGTGGTTTTAATTCTCAGCAGCTTCTACAGGATTTTCATGGGAGATGCAGTCTAATTTTTCTGTGTTCTTTACAAGAGGGAAATTATTTTTACCTTTTAATCGTTTTCCTTTTCTTTGAGGTCGATGATAATGTTACTAGGCATTTGGATAGAGCGTTAAAGAGAGAAGACTGGGATCTCCTAATACTGCATTACCTTGGGTTGGACCATATTGGACATATGACTGGGCCAAACAGCCCATTAGTGGGACCAAAACTTCGTGAAATGGATAACATACTGAAGAAGATTCATATTTCTCTTCTCTCAAAGGTAATACAGCTTCCTCTTGGATCAATGTCTGTTAGTTGTGGACTGACATTAAAATGCTTGCTGACTGTGGATGGTAGCTAGTTTATTTCTAGACTGAAGTGGATATTCTTCTTTTCTTTTCCTTCCCTTCCCAGGCCAGTTCCCAGGTAACAAACAGTACATTGTAGCTTTTTGAAGGACTTACTGACTGACCTTAGTAACATCTGTTAAGAGCCTCTTCTGAGCAGCTGTAGGAAGTAACTTCCTCTTGGTGTGTGGGAATGCATGCCAAAATTTTCTTATTGCTTGCAAATTAGAAAGGTGATTAGCGTGCTTTCTAGTAATGAAATTCAGCAGAAGAAGTAATGGGCATGTATAACTAATGCCTCTAATGTCTACAATTATGAAGGCATATCTAATTCTTACATGTTTGAAAAAATTCAAATGGAAATGGTGTTTGTAAGCTACATTTTTGATTACGCTAAATGTAGTGCATCTGAATCTGCTTTTAGGTTTGGAAATACAGGTTACACTTACCTAAACAGTATGGATGTTGAAATACCAAGTTCTAATTCCAAATGGCCTGAAGTACTTTTCTTGTTTGTTTTTGGCAACTGCGATTCGGAATAGCTGCTCATAAAATTTCAGTATAATTTTTAGAACAGAGGTTAAATCCTTTATATGGAAGTTTCATGAATATAGCAGTGGTTTTACTGCCATTTTTTAGTATGTTTGCTTTTGTCAACTGCATGAAAGACTTTATATCAGTTTTAGATTACAGAAATAATAAAGGCACTTTACTTTTTTTGGATGGAACAGGTACTCATAATGACTAGAGATGACAAAAAGCTTCTTTGTTGTGGCTTGACTTTTTATTTTCTGCTATCTTTGATTTGTTAGCTCAAAACTCATGGACAGACCTCAGTTATGTTTCTGTTTCTCTTTATTCAGAAACATAAGCATCATTTAACATCAGTCATGTCAGATTTCAACCGCAAAAGCACTTGAGACACTAGAGACTATTAGAAATAGGATTTTTTTTTTTCATATTAGATTGATACTGTTTTAATATTTACAATATTTACAGCATGTATATTAAAACCTCAGTGAAGCTGAAGAAATGAAGGGGGAAAATACTTCTTTCTTAATACTACTGTTCCTAGATTCCTGATTTTCTTTCCACAGTGCGATAACCTTTATTTCATCTTTCAGTGAGTTTCTTGTGACTCTGTAAATTAGAGAGGTTCCAAAGGGTTTTTTTTTGTGAGCTTTTTTTCTATCATACTGACAAACGTGTTAGTAAGCGTATGCCTTAACTTCTAAAAATTAGTAGTATTGCACAACGTTTAGTTGCAGACATCTCCTGTTACCTGCCCCAGGGATTGTGAGCAAGTTTAAAAAAAATTAAATTAATTTTGATACATACTCATGTTTGAAAATTAGATAGTGAAGCAATATGTATGAATCGTGTTTGTACGATAACTTAAATTCTTTTCTGTGATTTGCAGGAGGAAACTTCTTTGCCCAATTTGCTAGTTGTTTGTGGGGATCATGGGATGTCTGAAACAGGTAGTCATGGTGGTTCTTCAGAAGGAGAAGTGCACACACCTCTGCTGTTTATCAGCTCTGCTTTTGAAAAGAGAAGTGGTAAGGATCAAAGAAGCATTACCTGTTTTAGAACTGTCTTGATTTCACCTAGAATAGTGTTAATTTTCTTCTTAGTAGCTGGTACAGGGATGTGGTTTAGATTCAGTATGGGAACAGTGTTGGTAACACACTGATATTTTAGTGCTTACTCTGAATCAAAGGCTTTTCTGTTTCTCGTGCTCTACCAGCAAGCAGGTGCAAAAGAAGCTGTGAGGCAGCATAGCTAGGACAGCTGACCTGAACTGGCTAAAGGGATATTCCATACCATGGAACATCATGCCCAGTATATAAGCTGGGGGCTGCCAGTTGCTGCTTAGGAATTGGCTGGACATTAGTCAGCAGGTAGTGAGCAGTTTTACTGTGCATCACTTGTTTCTCTTGGATTTTATTGCTCTCCCTGTCTCCTTCTCATTACTATTATTATTATTGTAATATTTTATTCCGTTTCTGTTATTAAAGTGTTCTTTTCTCAACACATGAGGTTTACCTTTTCTTTCTGATTCTTCTCCCTACCAGGATGGGGAAGTGTGAGTGAGCGAGCAGCTGCATTGTAGTTGGTAAAAAGCTCCAGTAGATACCAGGCCATGGTGTACCCTAATAGTCTGAGAATACTGCTATCATATATGACTGTAATAGTAACAACAATAGTCAGTATATGTAGATTATAATAATTATTATTGTAATGAAAATGAGAGATGGAGAGGAGTAAAACCCCAGAGAAACAAGCGATGCACTCTACAATTGCTCACCACCTGCTGATTGATGCCCAGCCTGACCCCAAGCAGCAATGGACAGCCCCCAGTCAACACCCTCTGGTTTGTTAGTGGGTGTGATGCTCTTTGGT
Organism: Scytalopus superciliaris; assembly: GCA_013400415.1. NCBI lineage: Eukaryota > Metazoa > Chordata > Aves > Passeriformes > Rhinocryptidae > Scytalopus > Scytalopus superciliaris. Next base: position 309,144 of record VXBX01002932.1, read on the forward strand.
ATGGACTGTTCCTTTGGCCAGTTCAGGTCAGCTGTCCCAGCTGTGTTCCCTCCCAGCTTCTCGTGTACTTGCTCACTGACACAGCACAGGAAATGGAAAAGTCCTTGTCTAAGGGTAAGCCCTAATTACCAACAGCTAAACATCAGTTTTATTGACATTAGTCTCATACTGAATCCAAAACACAGTCTGGTACCAATACTAGGAAGAAAATTAACTCTATTTCAGCTAAAACCAGGCAAAGAACACATTGGCAACTCTATATTAGTTCTAAAATTCTTCCTGAAAGTACGTTGGTTTTTTCTATAACTGTCTGCCCAGGCCCATTCTGTGTGACCCAAAATTCTGGTTTTAGCAAAAGCTAGCATTGGTATTGTGATGAAACCATGAGTTAAACTTTGGAACCACTGAGAGAATTGGGTATTTTTCAGATGATAATCTTCTACAGTACTGCCCTCCTGAGTGTTGAAAGCTGAAATCTGTTGTGAGGATTCTGGGCTGCTGGTAAATAAATAAGTTTGGAAGCAAAATCCTGTTTTGAAGTGAGTTTTAAATTTTGTCTTTCATGCCCAGAGTATTTCCTTGGCCTGCATTCTTCCCCCTCAGACAGCTATGATAGAGAAATGAATGACAATTTCTCACACTGAGAGTTAACAGGAAGGAGGAAGAATTGCTCTTGTGAAAAGGTGAGACGGGAGAGCAGTGAAAACATGACTGCTGAGCCTTAAGAAAGAATATGGAGCATCAGTGTCTTTATTGCATAGGCTGGGCAGTTAATTTAATATAATTGATGTGAGTTGGTTTTTTTCTGAAACTGATTTCCTACTTGTAGGTAATAAAAAAGTAGAAGTAAGGTAGCTTAAGGTAAGAGGCAAGAAGGAAATGGAGTGGTAGAGAACCTTAATCTAATTTGAATAGGAGTGTTTACATAAACTCCTTGACTGAGTGAGCTGGTGAAATATAGTTATACCAGGAGTGAATTTTTTCTTCAAAATATTATTTTCTTCTGTTCTTCATTCTGCCTCTTGCTCATTTCCATCTGATTTCTTTGCTTTTAAAGCCCTTTTGCAGAACCTTGATTTGTTCATCTTTCTGGAGGTTCCTGCAGCACAGTGGAAGTACACTTTTCTGTGTGTTGTTTCTAAAGCTGTTATCCAGCTGCAATAGAAAGCATGGCGTGAGGACTCATTGAACTTTTCTTGGGTTTTCTTGTGAATTGTGCCAGTGTGTGTTGACAGGCAGGCCACGAGCATGTAGGTTCTGTAAATGCAATCTCCGGTTCATCGCAGTGCGTTTCTGTTAGATTTAAACTAAACATGCAGTTTTTACCATACGGTGAAATATATCTCTTTACCTTTTGGAACAGAATTTGTGATTTCTAATAATGCCTTTGGAAATATCCAGCAGTTTACTTCTCATTGGTACAGTAATTAGGATTCTAGTGATTGCTCCTTATGATCCTACTGTAAACAAAATGTACTGTGGTTAATTTGGCAGACCTCAAAATAGTAATCCTGTGGGCTTTTTGCATTTAGTATGCTGTCAGAATATTACTTGTATAGCCTTCTACAGAGATGTGTCACCCATGATTGGCTAAATGCATTTGGTAGTTTGGCTGTTTTTAACCAGTTAAGAACTTGCCTTTAAAGATAAAATCTGAAAACTGCTGACATACAGGCACTCATGCAAAGAGGCTTTACGGATTATAGATGACATTCTTTACAAGTATGGGATTAATCGGAGCTAGATCAGAAATGAGAGAAGTTCTAATGCTCTTAAAGGGAGTCTTGAGAGTAATAAAGACTGTATAGAATTCTCTCTCCTACTGTACTTAAGTCAAAACAGTGCCTGGAGCTACAAAGAGGACAAAATAAAAGTGTAATAGAAAAACACTGTTATGTAACTAGTTCAGCACGCAAAAGGAGCAATTGTCAAAACAGTCTAAACAAAAGGTTACTTGTGTTAATGAAATCGTTCACATGTAGAGATGCCTGTGGGACTGAAGGCTAATCCTGATAACTGCCGTAAGTTAATGGGATCCTGCATAGAACCCTTTAAAAATCACTGAGTTTGCCTGCGTGTAGCCACAGATCGTGAGCCTCAACATTCTTTACCTGATTTCTGGTTCTGTTGGCCTAGCAACCTGATACTAATTAGATCTTGAGCTGTTGTCTTTATATAGAGAAGCTTCTAGAATGCTGTCAACATTATTTCAGACTCTCATTCTTTGTTTATGCATTAAATTGGTCTACTGTAGTTCTTTTTACTATTTCTGCTGTAAAAGTTATGAAACCCTCTTAGGATGTAGACTGCAACTTGATGTTAAGGTGATCTCCTGGACCATCTGCTTTCTTACTTGTATAACATCGTGTTGTGTTTACAGTAATTGTTAGCAATGAGGAGTGGTGCCAGCTGTCTCTGGAGAAATCGAGTGGGCTTTTTATTGAGATACTTCTTGACCTCTCTCATTATTTTTCCCCCCCCTTTTTTTTTTGCAACAAACAGATTTAGCTAGCACACTGGCAGTAGGTCTTGGTCTACCAATTTCAAGAAACAGTGTTGGGACCCTTATATTGCCAGTTATCAGAGGCAAGACAATGAGAGAACAGCTACGCTTTGTTCACTTGAATGGGTTCCAGCTTAGCAGATTGTTGCAAGAGAATACACCTGCATATGAAAAAGGTAAATTAACTATTAAAAAAATGTTACATATATCCTAAAAGAAGATGGTTTATGAAACAGTTTGGACTTTCAGATTTAAGAGTGTAATGTGGTACTGCAAAGTAGCTATTCATCTGAGAGCAGTATTCGGAGAAATGATACCAAGTTCAGTCTTTACTGTAAGTTGCTTTGATACACTGTCTCTGAAAACAATTTTTTTAATGACCAGTAATACTCCTAGTAGGCAAAAGAGCAGAAATAATGATGAAGGACTAAGATTAAAGTAAAACTGCCAGTGTAGTTAAATTTCAGTGGTTTCATAACTGCTCTTTGTGAGGTGTCCTACATAGGACACTTCTTCTGGGCTATTTGGAGAATTAATGGAATGATTTTTCTAGTTTAAATATAAAGATGCTTTGAGTAAAACTGGGAAACAATTTAGGGTAAGTTATCTTTTTATTTTATTCTTATGTACAAATTTATTTGGAGTGAGAACCTGGAGAACTGCAGAGTTGCTTATTAAAAATGCATGCATATGTTTGTATTTGGCGGAAAGAATAAAAAACAAGCGGAAAAAATAATCCCAATCCATCAAAATGTAGTATTTTTTTAAGACTGTGATATAAATAAGGAAGTTAATACAATAATTATGTGAAAAAATTGAGTCAGAGGATGAAGGAGAATATTCTACTGTAGGCATTAGGTGTTGTATTAAAGTGACTGTGAAGCTTGTCACTTGATTTATAATCTGTTGAATCATTAAAATAATAAGATGAGAATGCAGAGCTGTGTTACAGCTATGAATAATTAAAGTGGATAGCAATGTAAATTGTAGCAAGATGATCATTGTAGGTCAAGAATCAATTATCTTTCAACATCACAGCTTCTAATTGTTATTAAGCCCTGTCCAGGAACTCAGCCAAAAAAAAAAAAACCCTAAAAAAAAAACCAACCCAAAAAAACCTGCTTATGGTAGCAACATGTAAATAGCACGACCTATGCTCCATCTATTCTGATATTTTTTTCTTGCACAGATTTCCTTGTTTAACCCATTTGTGTCAAGTGAGGAACTTGCCCTGTTAGGGGCATTCAGGATATGGCTGTGTTGCTGAAAATGCTATCACAAAACTCTGTCTGATAATATTTCTGCAATGACTGGTGAAACAGACTGAAGTTTTGACCAGCTTTTGGTTACTTCTTGTCTGGAAACACCTTAATTTAAACTTGTAGCTTTCATCTGAGAAGTGAAATCAAAATTGCAGAGTATGAAAATACAAGAAATTTTTATGCTGCTTCCTTGTGACTGCAAACTGCTGCTAAAGGTGCTACATTACTGGAAAACAGTTGGTAGGCAAAGCATCCACGATGAACTTCTCTCCTTTCAGTGAAGCAAAGTCTCAGTATGGTCCAAGTCATGGTAGCTTTTTTTTTGTGGAGTCTTAATGTCAATTCCCCTTGTTGTTTTAAACGTCTCAGAGGGGTCTTGTTTTTCTTAGGGCATCCTAGATGTGCAAGGCTGTAGTTTAATGATTTGATCAGTGTGATTTAGATTGGCAGAGAAAAGTTATGTGCTGTTTTTTTGATGTTGTTTGATTGATGTGTATACTTCAGGCCCTAGAAACACTAAAGAACAGATCACTAGCTCAGTGACTAATAATACATGTAATTTCAAAGCATGTGTGAATGGTCATTTCTTTTGCATGGCTTTAAGTGAAGATAAATGCCCATCCCACCTATCCCCCACTACAGGCACACACATGTATGCATATCTGTCGTGACTCCTGTAGAAGGAGTTACCTTGCAGAGAGGGCATTATATTCAGTAATCTGGTTCCTGTTTGAGAATGTTGCCCTGTTTTTAAAAAGGGTAAACAGGAGGACCATGGGAACTACTTAGCAGTCAGCCTCATCTTTCTGCCTGGTAAGATCATGAAACAGATCCTTCTGGAAGACGTGTCAAAACACACGGAAGACAAGAAGGTTATTAGAGATGGCCAACACTGCTTTGCTAAGGGAAGATTGTGCCTGACTAGTGAGTGTCCTGTGATGGAGTAAAGAGAAAAGCTATGTATGTGATCTACCTAGACTTCTGTAAGGCCTTTGGTAAGGCTTCCCTCAACATTCCTGCTGCTGTTACTAGAGTGATACGGGTTTGACAGGCGGACTCTTAATACAGAAATGGTCATGCAGCCAGTTTCTTGAAGTCAGTGTCTCAGTGTCCAAGTGGAAACCAGTAATGAGTGGTGATTTAGTGAAAGATGTCTCTGTTTTCACAGTGCTGGTGGTGGGCTAGATGAACTTTAAAGGCACCTTCCCTTCCAACCTGAACCATTCTGTGATTGTATATTGAAAGGTGAAGTGGGAGATTTGCCCTTTATGTGAGGGAGTGACGATGGGCATGAAGCTCTTCCTGGGAGTGGCTGTTTAAATAGTTGAGAACTTCTGGATCATGATTAGTGCACAGGCCAGCATGGGCAATATTGTTATGGATGTCTAATATAAACAGTCTGATTTGAAAGAATTAATATGTATTCAGACAACTAGGGGAAGCCCCACGTTCACCATCCATGGTGCTCATATGGTGCTTCAGCCATCCTCTTGCAGTTCAGGCTAGATAACTGTGCAGTGAGATGGACTGAAAAGGGGCTCAGCTGCTGGGCCCATGTGATTCTGATCAGCAGCACAAAGTCCACGTGAAGGCCAGTTGTCAGTGATCAACCACAGGGCTTGACACAGGCCAGTACTATTCAGCAGCTTCATTACTGACCTGGGCGATGGGACAGAGTGCTCCCTCAGGAGGGGAAGGACACAATACAGAACTGGAAGTGCTTGATGCTGTAGGTGTGTCTGCTGCCACACAGAGGCACCTTGACAGGCTGGAGAAATGGACTGACAGAAATCTCTTTTAAGGTTCAACAAAGGGAAATGGAAAATCCTACAGTTGGGAAGAAATAATTCCATTTGCATCAGTACAGATTGGGTATTGACTGACTGGAAAGCAGCCTGGTGGTGAACCACCAAGGGGTTTTCTTGTGGTCACCAAGTTGAACACCAGCCAGAAATGCACCCTTGTGGAAGGAAGGCCAATAGCACCCAAGGCTGCATTAGGAGAACAGTCTTTAACAGGTCAATCCTGCCTCCTCTCAACTGTGTGGAGTCCCTGTCTGGGGTCCTGTCTCTGGCTCTGGGCTCCCCAGTGCAAGAAAGACATGGACATAATGTTGTGAGAGCAGTGAATGGCCATGAAGGGTGATGAAGGGTTTGAAATGCTGTCATGAGGAGTCTGAGAATGATAGGACTGTTTAGCTTGAATAGGCAAAGACTCAGCAGGGACCTTACAATGTAGATAATACATGATGGAGGGAATAAAGAAGATTGTGGTCCCCACAAAAAAAACTGCTTGAATTCAAGGAACCTTTTTTGTCTAAGGTTTGTTGAACACTGGAATGAGTACTGGAGAGACGGAGGTTTCATACCTGAAAACATGCAAGACCTAAATGGACACAGATCTGAGCAATCTGCTTTAGCTCACCCTGCTCATAGCCTTTGATTTTTACTTACAGAACATCTGGACACTCATCAGAGTTGTGCTGAGAGGTCTTGAGCCATATAATTTCTGAATTCCACACTCAAGGTCTGTTGCCAGACTTTTTGAGGGAAAGAAAGCCCCAAAGATAAGTCAGTTAAACATCTCACTCACATTTGCTGCTGCAGGTTCAAACTTTCCAGTGCAGAATCTCAGCTAGTAACAGCTGGTGGATCATAACATTTCAGTTGAATGCTCAGAGAAATGTCTATGATTGGAGCTTTAGTTCAAAGTGACAGATACTTGCAGGGATAGCCCACGCCTTAGTGCTTTTAAAGAAAAATTATTGTTATTTTCAACTCCTGAAATCAAACATAGTATGTCCTTCTGAGGGGAAAACATGGGATTCCTTTGAAGAGTATTATAATTTGCAGCACAGAGGTTTGAATACCACCTGTTAGGAGTATGAGGATGATGACTGAGTCAGTCATAGGAAGAAAAAAATTCACCTATTGAAGCTATAGCATGCATTCCCTTGTGCAAGATGAGCTTCCTTTTTAATACAATAAGATGAAATCAGGTGTCAATTGATTTGAATCACAGTCATATAGAAAGGTAGAATGACCTTTACAAGCTGTTTCATGAAGAAGCTCCAGTGTTAGGAGTAAACTGGAACAGCACACAAAAATATCTCTGTCTTCAAGTGTATTTTAAATGTATCTATTAATAAAGAGCAGAATGAAGTCAGGTCAGTAACTTTTTTCCCCCCACTATTTGTTATACAAATACGCATTTTCTAACCAAGAGGTAGTATAGAATTTCATGGGAGTTGGGTTTCAGCTTATTGAAGTACAAAGGATGCTTCACAGTTAAACCTATCTTCAAGTAAATTAAATTTTACGGGAGAAACTTGAAGCTTGACTAAGGGCTTTATTATTTTAAAAGTAACTTTTTGAAACAGACTAATAAATGCTAATGTCAGGCATTAGATTTTCTTTTGATAGAGATGGATGCATGCAAGTAAGAAAAAAACCTGAAAAAGGACAATTAAAACAGCTGAAAAAGATGTAAGGAGAAATATCTAAAAACACACTTAGGGTTTTTGAACATGTTCAAGGGAGGCAGCGCTAGGTACATATGAGTGCTTCCCTAGTGTTCTGAACTTCTGAACATGCACTTCAGTGATAAGCTGGGACTGTTTTTTTGAAAGGCACTTCACAGTGGAATGAAGAGTCATACTTGAGAACAAGTTGAATATTGTTATTAAAATTAAGTGCCAGCTTTCAGTTTGGGACTGATCCTGAACTTTTATTAGGTGCATGTGTTGATTGAAATAGTATGACTGTTACTGGGACATTTATATATTGAAACTGAAAAAGTCACTTTTACATTATTCATTCTTTTTTTATAACTCTTTTAAAAGTGATTGCTGCCTGTGACTGGAACTAAGTAAAACTGTTGTCAAACAGATGCTTGCAAAGCATAGCCATCTGCTTCTGATAAGATGGTAGTGAGGCTGATGCACAAATTGCTAATTAATACTATGCAAATAAACCATTGCTAGTGTTTTGGGAAATGTGTAACTTTGTAAACTTGCTTTGAATTTTGCCTCAAGTTTAACTTGTCTTATGAGTATCTCATGCAGGAGTGACTTGCCAGTAATAATGGCCAGTTACCATAACACTTTTCCAACAGCTTAGTGTCTGTGGCTCTTCTTACTTTATACTTACTGTGTACAAATGTGCCATTGAAGAAATATCATAGGAAATTTGGTAACTGTTGTCCTTTATTCCTGTCTGCAAGGTCTTTAAATCTTTCACTCATGCAGGTTTGACTAAAACAGTCATCTTGCATAACATGGTTAGGATGAGTTTGGTTGGCAGTAACATTGAAAGAGGTGGATGCGAATGAAATAAAAATGCCAAAAGGAATGAAGAGGGAGACTGGGCAAGAAGCATGAAGAGTGAGCAGAACAGATGCAGAAGGTGGGGAGGGAATTTATTTATGTTTCAAAGTATAGCTTGAACTAACTTCAGTGTATAATGAAAGACTGTCATCTCAAATCTCAGTTTGATTAGATCTCATTTTAGATGATCCTTTATGGATGTCCTCAGAAGTATGAATATTTAACTCTTATTTCAAATATATTGTAAGAGAAACTTTACAGGGAATTCATTGTTCAAAGAGCTACAGGAAGGAAATGAAATCCTCTGTGTGCACTGGCAGCTCTCCTGATATACAAGTGTTTGCTCCTGGCTGAATTGTGCTTTCTAGCAGATACCTGCAAGCCTCCTGCACAGCAGGATCAGCTTGCTTTGGAGTCTGCCAGAACTCTTGGGAGAACAGATTGGACATTGTGAGTTAAACACGGGTTTCTAAAATTCTCACTTTGAATTCAGTAGATCACGAAGTGTCTTGTATGGTAAGAGACATACAAATGGTAGGCACAGTTCTTTCATAACTGTACAAGAATTGTAAATAGACATACTTGAAGTTAAAAATGCTTCTGGGTTTGATACCACAGTTTCACTGAAAAGGCTTAACAAAAAATATAGTGGGATTTTTCCAAGTACGGTACACTGTTCATTTACTAGGAGTAAAAACGAGTTGTAACTTAAGACTTTGTGACATCAAAGTTATTTCAGTCATTGCTTTAACCTTTATTGTCTGAAACTATGCAGAAGATGTTTTCCCCTACTTTTAGCTAAGAAAGGAAAAATGACAAGTTGTATAAAAATTTTCCAATTGATCTTTTTACACATGGGTTATCATTAACCTTCAGGTGAAATTGAAGGGAAATAGTGAGAACTATTAATCTGAAGTGAAACTAAATATTTTTTTTCCCCCAAAATACCGATAAATACGAATATTCTTGCACAGCATAATGTTCAGTGAGATGCACTTTCTGAAAGTTACACTTCTGCTTTCCGTATGTTGTGACTGCATACTCTACTCAATCATCAGTGTTTTAAAAACAGAATCACAGGTCAGGAAGGAATGGATCACTGTAGGTCATCTAGTCGAATCTCCCTGTTCAGGCAGAGTCCCCTACATGTTACTCAGGAAGGTGTCCAAATAACTTTCGTGTATCTCAAGAGAAGAGCTCTGCAGTTGTTCCAGTCTTGGTCACTTGCACTGTAGAGAAGTTCTCCCTCATGTTCGGGTAGAACTTTCTGTGTTCCACTTTCTAATGTTGCCTCTGGTCACATGGCTTGGCCATCACCGAGAAGCATCAGGCTCTGTTCTCTTCACACCCTCCCTTCAGATAATTACACACATTGATGATGTCCCCTCTCAGCCATCTATTCTTGAGGCTGAACAGGCCCTGTTCCTCAACCTTCCTCCAAAGAGAGATGCTCCAATCCCTTAATCATCCTTGTTGCCCTATGCTGGACCTGCTCCAAGAGCTCCATGACTCCCCTGTCCTTATGAGTCCAGAACTGGACACATCCACATATTTGCTATTTGAGCATTTCCTACTTAGCTTGTACAATATGCCCTGGATAATGAGGGGTTCCAATGGAAAACACCGAGGTTTTTTTAGGAGGATCTGAAGCATTTTAATTGTTTGTCCTGGAAACCTTTTGTAAAAATGAATGGATATTTAAATAAGTTTGTCAGTTGTCAGGTCTTGACATTTTATTAGGGTAGAGATTAATTGCTTTTATTCTGAGTAACTGGCTCATCATGGTATTGCTACAGGAAGATAGTGTGAAAAAAGTTTCAACTCCCATAGCAATTATATATTTTTATATACTAGGTAAGCAAGTATAAAAATATTATCAGAACTCTAATTAATCCTCCTTTGTTCATGTATCCTTTTGCTTATTTTATTTTCTCCTACCCCCCAGATCCTGGATATGAACATTTTAAGATAGCAGAAAAATCCCATGGTAATTGGATCAAACTGTATTTAGAAGGGAATAATTCAGAAATACTCTTAAATCTTGGCAAAAAGGTCCTGAAGCAATACTTGGAGGCCCTCAAGACTCTCAGTTCTTCACTAAGCAAACAAGTGGCACAATATGACATGTATTCGATGATGGTGGGGACTGTGATCATTATGGAGGTACGAAAATAGATCTCTCTGTAATAAGGTCAAGCATACAAAAGTATCTTGGCTTTTACTGTTTAATGGATACGCTTACTGCTCTTAAAAATTACCAAGTGTGATTTCTTAGAGTTGGCTGACATTCTGCTTGGATGATGTTAATACTCTTTTTAATAATTTGGCCTTTAAAATGATCAAGAATGCTTTTGATACAAATTACTAATGTTTTGGTGTAGCTGGTTACAGTGAATACGCAGATGTGCTACAACTTGAATTACTCACATATTAGGTAGCCTTCTATTTTTGAGTAGCTTTGCTGCATTTAAAAAAAAAGTCTGGCAAATAAATTCCTACCAGCTCCTCTTTATCTAACATTGAGCATAGCTGCTCAAAATAGGCAATACCTTATATGGACAATTTTCGCAATTCCAGGAATTGTTCATTGTACTGATAGGTTTAGAGTCCTGAAATAAATACTTGCTGTGAGGTGCTGGGTTGCCACATCATATCTTCTGTAGGAATAAAGATAAGATATGCCATGTCTGGAATTTTAAGTGGATCTCTCAAACTGATGTTTTGGGCAAAACTCAAATGCTGAAAATATCCTCAAAGGCCTGAAAATAGCATAATGATTTGAGAACCGTGCTGAAGGGATTCCATGCTCGGACACTGAACTTCTATGTAGCAAAGTTTGCACTGACCTTTTAGATTATAGGATGTCAACTTTCTTAAGTATAAGCACTGTTCCCTGGGATGGAGGTACGTCCTGCAAGATTAACTTAGTCCTTGAGTGTGTGTGGTGCTGTACAATAGATCACAATACGTGAGCAGCTACTTAATATTTGAGTCTCCTCTGTCGTGGCAAGGCTCAGTGCCTTGTCCTCCTACACACTGCTCTTTGCATTCACAGTACTTCTAAAATGTCTTTCTGGTAGACTCCTTGGTGGGATTTGTCACTCTGGTGTTCACTTCACAGGAATGAATTCCCCAGTGCCCTTGGACAGATGAGATGGTAGGTTTTGTTCCTGCTCTACAGTTGGAGAATCTGGAGGTGAACGAAGTTCAGTGCAAAGCTGAAGTGCTTATATTTCTTTTTTGTTCCTTTATTTTGGAAACCTATGTATTCAAGCTGTTGACAGCTGAAGCACTGGCTTATTTTGTTTCTTCTGAAATGCTTGTAGATGCTCACTGTTTCTAGAAAACAAAACCTAGGTATTATACTCAATGGGCCTTCATCAAAGTAGCACGCAGCTATTAACCATGAGAATTTACAAATTTTTGTTGAGAAGTGTGTGCTCAGCATCACTGTAACACTTGGTGCAAAGCAGCTGGAGTTTTTCACTTTTTCCAGTGCAATACTCAAGGGACTACTTTGCTTTCCAAAATGTTTTTGTCTTGATATTCACTGAATAAGTAAGGGTAGGGAAAGTCACATGTCACTTCAAACTACACCATGCTATAAATGCCAATTATCCTGTATTTCAGATGAGGAAAGTACCTCTGGGACATGAACTGGTAATACTGTATTTGCTCAAAATACCTAAATTAGTTCTGTAGGTAACTACAATTTGAGCACTTTCCTACCATGAGTTCTGTCTTTGTTTTAATTATAAGTGCTACGATGAAATATAAGACCTAAGCCAGTTTGATACTCTATCTTTTCCTAACCAAATGAAATATGAAGTAGAATATGAAGAAACAACAAATGAGTGCAATACATTTTATATTTTTTGGTCTACTTTACTCTATCTCACTGTATTGTGGGAAAAATTCTAGGCAGAGGTCTTCCCAAGTGACAGTGAAAGATTAAAGGTTGACAATGGTCTTTTTTTATCTTCATTTGTCTTAATCTTGCCCTAGTACAAACTGATTGAGGTCAGTCTAGTCCTAGCTCCATCTGTTCAGCTTGCAAAGCATTTTAGCATGTGGCAGAAGTTCCTGTTTTTTGTAAAGGTTTGTACATCAGTAGCAGAAATTTTCATTGTATTATTCATCTCCATTGCTGCAGTTACCTGAGAGAAAACTCGGAATTCTGCCAGGTATGTGTGCAGGTTAGAATAAAGTGAAAGTAAAACCATTAAATCAAATTAAAATGAGAGGTACAAAAAATAAATACTGGCAGAATTCATAAGTTTGAAATTCAGCATACACTCGTGTGATAATATGAGAATTTCCCTGGTTTGGGAAGCTGTTTCACTCAGCACGATCTCATATGTGTGTATCTCTCCTACAGGAGGTAAATTGCCGTTGGCAGATTATATGTAACTTCAGGCATTTACAGATGAAAAATAATGGGTCAAATTTGTTTGCTTAGGAACTATTTTGCTGTTGGGAAATTAAAGCTCTTAAAGGGAATAAAGATCATACATATCATTTACCACAGGTGAGGAGGCAGATGGTAATGTATTGAACTTGGCAACTTGTATACCCAACCTTTAATAAATGAAAACACTTATTTTGGATTCTCCCATTTATGCAGTAATATCTTGCTGTGAAAAAATCCGACATAGTTCTTCACAACTGTTTTTGATGAAATACGTATACTAGCAGAGTGACATGGATGTCAACAGCATGATTTTTGGTGTTAATTCTCACTGTATGTTTTAACCAATCCTAACTTTTAAAGTATTGTCTGTTTTTTTCCTAGGTTCTGCTGCTACTTTTGCTCAGTGTTCCAAAAGCCCTGAGCAAGCGGGCAGAATTTGAAGTGCCCCTCTCCCCTCCGCTATTCTCTCTGCTTTTTTACTTGATGTGTCTGATGCTTTGTGCAGTTCATGTCATTGTATGCACATCAGCAGAGAGTTTGTGCTATTTCTGCAGTATGTCCTGGTTAACAGCAGTTGGAGTGATGATGCTGATTTCTGCACTCATGTGCGGTGTTTTGTCTGCTAGTGCAAAGATCTTTGAGAATTCCCGACGTCCACTGAAGGTGAGATCATGCATTAATTACGATTCAGAATGTTTAGCTTTTAATGACATACTTTCAGTTAAAGTTTTGTTAAGTTTTCTCTCTGTGTGCTTGAAGAAATTTTTATTTTGTAATGTAATTTGTAGTTTTCACTGTGGCATGATACTGATTGCTATAAGGAAGATCACAGAAGCGCTTATTTTGACATTACTTGAAGAAATGTTTTGAAATTTATAATGTATTTTCCAGTTGACTTTGTGAGATCAGAAACAGTTACGCTGTGTTCAAAATCTATATTGTTGCACAGTGATGTTTCACAAGTGCAATTAAAGCAAGACATACGATACTTTAAAATAATATGCACTGGTGATGATCTGTCCTTTCCCAAATACAACAGACATTAATATTCTCAGAAGAAAATACTTCACCAGCACCCTGTCTTATATTTGTATTATTAATGTGGGTTTTTTTAAAAAGTTCTGAAAATGCAGCAGAAAGAGCTAATTTAATCTGTCTTTTCTACTTTTTAAGTTTAAGAAAAATAGTTCATTGCAATCTTTGTAATTCTCAGAAACATTCTCAGTTGTGCAAGTAGTTATCTTCTGTGACTTATTTGCTAAATTTTGTTGTTGTGTTGAATAGAATTCAGGTAATTTAAAGAAAGTAGAATTTGCCGTTTCTTACTTTTCTTCCATTGTGAAACTTAGTATGCCAAGAGCTGTCAGTCACTCCATAAAATCAGCTTCCAGCTGTTTTTATTAATTCTCATCAGTCATATCTTTCTAAGGTCTCTCAAGTTCAATAGCTTTAATGCTCATAGTACCCCATTAGATGGTGCAACCTCTGGGCAGTACAGCCCTTTGTTAGTGTGTGTTTCTTAGAATCACTTGGCGTGTTAGTACCTTTTTTTAAGTGTGTGGTAAAGTATAGCAAGTACATTGAGTTAATGATATGACATACAACTTTCTGACTTAGAGAAACATTTACTACATTTAGTAACAGCTCTTTTTTTTTTACAATTCAGAAAATTCACTAGTTCCTGAGTGAAGATTAATTTTGCACTTTGTGCATATATATATGCTGTACTTCCTCAGCTTAGTTACAAATTTCAATTCTGCTGCTAGTATTTGTACCACTTTGTAATTTTTTTTCTGTAAGTTATGAATTTGTGTTATTCTTTCCTGGAAATACTGCCTTTCCAAGAGAACTCTTGGATTAAAAGTAACACCCTTTTTCTCCTGAGAAAGGGTAGACTGAAATAGAGGAGCAAGTCAGCTATGAATATCTGCTTTTTGAAATCAGAGAAGGAAATTTCATCCTAGGTGTAACTGCTGGCAGAGTAGTATTTGTAACTATAAATCACATTTTGGTTTTGGTACACTGAAGTTTTTGTGTCAAAGCAGTAGTAATGTTTTGCTGCCAAAGCTAGTGATGCTTGTGTGGGTCTTTTTTTAAAATCAATTAAAAAAGAGGGTAAAATTCATCAACATGAATGGAGAAATCTTCCGAATGAGATGTCTCGTTTTACAGTTTAACACAGTTGGTATGTAGGGGTGTATTGTTTTTTAAATGGACTCAGTTCGCCTCTGATTTGCTCTGCTTAAGGCCATTTTTACCTTTCTGTATTTTATTGTAAATGAAGTAGAAATTGTTTTTAGGAAAAGAATATAGCCTTGAAATAATTCATGCTCCAGTCTATTCTATAGAAACCTTACATTTACTTGTTGTACAATGACCAACACAACTAAGAAAAATAAGTACATTTTCCATCTTTATACCAATTTTTCTAGTTTTAGTGAACAGTAGGAATCTAAATATGGTGATATTTTAGATATGTGTAAAATTTACATTCCATTTCAGTGCCATTTGAATGATAGTGGATAGTCTCAAAGAATCACAGAACTGTAAAATGGTCTGGGTTGGAAGGGACCTGAAAGATCATCCAGTTCCAAAGCCTTTGTATGATGAGGGACACCTTTCACTAGACCAGGTTGCTTAGAGCCCCTTCAGTCTGGTGCTGAACACTTCTAGGGATGTGGCATCCACAGCTTCTTTGGGCAGCCTGTTCCAGTGCCTCACCACCCTTACTTGAAATAGATCATCTGCTTCAAGTTGATAATACACAAATAAGGAGGTTTTCAGCAATGTTTTCCATGTTTGTGTGTGTGTGTTTGTTTTTTCAAGGCTAGGGCAGAGAGAAATAAAAAAGTACTCGATTCTCCATCCCAGGTCCCTCTGTGATCACATTCCTACTTGGCATATATCCGAAAATGTGGGAAGGTTAAGTATGTCTAATGGAGGGTAGGTACTGATAATTCTGGTTGAGGCAGACATGACTTTGTATTCAGACCTGTAGAAATACATTTTCATCCTCCTGTCTTCAATCCTATTCCGCAGGTGACTGCATTGCTGGGTGTGTATCTCATCAAAGTCAGATAGGCTTTACTGTCTCTGTTCAAGTTCCAAACGAAACCTGTAGTATTTTGTATGTTTAGTTAGTATGGACCTTCATTCCAGACATGGATAAAAGCAGTGACCTGGTTTTGATTAACATTTTTACCAGTCTCAAGGCTATTGTAGAACGATATTGTGGGAGGTTTTTTTGGGTCACTGCTTATACAAATACAGTGTGGAGAAAGTGAAAGGAGCACTGTATAATCTGGTGCAGTGTGTCCCAAACATTCACCTCCATCTTTCAAACCCTTTTCCAATAGAATGCCTAGACTTTGGGGGAGAAACTGTTTATCTTTGTGTGCTGTGTTGATCCTGAGGGCCCTTCTGTGCAAGTCAGGAGCA
>VXBX01002932.1:325472-338195 GCA_013400415.1 Scytalopus superciliaris
TGCAGTTACACCTAAAAATATTTTGACATTTTTTGACCAGGGGGAGAAAAAAGGTGATTGGGTGGTGTCTTTATCAGATAGCTTTCAAAAATGTTCCCAAACTGCTCTGAGAATGTAGGAGCAAGTACTGTTTGTAGTACTTTCCTATGAGAGAGTTACAATCATAGGAAATCAAGACTGGGTTCAGGAAGCTTAGGTATCAGAAGGGAACAGAATGATAAGTGTTTAAATTGTGAGTGATGGTGAGCATGAAAAATACTTCTTACCTGAAAAGTGATCGCAAANTTCTAGTTTTAGTGAACAGTAGGAATCTAAATATGGTGATATTTTAGATATGTGTAAAATTTACATTCCATTTCAGTGCCATTTGAATGATAGTGGATAGTCTCAAAGAATCACAGAACTGTAAAATGGTCTGGGTTGGAAGGGACCTGAAAGATCATCCAGTTCCAAAGCCTTTGTATGATGAGGGACACCTTTCACTAGACCAGGTTGCTTAGAGCCCCTTCAGTCTGGTGCTGAACACTTCTAGGGATGTGGCATCCACAGCTTCTTTGGGCAGCCTGTTCCAGTGCCTCACCACCCTTACTTGAAATAGATCATCTGCTTCAAGTTGATAATACACAAATAAGGAGGTTTTCAGCAATGTTTTCCATGTTTGTGTGTGTGTGTTTGTTTTTTCAAGGCTAGGGCAGAGAGAAATAAAAAAGTACTCGATTCTCCATCCCAGGTCCCTCTGTGATCACATTCCTACTTGGCATATATCCGAAAATGTGGGAAGGTTAAGTATGTCTAATGGAGGGTAGGTACTGATAATTCTGGTTGAGGCAGACATGACTTTGTATTCAGACCTGTAGAAATACATTTTCATCCTCCTGTCTTCAATCCTATTCCGCAGGTGACTGCATTGCTGGGTGTGTATCTCATCAAAGTCAGATAGGCTTTACTGTCTCTGTTCAAGTTCCAAACGAAACCTGTAGTATTTTGTATGTTTAGTTAGTATGGACCTTCATTCCAGACATGGATAAAAGCAGTGACCTGGTTTTGATTAACATTTTTACCAGTCTCAAGGCTATTGTAGAACGATATTGTGGGAGGTTTTTTTGGGTCACTGCTTATACAAATACAGTGTGGAGAAAGTGAAAGGAGCACTGTATAATCTGGTGCAGTGTGTCCCAAACATTCACCTCCATCTTTCAAACCCTTTTCCAATAGAATGCCTAGACTTTGGGGGAGAAACTGTTTATCTTTGTGTGCTGTGTTGATCCTGAGGGCCCTTCTGTGCAAGTCAGGAGCACCACTTGTGTTAAAGTATCTTTAACCCGAGTGTGTCTGACCTGTGCATCTCCACAGTGCAGATCTCTGTATGGGGTCCGCTTCTGAAAGAGCTCTGAAGCCCTGATCTTCTGGTGGCAGAAGCAGAATCCTGAATCATGGTCTTGCTGGTTAAAAAAAAGCTAAAAAGCTTTTTGTAAGCTTAAGCTATACTTTAAAATGTAGGTATTTTAGAAGTAATTAAGATAAGTTCTCCTGTTAATGGCTTCAGAGCTTTTTTCCTTCAAATTGTTTCCGTTCACATCTAAAGATTTCTCTGAAGTGCTTCTCATTTGTAATGCCTTTTTTCCCCACTGTAGCTGAATATAGAAACTGATTACCAAGTTCATGAATCTTCTGAAGACCAGTGCAGTCAGTGTTAGCATCTGCTTCCTGACTGTTATTTATAGATTCTGATTGCTATGTTTCTAGCAGCACCAGTCCTTTCTTTTAATGATACTTAAAGCTTTAAATAGTTCTGCAGCCCATTATTCCAGGAAATCATCAAAAATTTTAATTTCTTGTTCAGAGCTTCACTGTAATTGCTTGTTAGTTGATTTAAGTATGGTATTTACTACTACTAGTTGTGTTTTTGTTCTCCATTTCCAATAGGAATAACAACTAATAGTTTTTTTGAATCTAGAGCACCAAAGTTAAAGTTTGTCAAATACATTTTTGAGAATTTTTGTTATGCAGAATTACGGTGGTTTTTATTGCATAAAAAATTGTTGCTCTTCAGTTCATCTTACAGTATTTTTCAGTTACCTCCTCAGTATAATATTCTTGCTGAATTNAATTGGACTCAGAAGACAGACTACAAGAAGGTGTTATTTCAAAGGGAAGAAGTTTCAAAACTTACTGATCAGAGATGCACATACTCTGTTGTTTATGCAGTGGCACTTCTGCAAGCTAGCAAAATGTGTTCAAAGATAGGACAAAGAGATCAGTTTCTGTATTACTTAATGACTAATATTGATACATCAGCTGTTAAAGGTGCCTTGGTTTGGGAGGTGATATGCTTAGATTTGAAGCCTTGGATCTATAAATTTCTTCACAAAAGATTCTGTATTAAGTTTGTTTGCCAGTGTATCAGTGAGAGTCATATGGGTCTTTCAGTATCTGGAGTGTCTTCTGAATTCCTGAGGGTTGGGTATGTTCAGCAGCTAGAAAGACAGAGCTATGAGTATCAGAGTAAGACCTAAGTTTCTATGCCTTTAAACCAAATCTAAAAACTAAGTACAGTCTAAGTAATAGAAGGTCAGATTGTATATACCACTGTACTCATGGCATTCCTAATAAAGCAGAGTTCATATATAAGGGATTACCAGTAAATTAGAAAACCTTGATGGGCATATTTTCAGAATTTCTTAGATTATCAAGGCTCAAGAGATTACAGTTTGCAGCCTAGTTTTTCATTTTGCGTGGTGGTTTAACTCTGATCTGAAATGTGGTTTATCAATAAATGTCATTGAATTTTAATCCTTTGCTGTAAATGTAAGAGTAATTTTTTTCTCTTGTCACTGGAGTTGTGAGAGGCAAGCAGGCAAGAAATACAGATTTTGTCCCTGGGATGTGTCACACTAGTGCTATTGTTTTCATGAGGTTTTTATATATTCCCCATTGATAATGCATCACTTCTTCAGTTTTCATATCAGCTGCTGACAGCAACCTCATACAAGAGTAGAATCTCTGTATAGATTTTGTGTCTTCTAACGAAGACACATTATATCAAAGACTTGTTCATTGTCATTTATTGAGGATCTCAGATTCCTTTGTCTCTACAAGCAGATGGTACTTACATGCTCATTATTTAGTTAGCCAGTATCTTTAAGGTCAGGATGATGGAATTACTGGAATTTAAACTTGCTGTAGTTCAGTCATGTACTGTTCCTGTCTCAGCTTTGTGAATTTGCTGTTTGGCCTTTGCACAGACTACCTTGTCCTTTTATTCCAAATACCAGCTTATGGTATTTGCTTTCCAGAATAGAGTACTAAGCAAATCAGAGTGGTTTTTAGAGCATCAAAAAAATTTGAAATGCTAGTAAATTTAGATGCCCTGGGCATTTTTTCAGTTTATTAGTATTTCCCCCCCCACTATTGTTGTGTGTAACCTTGTAAGGACTGTTTTTGTTGTGTGTTTTTTTTTTTTTTTTGGGTACAGTTTTTTGTGTTTGTGTGTTTTGGGGATTTTTTTTTTTTTTTTTTTTTGTTTTTTTTTTTTTGGTGGCAGTTTTGTGTGTGTGTGTGTTTTGGGAATTTTTTTTTTTTTTTGGTTGGTAGTTTGGTTTTATATTGGGGGATTTTTTTTTAAGTGAAGTGACTTTATTGTAATGTATTCTTTAACCACACAAGCAATGAAGGGAGTGTGAATAGGTGATAACTGTAACCATACCTCCTGCATTCTTTCATAAAATTTTCATTTTGCATAAGTTGTTTTCCCCAAAGCAAAATTCCAGATAGTGTTAGCTAGCATCTTGCACCAAGTGTGTGTTGTCCTTGCCATGTTACATGGTCTTGCTTATTAAATAAAAGTAGATATGCTCCTGTCAGTAAGTCATAAACACAAGTGAGGCTTGCATCTAAGATACTCAGAGACATTTGTATTGTTTACTCCTGCTTTCTTGTTACCTTCTCCGAGATTAGTGAGTTTCAATATTCTAATACATGATTTAAACAGTTCAGGAATTGTAGTACATGGTGCATTTTTTAATGGGAGTATTTTCTCTGTGAAATTTTTGAATATTCATGACTTTTTAAAAAGTTTGTTCATAGGTCAAATGTAGGAGGATGATGTGGTTGAAATAAGCAGTTAAATGAATGTGACAGTGGGTTCAGAGATCTTTATTCTGAGGTAGAAATGGCATGCAGTAGTTTCAATTTGGCTTTTAAATTGTTGTTTATCAGGTGCTTAAAATACCAGTTTAAGAGATACTCTTTGATATTCTCTAATAGAGCAAAAATTGAGAAAACAAAATGGTAATGGATGATTTTTAACTCTTTTTGTCAAAATACTTCACAAGTATGTGAGCCTATTTGTTAAGGTATATTAGGAAGCTCCTGCTGGCTCTGGTGTCCTCCAGGGCTGGGGTGTTTGTCTTGCCTTGCTGTTGGAGCCCAGCTGTCCATGCCCACCTTGGATCCCTGTCCCACCTGTGACTCTGATTTAGAGAGTAGATTAAACAGAAGTGTGTCCGGGCAGTGGCCCTGTGACCTCTCATGGATTGTGCTCTGGGCACTCCAGTTACTGACGCAAGCCTGCAAGCTTGGTGATCCACGGTCACTTTTCCTGTTGCTGACACTCTGATGTGTCTTGTGTCTACTCTGATGTCTTCAGCTGCTGGCACCTGGGACTTGCAGTCATGATGGCCAGTGGTCTCCACTGCAGTCACTCTGGCACACGGACTGTCACATGCTGCAAGTTGCTGGCACTACTGATATGTGAGTCAAATGACCCGTGATCCCACTTCACCTGCTGGCATTTGCTTTTACTTGCTCTGGTCTCAAGTTACTGGCATGCAGGCTTGTCCCTAACTATTTGCAGTGACATCTTGCAGCATGCACAGGTGGGACAGGAGTGGAGTTGCACGGAAAGGTAGGAGAGGATTCAATAAACAGGATAGACCACAGTGACCAGGCACAGGGGTCAGTCAGAAAAGTTCACTGACTGGCTCTTGCTTATATGTGACTGGCTCCTTTATCCTTTTTCCTCTCACTTTGCTCCCTGCTTCCATCCTGTTCCTCATCACCCCCTCTCCCTATGTTTGACACTTTCCTGAAGCATTACCTAACAAGTTGGCGTAGATCCACAGGCACAATCAGGTATTTTTGTAATACCTGTGTTCTGTCACTCACCCCGTATCTGTTAGAAAGTCCAGACTGATGCTCTTCAGAGCCTGTGATTTCTTAATGGCCTGTCAGTTAATGGCTGAAGAGTTTTTGTTATTTTTATGGTCTCCCTTAGTGCTTACTTATCATGTCTCTCTGTGGTCTTTTTATGGCTTTCCCTGTGTGCTGAAATGGTTTTTTGCCCGATAACATCAATGAACTGGGTGCTCTCAACTTACACGTGCCCTTAGGCTCTCATAGCCCTCTCGTTGAGGGTGGTGATGATGAGCCAATTCCAATTAGCTGCTAAGAACAGGAAATCGAACTAATGGAGACATTAGACAAAAAATATTGTAGCTTTAGATAGGCACACTGTGTGAAGTAAATAATAGATGGGTAAGGTTTAAAGTAGATTTTATGATGAAGGACACATTTTAAGTTAAGCAAGGTTAAGGGGTGCCATCAGACAGTAACTTTTGTTGATTTGACTAGTGAAGGCTGTCACTGTATTGATTTGAGGAGATCACAGATTTAAACTACGAGAAAATCACCTATTACCTATATCTCAGCTTTGATTTCTGCAGGATTTCTATTTTTACTTCTACAATTGTGCAACAGGGAGAGAAGTTGTTTAGAACCTTCTGTCAACAGGGTGGTAGGGAATCTGTCCCATTGAGATGATTATCCATAGGAAAGTCATATCCCTTAAAGAGAATGCAATTTTAAAAATTACTGCTTCGTTCTAATGCTAGGCAAATATACTACAATGAAATAATATTTTTATACGTTTTTGAGATTTGTTAAGATAGAAATAACTTGTTTCAGTATTTACTTGTTTTCTTGGAGGTAATTGCTGTAAGCGCACTGTTAATAACTACACAAGTGAAATTTTTGTACCCTTTCACCACTCCTTTATTTTTTTTTGTTTGCAGAATTCGGTTGTGTCCAGTTCTAGCTGGTCAGAAATAGACATGCTGATTCTGGCTGGAACAATTGGCCATGTTTTGAGTTTGGGGGCAAGCAGTTTTATAGAAGAGGAACACCAAACCTGGTATTTTCTTATCAATACACTTTGTTTGGTGCTGTGTCAGGAACTTTGTAGAAGTAATTTTCTCGTAAAAGAATGTGACCCTCAACATATCGCCAATGTGAAACAAAATTTTGATAGTATTGAGGAAACCGCTGAATGCAAGAATATAGACATTCCAGCAGCAGATAGTTCAAAACTGGGCAAGGCCACCTCTTCATCTGAATTCATAAAAGGATCAGAGAAATGGATAAGCTTAGCAACTCCATGGATCATCCTTATTTGCTGTCGGCTGCTTCGATCCCTGAATCAGACAGGTGTCCAGTGGGCTCATCGTCCAGACTTTGGACATTGGTTGACAAGGTGGGTATCTGATTTATTGTCACACTTTTCGCCTTATTTGAAAATGATTGTGTGTTTCTTTTGGTAAAATACATGTCTATTTCTATACAGTGTGTGATTAGAAAGTGCTGCAAACATGCAAAGAGGACAAACAATGAAGTAACAAGGAATTTTTCACTGCTGTTTCATGCAGTAGTAATTCTTTGTGTACTATCAGTAGTTTATAATCTTTTCCCTGCACCACGACTTATCTAATTAATGTCAGTTATGCACAGTAGGTTTATAAGAAGCAAAAAATAAATATTTTTCGTGTGTAAGTCAACAGTGTCTGGTTTGAGAAATTAAGAATTGCTTAATAGAATTAAACCCTTGAAATTAAGGTAGGAAGGTTCTGCATAATTCCAGACTTCATGAAGTCACAGGAGAAGATGCCACACATAGAATTTTTCCTTGTATATCACAGGCTTTTAATGGGTGAGTGGAAAACTGAGGGAATTTTTTTAGTGTAGTATAATAAAGAAGAAGAGGAATTTTTTATAACATGAAGTATACCAGAGAAGACCTTCTGCTTTTTCTAATACCATTTAGTATTTTGCAGAACTACAGTCATTGTTCAGTGATAAAAAGTACGAGATATTTGAACTGTCTTTTGTACTTCAGTTGGTGGATAGAGAAATGATACCTTGTGACTGACTAGTCAAGGTTTTGCAGGCAGTGGATGAAGAGGCTGTGCTGTGTAAGATAGATAGATTTCTTGCCACTATCATAACACACATGGAAGAAATGTCAGTCATCATTCATTAAAAATGACATGAGCAAATGGGCAAAAATGAGACTTGTTATTTATTGGCAACCTCACAGATGAAATGCTAATGACTGTGACAGGCATGAGTGCTGAAAGACATGAGTTAGGGAATTTAGGGCATTATAGCAGTTGTTCTGTGTCAGAGCTTTCACATGCGTTCGTGTTCTAGAGATGGTGAGGGATTGAGGAAAGAATATTGTACTGCCTACATCAAGGCCACATGATAGATAACTCTTCATTATGAGCTAAATCAATGCGTGAGCAGAATGAGGCATGATTCAGTGTGACTGTGAGGATTTTTACAATTAATCCTGAGCATCAGCCAAATATTTATGTGCCCAAAGCCATCCTAAGCCCCATGTTTTCTTTGGACTGTCAGCCCTTTCCTTTGGAATATGCTAGTGCCTTGAATGCATGAAACAAGGACCTGATACTCTTGCAGCTGAAGAATAGAGTTTGTTTCAGATACATGCTTTTACTCATGTAGTTCCCCCAGGAGTCTTTACTGATTCTTACAAATGTTATCAACCTTCTAAAAAGTCTGTGTACATGTTTGGACTTAGATTCCAAAGCTCCTGCTGAAGTTTAATGTGCTCCTACCTTTGATTTCATGGTGCTAGGTATGCCTCTAGAGCAGCAAGACCTATTCCAGCCTTAGGCTGTGGGTTGTCAGGGACATAGCACAGGTAGAACCTTGTCTGCAGATAGAGCAAGTGTTTCTAGGGTTTCCTGATTCATAGCAAAAGCTGGGATATCCTGGGAAATCCTGTATGCCCAGCTCTGACACTACTGGCTGTCAGGAGCTGCCAAGTGACCAGCTCAGGTAAACCCGATACTTTTTACACCTCTTCTGACTTACTCTGTTTTTCTTTTTTGTTGTTGTTGAGAAAGGAGTTGGAGGAAGGGAGAAGGCTATTTTTGTGTTTTATTTTTGTCCCTATAAATCGGAATTGATGTGAATTCAAATATGTCCGTATCTTTGTCTCTCCTGAGTAACTCATAACTGTACCCAGGGTTGAACACCAGGGGAAGAAATATCTTTCCTCAGTCTTCTGGTAATGTTTTTCATGATGCATGTCCGAATGCTGTTGGTTGTCCTTGCTGTAAGGGACACATTTTGTGCTGATTATCGAGTCAGGGTCCACCAGGGTGCTCAGAGCCATCGCTGAAAAGATGGGCAGCCCCCAGTCTGTCCTGATATGTATAGCTGTTTGTTCCAAGGCACAGGACATGCTGTTGTTGAACTTCATAAGATCCCTGATGGGGCATTTCTCCAGCCTGTTGAGGGGTCTTTGAGTGTCAGCAGACCCACCTACTCTATCAGCCACTCCTCTCAGTTCTGTGTTTTGTGCAGACTGACTGAGGGGGCACTCTGCCCCATTGCTCAGGTCATTAATGAAGATGTTAAATAGTTTTGGCCCCAGTGTGAAGTCCTGAGGTTGACAGCTAGAGTCTGGGTTTCAGATGGACGTTGTGCTTTTAATGGCAACCCCATGAATCCAACATTTGATGAGTTTTCAGTCCATCTGACTATGTACTTTTCTTAGCCTAGGCCATAACAGGTTGCCTGTGGGGATCTTATGGGATCTGGTGTTAAAAGCCTTGTTAAAGCACAAATAAACAGCAATGCCTGCTTTATACTCTTCCACTTAGCTTGACATCTCATCACAAAAGTCTGTCAGGTTGATTAAGTATTCTCCTTCATAAAGACATCACAATCCTATTAAAGCTGTCTGCCTCCCCCTTCAGTAAGGCTGAAGTACAGCAGCTAGATATCAAAAACCCTAAAACTTGACGATTTTACAGGTGAATTGCTCCCTCTGTTCTGTATCAAATTATGGCCTCACATTGGGTGTATTTGCTTGGGTCTTGAAGCAAGTAGAAGAGAAGAGGTTCTACAGCTATTATCCTAGTCTGATTGTTTGGCTATAATAGTGTATTATAGGAGCTCTTGCCATACAAAGCAAGGTACTTGCTCTCTTACTCTGCCCCTCACTGGCTCTGTATTTTACCTGTTCCTGTGTCAGTATGGTGAACTAAATATTTGAATAGATGTGACTGGAAATATAACTCAGCATGAGAAACACTTGGCTTTCAGTTGGATCACATCTCACTCTCATTTACCATCAGGCTTCACAGGCAAGCAGGCTGGCTAGTAACAGGAATGCAGGAAGAGAAGAGTGTTCAGGTCAGCACTGCTGTTGTTGAAATGACTGTAGAAACAGAACGTGGAAGTATCTGCATCTTTTGAAGTGCTGCAGGCACAGACAGTTTTTTTCTTTTTGCCATTGTCAAGCATTCCTTACAAGAACCCACATGCCTTTCAAATTGAATTGAGAAAGAAGCGATGATGCGCAAACTTGTACTTTGGGGGGCTTAAAAATACTGCAACAGTCCAGAGTGCTGTGGCAGGCTAAGAGGATATGTGGTTAGGGCTGTCACTGTTCTGCCTTCTCCCTTTCCTTGATGTAATTACTTCTGCTGTGTGTAGGGAGCAGGTAAAAGAACAGAGCCCTGGCAGCCCTAGCAAATGTTGGCTTGGGCTGCTGTGGAATTACATCCTGACTTTAAACAATGGAGCAGTTTTTAGCCTAACAGAAGAGTATAATACCTATCACCATGTTGACATATACTTCACTTGCCTTATAGGCTTAAAAGACTAACAGCATTTGAAATACACAGTTTTTGGACTTGAGGGATGGGATGTAGTTGAGTTACTGAGTCTGTCATGGTTCACCGGACAAGCTTCAGAAAGATCAGTCAATGATGCAACTAAATTTTTACACACCTGTTTTTTGTGAAGTGTCTGTGAATTCCTACCTGGCAAGCATGCTTGCATTTTCTTTGGCTGGAGATTTTAAAGTCTTTGTTTCTTCTCCTTCACAAGAGAACAGGGTGGTAGAGATGTCTGTTTCCCTTGTGTTTTGATCAACATGGAGATGATGTGTTTTCCTTAACATCATGAATTAGAAGTTGGTGATAAGCTGAGTTGCATAAAGCACTTATTCCTCTTCCCAAAATGCATTGCAAGTCTACAAGGTTGATTGTTATTTTATTTTTAGTATGAGTTTAATTTGCATAGTTCTGTATTAATAGCATGCTTTTTACTAGTAAGTATTAGAACCTTACTTATATTATGTGTACCCTTGCTAGTTTGAGTTGAACATAGTCACTCTTTCTCTTATTTCTATCAGCCTTCTATTTTGTCTCTAAAATAAACTTAATGAACAAACGGATCTTTTTTTTTTATTCCCCTGTATTGATTTTTTAGACTTCTGTGCTCATGCTCAGACTAATATATTTGTTATCTGGACAGTGCTGAAGGGCTCCAGCATTTGAGACAGAGAGACTGTTGTCCAGGTTTGTCCGTGGAAAAACCCAAATACCAAAACACAGAAAAACAACCTACCTATAATGTGTTAAATTTGGCTATTAGGATGCATTTAGTAGTGCTGAAATAAGGAAAATGTTCTTTGTTAATTTGCATACAGACTCTGTGAAATCTACAAAAACGAAGAAATACTTTGATGGGGAAAAGAGCCAAAGAAAATCACACTGTAAATGAGGTGGAAGAGAACATGTAATCTCAATCTGACTGTAAGTCAGGTTTTCTTTTTAATTAGTTGGTATTCAGTTGGCTTCATTTAGCTGTTAATCTTGATCAGCACTCATACTTGAAAGGCGTCAGAGCTGCTATATGGCAGCATCAGCTTGAAGAGAAGTGACAAGAAGCATCAACATGGGAAGATGATAATAAGATGTGAGACCAGCAGCCCACCTGAAGTGCCTGTACACTAATGCATGTACTATGGGGAGCTGGAAGCCATCATGCAGCAGGAAAGCTGTGACATTGTTGCCATCACAGGAACGTGGTGGGATGAGTCACATGACTGGAGTGCTTCCATGGATGGCTACAGGCTCTTCAGGAGGGATAGGCAAAGTAGGAGAGGTGGCTCTATATGTCAGAGAGTCTCTTGACTCTGTAGAACTTGAGGTCTGTAATGATAAAGTTGAGTGCCTGTGAATTAAAATCAGAGGGAAGGCCAACAAGGCTGAAATCCTGAGACCACCCAAGCAGGATGAAGAGGGTGATGAATTATTCAACAAGCAGCTGGTAGATGTCTCAAAATCACCAGCCTGTGTTCTTGTGGGTGACTTTAACCTGCCAGATGTCTGCTGGGAACTCAACACAGCAGAGAAGAGGCAGTCTGGGAGATTCCCAGAGTGTATGGAGGATAATTCCCTGTTTCAGCTGGTAAATGAACCTACCAGGAGTGGGGCCCCATTAGACCTGCTGTTCACAGAGAGGGGCTGGTGGGAGATGTGCTGGTCATAGGCTGTTTGGGGCACAGTGACCATGAAATGATGAAATGACCAATGAAATTAAATACTCAGGGATGTAGGGAGGGCCATCAATAAAACCTCTATGCTGGACTTCTGGAGGGCTGATTTCAGCCTATTCAGAACTCTGGTTCAGAGTGTACTATGGGGAAATAGCCCTTGACAACAAAGGGGTCTGGGAGGGATGGATATGCTTTAAGCAGGAAGTCTTGGGTGAGCATGAACAGGCTGTCCCAGTGCGCTGAAAGGCAGGCCAGTGGGGAAGATGACCGGTCTGGCTGAACAGGGAGATTCTGAAGGAAATAGGGAAAAAAAGAAAGCTTACAATTGTGGAAAAAAGGACTGGCTACCCATGAAAAATTTAGGAATATAGTTAGGTCAAGGTGAGAAAAAGAAAATTAGAGAGACAAAGGCACAATTTGAAGTTACTCTGGCCTCTTCTGTTAAGGTTAACAAAAAGTTTTTCTACGAATACATTAATAGCAAAAGGGAGGGGCAAGGAAAATCTTTATTCCTTGTTGGACTTGGAGGGGAACATAGTTAACAGAGATGAGGAAAAAGCTGAGGTACTTAATATCTTCTTTGCCTCAGTTTTCAACAGTAAGACAAGTTGTCCTGAGGACAACTGGCTTCTGAAACTAGTACACAGGGATGGGGATCTGAATAGCCACCCTGTAATCCAGGAGGAAACATTTAGAGACCTGCTGAGTCACTTGGATCCTCACAAGTCTATGGGACCATACAGGATCCATCCCAGGGTGGTGAGGGAGCTGGCAGAAGAACTTGCCAAACCACTCTCCATCATTTACCAGCAGTCCTGGCTCTCTGGGGAGGTCCCAAATGCTTGGAAGTTGGTCAGTGTCACGCCCATCAACAAAAAGGACTGCAAGGATGACTCGGGAAACGACAGGCCTGTCAGCCTGACCTCAGTGCCTGGCAGGGTTATGGAGCAGATTGTCCTGAGTGTCATCATATAACACCTACAGGATGGACAAGGGATCAGACCCAGCCAGCATAGATTTAGGAGGGGCAGGTCCTGTCTGACCAACCTGATCTTTTATGATCAGGT
>VXBX01002932.1:338876-368957 GCA_013400415.1 Scytalopus superciliaris
AGGCTGAACATGAGCCAACAGTGTGTGCCCAGGTGGCCAAGAGGGCCAGTGGTATCCTGGCCTGAATCAGGAATAGTGTGAGCAGCAGGACCAGGGAAGTGATCTTTTCCCTGTATTCAGTACTGGGGAGGCCACACCTCGAGTCCTGTGTCCAGTTCTGGGCCCCTCAGTTCATGAAGGATGTTGAGATGCTGGAGCAGGTCCAGAGAAGAGCAACAAGGCTGGTGAAGGGACTGGAGCACAAGTTTTTTGAGGAGCAGCTGAGGGAGCTGGGGTTGTTTAGTCTGGAGAAGAGAAGGCTCAGGGGAGACCTTATCACTCTCTACAACTACCTGAAAGGAGGTTGTAGCCAGGTGGGGGTTGGTCTCTTCTGACAGGGAACCAGCAGCAGAACAAGAGGGCACAGTCTTAAGCTATGCCAGTGGAAGTTTAGGTTACATATTAGGAAAAAATTCTTTAGACAGAGAGTAATCAGGCATTGGAATAGGCTGCCTAGGGAGGTGGTAGATTCATGGTCCCTGGGGTTTTTAAGGTGTGAGTGGATGTGGCACTTCGTGCCATAGTCTGGTAAGCACTATGGTTGGATCAAAAGCTGGAGTTGATGATCTAGGAGGTCTTTTCCAACCTGGTTAGTTCTATGACTCTGTGATTGAATTCTACTTCCTTCTAAAAATGCATTTAACCATCCCCAAATATCCTTGCCCCAAAGCTGGCATACCTTGTGACACCTGTGTATTCAATTGTACATAGTAAAATGGAAGTCAACAATTAAATAAAACCCTTATCCACTTAAACTATTAGTCATGCACATTTATAATTCCTTTCACTCTACTTGTATTTGCAGTAGCGAGGTGAGGTCAGAGCAGTGGAAGGAAATTTTTTCAACATTGATTCTGTTACCAGAAATATGAATGTAGAGCATAAGCAAGTGCTCTTTTCTCCTTCCCCCCCTCACCAGGTTTTTCTCAGGTAGCTATTGGTTCTTCACTTTCGATTTTGTGGTTTGGGCAAAACCTACTACATTGCAGCTAAGATAAGAGTAGGGAGTTTGTGCTCGTATTTCTGAGTAGACTATCAAAATGATTGAGAACTTCGCTGAATGACTGGAGCCTGTGCTGAGCAACTACCATCCCCTTAGCTAATTACTGCTAATTCTAATTACATATGCTTTTAGCTGCCTAACTGGAGGAACCTTGGCTAGAAAACAGTGAAACTGTAAGTGATTTACTCTGACCTGACTTCACTTGCTATAAATCCTTTTCATGTTTCTTCAGCAAATTATGAAATACCAGGGTAGGTTTTTTTAGAGCAAATTTATATGGTTCAAAAAATTCCCCAAAGAAGTCACAGAGGACTGTTACCAGAAAACCTGGACAGAGTTGTATATTACCCCTGTGTTAGCAGTTAAGGATGCATAGGCATGTGACTGTTGCGCTCATGACTGTGAATGTACCACTGCTGTGCTTCCATTTTTTGGGGCGGGAAGGGAAGTATCAGAGTATGGTTTCAGATGTTCACTGTAAGGATTGCAGCTGTTAGTGGGTGTCTGGCTTGATACAGCAATAGCAGTTATATCTTACTGGTAGGAATGGCTTTTTAAAATTTTATGTGTTGCTGTATTAGATTTGTCTGCAAGAGTCCTTTAACAGAAGTGTAGAGTTTTTTGGATAAAGAGACAAAGATGATGATGTGCTGTTATTTATTCCTGATTTGTCTTGCTCTCATACAGTGAGTCGCCTATGAGAATACTACCTGAAAACTGAAAATTTTCTACAAATGTTCATTTGAAAGGTGCAGTGGCTACTAAATTAGCTCATTATGTGTTGATCATAAGAGATAGTGCTTGTGCTGTCTTCACAGGTTGCTGTAGGAATCCATTCACTGCTTCTGCTGATTCCTTATGTAGAGAAAGAACAATTGTGAGGAGAAAACATCAAGACTATATTTTCTCTCCCATGGTGTTCCAGATCTTATTTCTCTTGCTTTTCTCCACTGGCCTGCAGAGAGCAGTGCATTTCTTGGGAGTCTTGTTAAATTCTATGGACTGCTTGACTGGGTCCTGCATTGAGGACTAGCAGGACAATTTTTCTGCCCCATAACCTTTCCTTTGTGACTTTCTAAGCACAATAGCTGAAACAGGTTTTGGCCAAACCCCTAATAAACCATATACTAGGGAATAGGAAAGCAAACTTCTTTGAAGTACAATAATTTGTATTAAATTAGAGATGAAACTGGAGTTTCAGAAGTGCTATTGAATTTAATGCAGATAACAACCCAGGCTTGCTGGTAGTTTCCTGAAGTTAGTGATCTATTATCTTGGCATTTTGAGTTGTTGAAGACAGAAGACAGAGCCCTTGGCTCTTGCACTCTACGTGATGCTCTTAACAGAAGATAAATCTAACAGAATTAGTGGGTTTATGTCATTTGGGATACTGGGAACAGTTGCAGTAGACATGAACTGGCAATTCTTGGACTACAGTGGGCTTTCTGAAATTGTAGGTATGTATGGTAGGGGTTGGGTGAAGATCTCGCATTACTGCATTACATTTTGCAGTGCTAATTCATATTAGTGAAGATTTAAATACATAACATTGGTGGCATGCTCAGTGAAATGCCCTTGATTCTAGAATGGGTGTTACCTATCTAGGATGCAGAGGAACAGACAAACTGTATCTGTAATATTCTCTGTCAATTATGCAAATTTTGTGTCTGTATTGCTTCTATTTACACAGTGCAAGGTGCTGTAGTTGCATAAGGGAATCATATTGTGCTAATGAATTTGTGTATGTGTGTTTTGAGCTATGTAGGTGCATTTCTGGTCATTCTAGGAAGGTACTGCGCTCTGTGTCTAAAATTAAACAAATACATGTGCAGTAATTTCAAAAGACAGAATAGTTCTAATACTGTAGTGCAGAAATTATTTCTGTTGTGCTAGAAAATGAAATGCTGTAGTATAAGCAAAACACATTGTTTCAAAACATGTAACAAACCCGTAGTTTAAAAGCATTAGACCCTTTTCCATGATGCAGTACGCAGCTAGTTTTTATGTAATTTACAGAAAAACTAGCATATGGTGGAACACAATAATTATGTTTTAAATATGCATACTTGAATAGAAAACCTTATTAATAAAACTGCTTTTCTAAACATACTAAAATATTTTACCATACCTCTTGGCAGTTCATAACAGATATCAGTGCAGTGATTAGTTTCATGCTGCATTAATTAGTACAGTTTATTAATTGATTAATACAGTACTGTAGCTGAGGCTCTATCAAATGTGTTTAACAGTAATGTGTGCTTTCAGAGTTCTTTTGTTTATTTGTTTGTTTGTTTTTTCACAGCTCTGAACATAAACCTGAACTCTCCTTCTTGGCTGCGGTCTCCCTGCTTATGATCTTCTTTCTGGTTCGAAGAAGATGCTCCCTGGTTTCAAAAATTGCTATGGCACTTGGACTCCTGGGAGTCTACAGTTACCGGGCAGCTGTTGGAAATGTTGTGTTTCCATGGCAACATGGTGGCAAAGATATTTCAAAGTAAGTTAATGAACAGATATGTAACTCTGTTTCTAGTGAGGTGTTAACACTGGATATCAGGGAATGAGGTAGAGGGGACATTATATCTAGGTTGGAATTACATCCTTATGAATAGAGCTCTAGTTTGTAGGTGACCAGTATTCAGTTTTTGTGGTGTGTGCTTAATTTTAAGCCCCAAGAAGTGCTTTTTGACTGTGACAGATCAGAAACCAGTCAGATAAGAATTAATATGAGGAAAATCTAGTATATATTTTTTTGCTACAAAGAAACTACAAATGCACCATCTCCTATGGGATGGACTTGCCTCATTGAGCAGAGCATATGCCAAGCTCCTTTAGCACTTCTTAGTTTCAAAAGTGCTTAGGCAGTAGTTCAAAGACCTGCTTTTCCATACCTTGGTTTTGCAGTTGAGTTTTCTGTAATGTATGGCCTTTCAAGATGTAACCACTTCCTTCCTGAGTCTTACCTAAGGTTTTTTAGGCTGATAGTAAGTTTCTTAGAGAACTGGTCTGTAACTGTAAGGAAGTTATTAACTCTTTCACCAATGACTGCATTTGGCATGTAGCTAAATGGCTTTAGTTTTCTTATCGTACTTTTCACTGTTGGATTGTACCTGGCTCTGCAGCTTCAGGTTTTGCTAAATGTCAGAGAGCTGTGGAAAGCTTCCAGAGTCAGAGCAATTGATGAGGAGTAAGAGATTATGGAAGTTGTTGAAACAATTGTCTTCTGGATGTAATACACTTTCTCTTGAACTCATTTTGAATTTTATATGGATATGAATGGCTTTTGTTGGAATTTTCTAGTCAGGGGCGGGAGATTCACAAGATGTGCAGAAATGTAAAAAGACCTGCAGAGTAAGATTTTTGGACATACAGAAAATCAGGTTTGCTAACATGGCATGTTTTATAACAAATATTTGTATGTATGTGTATCTGGATATATTTACATACAATCCATCTCTCCAAACTGCTGAACTACAAATTACCGAAAGTAATTCTAGTTGTATACTAGTGTTAACATTGTGTGTTAGTTGTGCTGCCTGAGAAAGTAATAGTAATCTTTACTTAGTCTGCAGGATTTGGTTCTGTGTTTGAAACATGCTTGATTTTTGAGTGTGATCTCTTTGTGTTTGAGTAAAATCTTTAGAGCATAATATTGCCTAGCAATACGAATTAAAATACCATGGTGTGGGGCAGAACATTAAATACAGCAGTTGAGCTACGAATAAAATGTGATTAGAGAAATAAGTGGAGTACTTAAATACTGAAGTCAAACGTTTACCTAAAACTTACTCATTCTGTAGTCAGTGTATTGATTTAAATTACAGCAAGATACATATTGTATTATTTCACTTAAAAATAAAGAGCGCACACGGTAATTTGCTTAAATTATCTCAGAGCTTTATGTAAACCCCAGCTGAATCTTCCCATGGCACGGTGTGGCACATGGGTCCCTCCTTCCCACACCACGGTACCTTTCTTTTTGCATAAAAACAAAACAGCTAACAATGCTAAACAAACCCCTGTGTCTGCTCCTGCCAGGTTGGGACATTATCTCAGTCCTAGTACCTACTGGTTCACAACACAGGCAGGCATAGTCATTCCAGCATGGTCCCTTGCAGCCACCACTCGTGCTAACGTGTGGGCTTTTCAGGTGTAAAGTACAAGGCCTGATAGAGAGACATGGTTCGCCCGAGATCACTAACTCATCAAATACTATTTTCAGCAAGGCTCCCAATACACCATGTCAAAAAAGATGGTAGCCATAATTTAGTAGATTTCAGATGATAGGTGTTGACATAGTGATGCTAGCTTATCATTATTAGAGGCCTGCTGTGATACATTTGGTAAAAGCCTACTTAAAATGCCACCAGGAATAAAAACAGGACTTTCTTTTAAATGAGTCTAGAGGTATCTTTAGTGTATTTCTGATCTGGAATAGCTCCAGATCCAGGTGCAAGGTTAAGGTGTAATGTCAGAAAAAGCTGTGGGCTGCCAATGCATTTTTCGTGCATAATGCATTCTTCTGTAAGGTGGAGAATCTTTGCTCTCAAATGCCCCCTCTCTGTATGCTTTACTGCAGATTTTTTCTGAATATGACAGCTGCTGGGAGGTGGAGGAGGGAGAAGAGGCAAATTGTGCTATGTTTTCTGGGATTTACACTAAGATAACCTCCAAGTTAAAAAATGCAAAGAAGTAATTTGGCCTTCTGTTTTCCTCAGAGTTATTGTTAAGAATTATAGTTTGTGCAGTGAAAAAGATGAGTATATACTGTACCAACACAAACAAAATAATAGTGCATTTTCTGAGAAATGTTTTTTTAAATTTGAATTTACATAGCTAGTGAATTTCAGTTTTCGCTTTACTCATTGAACAGACAAATACCCACAGCAAATTCCTGAAGTTTTACTTCGAAGTTGTATAAATATATTTGATGTAATTATTACCACAAAATATTCAGAGTTACCAGAGATACTGAAAAAAGCCACTGAATTTCTGCATCAGCCAGAAACTTTACTGGTTTTTACATTTTCCCCCCCCCCTAAGGAAAAAGCCAATGGGCCTTACAGGATTTTTACACAGGTTTGCTATTTCAAAGAAAAAAATAATAGAGGCCTTTCGCATAGGCTATTAAATATGAATTTGAACCTTTGAAAGCTAAACCACAGAACAGTGTATTGTATTTAGGTTTAGGAAGGCTACATCAGTGTCATGTGGTGGTTTTGCCTTTTTTTCTTCATTCTGTGGGTGCAAAAAGAAAATTGAATGTGTAAATGCTCATGATTATTATTTTGCCTCTCACTTTTTCATTCCTGTAGGTGAAAAGAAAGATTGAATTCAAGCTTACTTCTTAGTAAGTGGTTGAGAAGGAAGGTGACTTTCCAAAGACAGAAAAAATGAATTAACGTTTTAATTTTAATTATTGTTTGTTTATAAAATAATTTTATTTTTAATTTACAAAATTTGTTTTTAGAAATTTTGACTAGTGGTGTTTTTTTGTGGTCAGCTCGTTACAATGGTTAGATGAGTATAACTATGCTCTTACTATTTTTAGAGTCCTGGTCTGATCCTCCATATATTACTAAGTCCTGGTGACTCAAGAATCCTCACTTCTGAGTGAATGATATTAACTTTGTAGGAGACTGTGTTCACGTATTACTCATGTATAAAGTGACTGATAATGAGAGTTTGGCTGGTGGAGCTGCACTCTGCCATGCCTTAGACAAATGGACCCACCATCCACTTCACAAAAAGTAGTGCGTCTCCCATCCTCTCACCACCAAGGAGAAGGACCTTAGGGATGGAGTGAAGTTTTCTGCTCTGGGTGGCAGGTGAATCCTCTCCTGACCTACCTCATCTTCCCAGATGCCCTTACACAACAGATAAGAGGCCCTGGAATTTGAGAACCAGAGAAATGAGGGCCGGAGAAATGCAGATGTGGGTGAAGGTCTGGCCAGGTTGAAGAGGTTGCCTAGGGCAGGGCAGCTTACCCCCTGCATCACAATCTCCCCAGTTAAGAATAAAAGAAGGGTAGTAGTCATTGTTGACTGCCTTCTGAGAAGAATGAAGGGCCTGCTATGCCAGCTGGATGCAATCCATAGGGAAGTGTGTTGCCGCGCTGGGGCCTGGGTACGGGACATCACCAAGAAACTTCCAAGCCTAGTACAGCCCACTGATTATTACTCACTACTGGTTTTCCAGGTGGGTAATTGACAAACTCCTAACAAGAATTCTGTGGACAATCGAGGGATCTCAGGGCCTTGAGACAACTGGTCAAGGGATGTGGAGCACAAGATGTTTTCTCTTCTGTCCTGCCAGTTGCAAGGATTGATGGGGCAAGTAACAGGAAAATGATGCAGATGGCTTTGAAACTGCAGTTACCAGCAGAATTTTGATGGTTTTGATCATGGATTGGTTTATGTAACACTGAGCCTGCTGGCAACAAATGAGGTGCCCCTGTCTCAAAGGGGAAATCATAGCCTCAGGAGTTAGCAGAGCTGGTTGGGAGAGCTTTAAACTAGACTTGAAGAGGAATGGGGCATAGCTGGGTTTGATAGAGATAAGGTGTGGGAAGGGGAGACTACAGGACCCATGCAAGTAGCTCTAGGAGTCTTAAGAGGAGATATTTTGAGCACACACAAGCAGCCAAAGACATAAGCACAAGACAGGACTCTGAGTTGTCCCTTTGTACCCCCCACTGAGATATATACTTCTATATAGAAAATACTTCTATATAAAACCTGTTCTCCAATACAGTATGGGGAACAAAAAGGAGGAACTAGAGATCTGTGAGCAGTCACAGGGCTTTGGTCTCACTGTGATTCTGGAGATGTGGTGAGATAGCTCATATGACTGAAATGTTGTCATGAAGGGCCACATGCTGTTTAGGAAAGACAGACCAGCAAGGCACAGAGACAGAGTTGCTATCTATGTGAGGCAACACTTGTAATATATCAAGCTCTGCCTTGGGATGGATGATGAGCAAGTGAAGAGCTTATGGGTTAAGATAAAAGAGCAGACTAGTAAGGGTGACGTTGTTGTGGGTGTTTGCTACAGGCCAACTGATCAGGAGGAGAAAGTGGATGAGGCAGCTTGAAGCAGCCTCAAAGGCACAGGCTCTGGTTCTTGTGGGAGACATTAACCCTGACACCTGCTGGAGAAGCACAAACAGTCCAAGAGGTTCATGGAAAGCATTGATGACATCTGACACAGGTAGTGGAGAATCCCACAGGAAATGGTTTGCTGCTTCACCTCATATTAACAAACAGGGAAAGTCTTGCTGGAGATGTGAAGGTTTGGGGCAGCCTTTGCTGTAGTGACCATGAGCTTGTGGGCAAAGAGAAAGCAGGGCAACAAGCAGCCATGGACTTCAGGAGAGCTAACTTTAGCCTCTTTAGGGATTATCTTGGAAGTGTCCCATGGACCCTGCAGGGAAGAGGGGTCGAAGAGAGCTGGTTGATATTCAAGGACCACTTCCTCCAGGCTTAAGAACAACACATCCTGATGAGCAAGAAATCAGGCAGAGAGGGCAAGAGATTTGTGTGGATGAAAAAGGAGCTCTTGTCATTGCTCAAGCATAAGCAGGAAATACACAGGAGATGGAAGCAGGGTCAGGTCACTTGGAATGAATTTATGGAGGTTGTCAGAGTAGGTAGAAATGAAACAAGGAAGTCCAAGGTCCATCTGGAATTAAATCTGGCCAGGGATGTCAAGGACAACAAGAAGAGCCTCTTCAGATACATAAATAACAAAAGGAAAACAAAGGATAATGTGGGTCTGTTACTAAATGGAGGGGGGACCCTGGTAACAGGATGCAGAGAAGGCAGAGTTACTGAATTTCTTCTTTGCATCCATCTTCACTGATGGGATCAGTCCTCAGGAATCTCTGACCCAGGAGGCTAGTATAAAGTAATGTTAAAAAGAGAACTTTCCTTTGATCCAGAAGGATTAGCTTAGGGAAATCTAGGCAAACTTGACATCCACAAGCCCATGGGCCTACGTGGGATGCATTCATGAGTGCTGAGAGAGCTGGTAGACACCTTAAGTGAGGCTGCTCATGATCATCTTTGAAAGGCTATGGTAATCAAGAGAGGTACCTGAGGACTGGAAGAAAGCAAATGTCACCCCAGTCTGTGAAAGATGCAGAAGGAAGACACAGGGAACTACTGGCCAGCTCAATGAGCCTCACCTCAATCCCCAGAAAGGTGATGAAGCACTGCATTCCAAAGGGTATCTCTACCCACATGGACAAACAGAAGGTGATCATGAGTAGTCATCATGGATTCACTAAAGGTCAATAATTCTTGACCAAACTGATTGTCTTCTACAATCAACTTCTACCTGNCTGGGAGGAGTGGCCAATACTCCAGAGGGCTGTGCAGCCCTTCAGAAAGACCTCAGTAGGCTGGAGAGTTGGGCAGAGAAGAACCTTCTGAAATATAACCAAGGCAAATGCAGGGTCCTGCACCTGGATGGGAGCTGACCTGCTGGAAAGCAGCTCTGTGGAGAAAAACCTGGGCCTCCTGGTGGGCAACAAGCTGACCATGGGCCAGCAGTATGCCCTTGAGGCCAAAGGTATTCTGTATTGCATTAGGAAAAGCTTAGCTTGCAGGCCAAGGGAGGTGAACCTTCTGGATCCTACTCAGCCCCAGTGAGGCACATCTGGAGTGCTGTGTCCAGTTCTGGACTCATCAGGACAAGAGAGTCATGGAGCTCTTGGAGCAGGTCCAGCATAGGGCAACAAGGATGATTAAGGGATTGGAGCGTCTCTCTTAGGAGGAAGGTTGAGGGAACAGGGCCTGTTCAGCCTCGAGAATAGATGGCTGAGAGGGGACGTCATCAATGTGTGTAATTATCTGAAGGGAGGGTGTGAAGAGAACAGAGCCTGATGCTTCTCGGTGATGGCCAAGCCATGTGACCAGAGGCAACATTAGAAAGTGGAACACAGAAAGTTCCACCCGAACATGAGGAAGAATGTCTTCACTGTGTGAGTGACCAAGCGCTGGAACAGGTTGCACAGAGGGGCTGTGGAGTCTCCCTCACTGGAGATATTCAAGAACTGTGTAGGCAATCCTGTGCCATGTGCTCTGGGATGACCCTGCTTGAGCAGGGAGGTTGGAGCAGAGGATCCTCTGTAGTCCCTTTCAACCTGATCCATTCTGTGAGTCTCTGATACTGTGAAACCTAAGGATAATGTATATTAAATTACAGATAAAGTGTGTACATAATATGCATTTTTATCTTTTACAACATAAAAACATCAATCTATAACAACAGATTTTTTTCATATGCTCATTTGGTGGATTCATTGGATTGCTCCTATAGCCTAGCACACATTAATGTGGTCTGTGACATTTTTTGCCCAGAAAACATGAGAATGTCACTACATTTTGATGGATATGTGCCTTCACTTTCTTAGCTTTTCGGACCTTGCACTTCTAGAATAGCAGGTCACAGTTCTTAAGGTTACTGGTCCTTGTCCTTCTGATCTTTTTGGATGACATGCTGTGTTTTCTTCAGAAGCTGCCTTTCACTGGAAATTAGGAGGCCAATGACTTAATAGGTGGTTTGAAAATAGCACAAATACCAATTACACTTACTACTTAAAAAATTTAATTTTTTGTAGTGGAATTGCTTAGGGATTGGAAATGTCTGTACCATTACAAGGAAAAAATGTGCTGGTATAAACCAGCATATATATGTATCTGTGCAGCTGTGTAAGATGAGAAAATGTCTGAAGTGTGCAAAGATTTCACACTGAAAAAGAGGTCTTCAAATAATATCACTATCATTTTGATTGTCTAAAAAGAAACATAGGTTTGTGTAAATGAGTTGTGAAAAATTGCTCAACAATTTAAACTATAGAAATTTTTAAGTAAATTTATTTTCTGAAATAAAGTTTCCATATTGCTCTAAGGAATATTTTTTAAAAATTTCATTATGCTGTATAAACAGCTTATTTATATGTATATATTTATGGATCTAGACCTTGAATAGTATTAGCATAAATTTATTTTGGTTACATTCATTGTTCAATTTCCTTGTGGGCTAGTCACTTAAGAGTTGGACTCGATGATCTCTGTGGGTCCCTTCCAAGTCAGAATGGTTTGTAAAATCTGTGAAATACAGTTGCAGTTTTATATTTTAGGTTAATTTAGTTTTTTAGCATAAGCTTTTTTCTTTGCTAAAGTTGATTTGGAGTTGTGTTAAGTATGAATACTTCCTAGCATTTATGTATTTGAGGAAACTCTCTCATAAAGTTGGCCAGTACCAGCCTTAGATTTTGACCTGTTTGGCAGGACTGGTTGGTCTTGACCTCTCTTGAAACAGATATTATTAAATTGCTCATGTTTCTGTTTTATTTATTTATTAATATTTTTGTTCAATTTTTATTTTCTTTTTATAGGGGGATTACTGAAGCTCGTTTTGTTTATGTCTTTGTTCTTGGCATAGTCTTCACTGGCACTAAAGATTTACTAAAGTCACAGGTTATTTCTGCAGACTCCAGCACGAAGAGCACAGGATTATGGGAAGTATACAGTGGACTGGTTCTACTAGCAGCCCTGCTATTTAGACCTCACAATTTACCAGTCTTGGTGTTTTGCCTGCTGATTCAGACAATGATGACAAAATATATTTGGAGACCTTTGAAATTTGATGCAGCACAGATTACTATCATGCACTACTGGTTTGGCCAAGCTTTCTTCTATTTTCAGGTAAGATAATTGCTCTCCCTGCTGCAGAGGTGGGAGGCGGAATAGGTTTTCAAAGAAATACTGTCCATTGTAAATAAAATGCTAGCTAAATGTTAGAGAGGAAGAGTTTACTGAGTTCTCAGAAGAGTTTAGTCTCTAACTGTTTTATTAATGTTTTGTTCTTAGAATCAGGGAAAGATGCATACCTTGGTGTCTTATCCTCAAAACAGATTTCCAAAAGTGTTACAAGGATCAGATACCTATACTAGCATGATTTTGTTCTGTTAATGGGCCTCATAAATACTGTTCAGATGATAATTAATTTAAAAGTATAATCTTGATTAATACCAATAAAAGGCAAATGGCTTTTTGTCACTGATTCTTGAGGCTTACAAGCCTTTGGTAGCATCACAGTAAGTTGACATACAGTTTAAGACTGAAGGAAAGCTCTGTGGCATGTAGTATCTCTTATGAGTATTAGAATTAATTTTCTTTCTTATTACATCAAATTGTATCTTCTTTCCTGAGGAGCCTTACTATTTCACTAACATAGTTCTCTTCATTGAAAATAAGGTTGCAAGTCCACAAAAGCTTTCATTAGTATTGAAGGAAGGGATCTTCAGCATCAAAGAGGATCTTTTTAGTTCTAATAATGTTGGAAACAGTGTTAGCAGGCTGTCTAAAGTTAAATTCGTTAAATTGGGATTCAGGTTGTTTTTCATTTAAGATGAGAGGTTTTCTCATTTGTTGCAAAATTCCAATGGTGAGACCCCTGTTGACTTTACTTCTGAGGCATGGCTGACGATGTTAACACTGAGTGTCCTTCTTACTCTGTGACTATAGACTTTACTGTGAGAGTATTTGTCTGGTTAGGGAATTGCTGATGCAGGTAAGATCATCATGATTCTTCCCTTCCTACGCAGTTTTCCTGCTCAGAGGACATACATTTCTTGGTTGAATGGCTTTTTGCATGCTTTGAATGTTACTGTTCAGGCAGTCAGCTTTGATTAAGGCCTTCTGAGAGCAGCTCTTAGTGCAGTTGGCAGGAGGCTGGAGAGAGGGCCATCTCAATACTGAGGTACCAAGTGAAAACAGCTGCCAGAAATTTAATGGTGGATAGGCTGGTAAGAAAATCCTAGTTATGGAAAAAGGACCAATAAAAAGTGGTTTGAATGTTTTTGTAAAGCAACCATTTTCAGTGAGTTCTTGGTACTCTTGACTGAGAATTTCACAGAACCACGAAATTACAGGAGAGCTGAGGCTGGAAGATGCCTCTGGAGATTATTCAATTCAACCTCCCCCCACTTAAGAGCAGATCAAATAGATCAAGTTGGTGTGGACTGTGTCCACTCCTGATTTTAAACACCTGAAGGGATGAGAACTCTGCAAGCCCTCTGGGCAGTTGATCCCAGTACTTGACCAGCCTAGCTAGTAAAAAAGCTTTTTTTAAAATGTTTAAACAAAGCATCTTGTATTTCAGTTTGTGTGTATTGCTTATTGCTTCTTACCCTTCTGCTAGTCACTCTTGAGTGACTGAGAAGGTCAGAGTCTGACTACATTTTCTGTACTACCCCCTCAGCAGGTATTTATACACATTGTTATGATCCCTGCTGAGCTTTCTTCTCTTGAGAGTAAACAGATCCAACTCTTTCAGGCAGTTGTTTGTATGACAGATGCTTTGTTCCCATCATCATTTTTTATGGTGCTTGAGTGGACTTTCATCAGTATACCCCTGACTGTCTTGTGGTGGCAAGCCCAGAACTGAACCCAGACACTCATATGTGATCTGGGTTAGTAGAAGGAATGGAGCATCTCCCTCAGCCAGCTAGTGAGGCTCTCCCAGTCCCAGGTGCTGTTGGTCTTTGCAGAAAGGGCAAATGGCTGGCTGATCTCTTCCAAGCTGCTTTCCATGCACTTAGTTCCCAGGGTGACAAAAAGCATTGTTTTATTCCTCCCTAAATGCTGGATTTGATATTTCTCTTTGCTGAACTTTACGAGTTTCTTGCTAATCCATTTCTCCAGGGAGTCATGGTGCAGCAGACCATCTGAGCAGCAGCAGACCCGTCTGCCATATCAACCACGCCTCCCAGTTCTGTGCAGACTTCCTGAAGAGGAACTCTGCCCCATCTTTCAGGCAACTAGTGAAGATGTTAAACAGTATCAGCCCCAGTGTCAATCCTTGTGGTTCATCGCTAGTGATTGGCCTCCAGGTAGACTTCATGCTGCTGATTGCAACCCTGTGAGCTCAGCATTTCAGCCGTTTTAATTCTGCTTGACTTTCCACTTTCTTAGCCTGGACTACATCAGTTTTCCCATGGGGATGTGCTGAGAGATGGTCTTAAAAGCTCTTGTGAGATAAAGTGCATTAGATACATGTAGCCCATGTATCTGCAGTCAGTATGATATGATGGAATAGAAAATAATGACTTCGTGAAATAATAGTTTTGTTGTAGAAGTCTAGTAATGATTTATGTTTTGCACCTTCAACTACACTTGCAATTGAGGTTTTTAGTTTTTGGAAGGCTGAAGGAAGTGATTTCCATTTCCTTTGGCTACAGATTGTATTGTTGGAGATCTTACAGTTTCAGAGCATTCACCCAGGCCACATCACTTTGCAGGAAATTTTGACGTTGCTTCTAGAAGTGTTTTATTTGGAAATAATAACTTGTAGTATGATACAGATTTCAGCAAACTGTAGGACATTTTAAAAATTGTCTCTGACAAGGAATTTCTTGCACACAGACTGCTGCTGAATCACAGCATCCAAACCTCTGAAATGAGAAATTCTCAACTGCTGTGCTGTGAACCAGATTTCTAAGTCAGTCTTTGTATATCTCCTGTCACTGTAAGACCTAGGGAATAACCTGGATGGTAGTTTCTTGTCAAAACTTCTGGCAGAAGCAGACCAAAGCTTTTTTTGCCCCCATATTGTTTCCCATGCTGGTTTATATTAAATAGAGAAGAGGGCCTTTTTGTGGCCCATCACACATCTGTAAACTCCAGCTTTGGAGATAGATTTGACATCACTGGTGTAACTGAAACCTGGTGGGATTAGGCCTGTGACTGGAGGGCCCTGTTGGGCAGTTGCAGGCTCTTCAGGAGCGACAGGCAGGGCAGAAGAGGTGAAGGTGTGGCACTGTGTGTAACAGAAGGGGTAGAATGCACAAAGCTCACAGCTGGCAATGGCACAGTTGAGAACCTCTGGGTGAAAAGCAAAGGGCAAACAAATGAAGGTGTCATCATGGGTGTCCACTATAGACCCCCCAGCCAGGATGATGACTCTGATTAATTCCTCTGAGGAACTGAGGTACACTTCCAAATCAACTGCCCTTGTCCTTATGGGCAACTTCAACTTACCAGAAATTAACTTGGAGCATCACACAGCTGGTACAACCGTGGTCAAAAGATTCCTAAAATCCTGGATGACAATCTCATGGAACAAGTCCTAAGGGGGCAGACTTGGAAAGATGCTCTCCTTGATCTGCTGTTTGTCAGCAGAGTT
This sequence comes from Scytalopus superciliaris, assembly GCA_013400415.1. Lineage (NCBI taxonomy): Eukaryota > Metazoa > Chordata > Aves > Passeriformes > Rhinocryptidae > Scytalopus > Scytalopus superciliaris. Next base: position 354,109 of record VXBX01002932.1, read on the forward strand.
GATTCCTTGAGCAAAGTGGAAATTGGTGGCCTCTTGGCCACAGTGACCACAAAGTGATCAAGTTTAAAGTCTCTGTTGACAAGAGCAAAAGTGCCAGCAAAACCTTTACTCTGGACAGGAGGAGAGCAAATGTCAGGCTGCCCAGGGAATTAGTAAGGAAGGTTCCCTGGGAAAACGTTTTTGCAGGTGCTGGGGTCCATCAGTGCTGGTCACTTTTAAACATCACCTCCTAAAGACACGGTAGCAGGAAATTCTCAGATGTCAGAAGTCAAGCAGGCAAGGCAGAAGGCCATCTTGGCCTTCTTGGGATCTTCTTTTAGAGATAAAGGAAAAAAGAAAGGTGTATGCCCAGTGAAGTGTATGCCCAGTCAAGTGACATAGGAAGGATTTGGAGATGCTGCTTGCTGCTGTAGGGAGAAAATATGTGCGACCAAAGGACCAAAGCCCAACTGGAGTTGAACCTGGCCAGAAATAATCTGGGGAGATTAAAAATAGTTTTTTCAAGTATATTAATGGCTGGAGAACATTGTCCTGGTTTGCCAAAAGGGCAAGAAGCAGGTCTCTGGAAACTACAGACCTGTAGCCTCACTTCAGTGCTGGTAAAGTTATGAAGATGATTATTCTGGGAGGTATTGGAAAACACCTGAAATCAATGCAGTTATTGGTCAGAGCCAGCACAGCTTCATGAGAGGGAAATGCTGCTTATCAAACCTAGTTTCCGTCTGTGAAAAAGTAATCCACCCCAGCTGATCAAGGGATGCCAGTTGACATAATCTTCTTGGATTTCAGTAAAGCTTTCAATATTGTCTCTCACAGGATCCTTCTGGTCAAACTGTCCAGCACAGCTGGATAAACACATCATGTGGTGGCGGAGCAGTTGGCTCACAGATCGAGCACAGAGGGTAATGGTGAATGGGGGAACATCAGAGTGGTGACCTGTCATTAGCGGGGTTCCACAGAGCTCCCTCTTAGCCCCTGTGCTCTTCAACATCTTCATAGACAACTTGGATGGAGGACTGGAAGAGATACTTATCAAGTTTGCACATGACACAGAATTGGGAGGAGCTGTTGACTCCCTTGAAGGCAGGGAGGCCCTGCAGAGAGACCTGGACAAATTAGAGGACTCGGCAATCACCAACCATATGAAGTTCAACAAGGGGAAGTGTCAGATTCTGCACCTGGGATGGGACAACCTTGGATGTTTAGACAGGCTGGGGAATGAGATTCTGGAAAGCAGTGCCATGNGCGAGGGAGGGGATTGTCCCGCTCTGCTCTGCACTGGGGCGGCTTCACCTTGGATATTGGGGGCAGTTTTGGGTGCCACAGTATAAGAAAGGTATTAAGCTGTCAGAGAGCGTCCAGAGGAAGACAGTGAAGATCATGACAGACTTGGAGGGGAAGCCATGTAAGGAGCAGATTAGGTCACTTGATCTGCTTAGCCGGGAGAAGAGGAGAGTGAGAGGAGACCTCATTGCAGTTTACAACTTCCTCGTGAGGGAGGAGGAGGGGCAGGCACTGATCTCTTTGTGGTGACCAGTGATAGGACCTGAGGGAATGACCTGAAGTTGTGTCAGGGAAGGTTTAGGTTGGATTTTAGAAAAAGATTCTTCACCCAGAGAGTGGTTGGGTACTGGATTGAGGCTGACAGAGTTCATGAAGCATTTGGACAGTGCTCTCAGGCACATGGTGTGACTCTTGGGGATGGTCCTGTGCAGTGCCAGGAGCTGGACTCGGTGATCCTTGTAGGTCCATTCCAACTCAGAATAGTCTGTGATTCTGTGATTAAGCGACAGTTTAGAAAAAATTTTTGACAAATTCTTAACTGTGTTTAGCATAGGACTCTTTAAAAATGTATTCATTTCAGAAGAACATGCCAACAGCCTTTTACAAAAAAATATTTTTTGTGTCTATCTACTTGGAAAACTGAGGTGTGTGCCTATTCATCATGCCTAAGACTGATTAAAATGGCTATGAGTTGTAGTAAAACAGAAAGATAATTTTGATTGGGTCCTACTTCTCTGTTTTCACTCTCTCTACTTTTATTTTTTTCAAAACATCTTAGAGATGTTTCATAGAGAAATCAATTCTGCTAGGGAAAAAATGCTTTTAAGAGTCTAGACAGATAGGATTTTCTTTAACACACCCCACATTCCTTAGAGAACAAGTTTTCAGTTCTTTTTAAAAAATGTTGTAAGTTCATTTACATTAGATGCCCTTTCTAGGATGGAGATTAAGAGTTTGACCAAAATACCAGTCTTTGGATGTTAGCTTTGTTCTTTTATTCTCTGACGAAGAAATTATTCTGAAGGTATGAAACGAAACAAATTGAATCATGCAAAGCTAAGAGGGGGTTTTGTTTTGCTGTTCGCAATTTAAATCAGTTATCTGATGTACAAAATCTTAGCATAGAAAAGCACAATACTCAAGCTGGTTGTTCATAAAATTGCAGAGGCTACAAATGCTCCTCAGAATGTAATTAATGAACTCTCTTGGTTTGGTAAATTTCTCTCAATTTATTCTCAGACTAGGTTTTCCGGTCTGGAACTAGGTTCAAGGATAGAGGAAACTTTCCTTCAAAAATTGTGTTCAATTTCATGCCCTTTTAATGTTGTTTACCTCGGTAGGTACCCTTCTGATCTGCACTACCAGGTAAAATAATTAAAAAGCTGACAACCTTAAAAAACACACTGCTTCATTAATGTGTTTTTTTAAAATTTTTTTTATTTATTTATGTACATTTAAGTTTCTCCTTCCCTTTGAGTTCAGCATGACTTGTTGGAAGGGAAAAACTGCTCAGTTTGTGTAGCTTGAAGTTAGGATTGAAATGTCATATTGTTTTATTAGTGGCACATAATTAACTGACAATTATATATTGATCAGTCACTGAACTATAAATGCAGGATCCATACCAGATATACAACAAGTGAACATTTACCAATTTCTATGTTGTTTTCTATACCTGTTTTGGAAAAAAAAAATCTGTGCTTCACCGGGAGTCTTCTCTCCCAAACAAAAATAGAGGTAACCTCCCCTTCAGCTGTGTTACAGTCTCTTCTCACAGCAATGAAGTTTTCCTGTTTACTCACACCTCTTGTGACAAATGCAGACACTTAAGCTTTAAGTCTTTTTTTGTGTGTCTTGAGAGTACCATAGACAAGTGACCTCAGGTGAAGCAGGAAGTGATTTTGTGTGGTTATATGCATTTTCCAGCTTTTCCTTAACTGGGATTGAAGGTGGAACTCTGAAAGTACCCATACTGGTTTAGTAATAGATTTTAATTGTTTGATTAAGCCATTTAATCTTTTTCCTTTACCTTGTGGGAAAACCAGGAAGGTCTTTGCTTGGTGGCAGCTTGCAGATCCCCTCCTTACTTCTGTTCATTCCAGTGAAATGACACGGTTCTTACTGAGTAAAGTGCAGGTGTCCCATATTTAGCAACTACCTGTCCTGTCCATGACCATGAACACTGAGGTCTTACATTTTGTCTGACTTAGGCAAGGGTTGTATCTCAGATAGAGCATGTGTCATTATTCTCAAATACTGAATAAGCATTAAGGAAGTACAGCTGGGCTGTTGCTGCTGGAGAAGTCCCTCAAGTTCTCATCTTCTGTATTGACCTCTGTTCGGCCTGCCCTGGTAACAGTAGTCACTTGTTTACTGTCTCAGGAGAGAGAGAGATCTGTGCTAGAATTCTAAGATCTGAAGGAAGCACAGGTGTTTTACTAGGTATCATGCTCTGCTGCCATAGGTTTATATGTGTTCCCTGACTTTGTTTCCTCAGGTTTTGTGGTTACTAGAGCTATCACTATTAAAACTGACTGGGTTTAGAGTGGTGCTAGGGTTTTAATTTCCAGACAGGCATAAAGATCTAGTGTAGCATATAAAAATGATAGCAGGTTTATGGTTCAGATACAAAAATTGAAGATTTGTTGTTGATGTAGATCAGATTGGATATTAAATTTAAACTGTGCTAGCTAAATGAGGAAGGACAAGAGAAGTATAAACTAAATATGAACCACTTTCATCTGGAAATAAGAGAGAGATTTAGAGAACTGCTTTTTGCACATGTCTTGGTGTGATGATGAAGAGAATGAGACCTATTGCCTGTGTCGCCGAGCCTTTTTAAATCTTGGTAGACAAGAAGGTATGTAATGACAAAAGCAATAACTCTGTCTGGCTTAGTGTGGAATACAAGTGCTGGCCTTTTGAATATGATACTGAGTAAAAATAACCTTTTTCAGGATAGCATGTTTAATGAATGAGGCAGTGTTCTTCCAAAAAAATACTGTGGGGTCCTTCAAGCCTTTATGAAAGTAGAGCTGTGAAAATCCTAAGTGTACAGAGTAAGCAAGGTTCATAGGAACGGATGCTATTTTTTTATCAATCAGCTGGTATAACTGATAAGCATGCGATAAAAAATGAAGTGCATGGGTGTGAAAGCTTGTTTTTTGATTTTGAATGTAAGTAGGAAAAAAAAGAAACCAAATTAAGGGTGAGTTGAAAACAAATGCCTTGATCTTACACTTTGTTTTACATTTTACACTTCATTTGTGTCAGGACCCTGAGTGCATCTGCTGTCTAGCAGTTTATTTAGCAGAGTTCAAGGTTGTCTCCTTCACTGAGAGGAGCTGTTGGGAGAAAAGCTAGAAGGAAGGGCCTGACAGTACTTTCATTTTTGCAGCTGGTTTAATCTGCTGCTTTACTGCCTGTGTTTTATCACAGCTATGTAAGTATGTATGTCTGTGCCTGCTTTGTACTTTCTTGGTCCTGATCTGGACCTGGACTTGGTGGCTGGGCTTTCTGGCCTGATCTTGGACCTGCCTTGTCATTACAGACAAGGGTCTGGATCCTTGGTTTGTATCTGACCCTGTTCACTGCCTGGATCCAGCCCTGACCTGGACATGCCACTGAATAGTCCTGACGTACTGCTCTCACCTGCCTTGTTTTCACGCTCTTTTCCCAGCTTACCTTCCCTTGCAGAACCAGCTGAACCTTTCTGCTCTCTGACAATTTGAACCTAAGAGGCAACTTTATTAAACAGTTGTAACTCAAATGGGAAGACTACACATTTTCTCATTTTTCCAGCCTTTTAGCATGATTTTTGTGAATAATAAGCAGTGGAAAAGGTTGCTCACACAGGTTGTGCAGTCTTCATGCTTGGAGGGTTTTAGGGATTGTCTGGATAAAGTACCATGTTATTTATGTCGAACTGGGTAAAACCACTTTGTTTTCTAATCTTGTTTTAGTAAGTAGAGTCTTTGCTTTATTTATCATTTTTTGCAAATTGATGAAGAGAAGTTAAAAATACTCCAGTATTGTCAAAAATATATGAAATTAATACATTTTGTCAGAATGCTACTTGTTTGTCACGATAGAATTGCGAACTCGAGAACTTCTTGATGAATTTTCCAATGAGCCTGAATGGTTGGTTGTTTTCTCTTAATCTCTTGAGTTGTCCACATCTCCTAACTCATCAGTAACTTCCCAAAAGTAGACTGTATCTTTATCATTGCTTCTTAACCTTCAAATGCAGTGAGAATAGAAGTAAATAACTTGGTTGTTTCTTTTAACTAAAGCAGCTCCTAAAAAATCTGTTTTACAGTAAATATTTCTAAAAAATATTGTCATTACCTTGGATGAAAGCTTATAAATGAACAAAAATTACATGTATTTATTAGTCTTGTGTGGTTTTGTTCCCATCCTTAGTGCAGTATATCTGCAGAACAGGAGAAAGAAAATACAGTCTCAACCTTTGAAGTTTGTTTATACTTTCTGATGGTTTTTATCACTGGAGGTTTGTACATTTTTAGAATAATTTAGAATCATACAACATGTTTAATTTATCTTGCCTCTAGGTAAAGAGATGGGCTGAGTGACATTTTAACATGGCTTTTCGAAGTATTGAAGAATGATTTACATTGGAGAGGTCTTCAGAAGGCCTACAGTTCCACCCCATTTTCAGAGCAGCATCAGCTGTGAGGTCAAACCAGATTGCTCAGGGTCTTTGAAACCTCCAAGGTTTGTCTGGAGACAGCAGAACTTTTCTGGCCAACCTTTTATAATAGCTTAATTTTTTCATCCTAAATTATTTTCTATGAGTAATTAAAATAAATTCCTCATTACAGAATTCCAGTTACCAGGAAGGCCTACAATTATGTGAAGGGCACAGTGGAAGTGTGGTAAATGCCTGCTGTGTTAAAGCAGTTGTTACGCCAGAAGTGTGTTGGTTTTGTCTTGCACCTTTCTACTTCTCAGTTCAGTAAAAGTCATTGAGATACTGCAGGTAATGTCTCATCTTTGGTAAATGGTGCAGTATCTGAAACACTTTCAGAAAAGTCATTGCAGCTTTGAAAAGGGTTTTAGGTTGTTTTCATTTCTGTTTGGGGAGGGAATCTCCTCTGCTACTGTAGCAAATATTCTGAGTAATTTTTCTAACCAGTGTTCTTAAATATGTGCTTCATTGATCTTGATCATGAGGGATTATGGAATGTTTTTATGCAATAGTGTCTTGTGTCCTGCCAGCCTTTGCCCTTGGCACAATAAACTATTGCATTGTTTGAAATACTTCAGTGATATGTTAAAAGGAAACACTCTGAATTGTCAGTTTCTTATGTATTGTGTAGAGTGTTTGAATCTATAAGCTATGACAATTTGGTTTAAATATATGAATCAGTCTCAGAGAAAGATGTCCAACCTGAAGGAAAAGTGCTTCTTACTGCTTAGCAAGGCTCTTCCAGGAGTATCTGTGGCACCATCCATGAGGCTCAGAAGGTCCTGGTAAGAGCAGGGTGTTTTGACACCTGACAGTGTGGTTGGAGTTTTAAGTGTGTGGATCCAAACATATGCATCCTTGATCTTCTTGTTCTACAGCTACATCACTTTAAACAGAGTCAAAGGCAGATGGAGTGAAATCAGTGTAGAGAAAACCCAGGGAGCTGTGAAGGGCAAGTGCTATTCCTCCCGGGTTCCTTCCTTTGCCCTCACTACCTGCTCAAGGGGAGTACATCTTTTTCCTTGGTTCCACAGGACCAGTGGCATGCCCTGCAGTGCTGCGTTTATTCTTGCCCCTTCTCACAATGCAGTGGGATGGGGAGTTGCCCCAGGGGGCGAAGGATCACCCATGTGCAAGTGGAGTGAACAGTGAACAGTGTTAAGAGACCTTTCAGCACTTTATGACACGAGCAGGATTTCCTAATGTCTCCGCTTTTCTACTCTGCACACACCATGCAGAGAAGGAGAGAGTGAAAAATAATTAGGTGTGGTGGGGAAAAGACCTGTTGCTGCAGAAAACAATGTAGGGAAAAGATAGCTGGTTTGCTTTCTACCTGTCCATGTCAAACTTCTATTTGTAGAGGAGCAGCACCCTGCCCTGCTCTCAGAGTGCTGCACTTGACCTTTCTGCTCTTGCCATGACCTCAGTCTATAGTCCTTAAACCTGAGTAGTAACCTTAATTTACAGCTTTCTTTTCCAGTCTCATCTTACAGGTTCTAGGGCATAGATACACTTTTTCTTTAGCAGCTTGTCATTAGTTAATCTCCTCTGTTCCTGTCATCGCTGAACATTACACTACATGTGTAACAGTAATTTATTACACCTGTGCAGTGTAATGGTAATTTACTGCCGTGGTGCATGATGAATGTCAAAATGAGGAAGACTGATGGTCATAAGTCAGGACTTTCTGCTGTATGGTATCTTTATAAAATCCGTAGTTTACTGCCTTCTTTACAGCTTCAGACTCCCCTTACATTCTGAGGGTATCTGCATGGTAGGTTCCACAGAACAGTGACTACTTTGAATGAGCTCTCAATGGTTCTGTCAACATGGGTGGCTTTTTTTTTTCTCTTAGATTTTAGAGCTGTTTCAGAACAGGTGATTTTTGATGCCACTGGTACCTGAAGAAGCTACCTGATTTCTGTGTTTCCCCATATGTTCTGGGCTTTCTGACAGGTGTTATGCCTAATCCTGCAAAAGGCTTTCAAAATAGTATNCGAAATACCGAAATTCCATATTTTTAAATTCCAAAATAGTGAGAAAATGTTCACTAACTTCTAAATGCAACTTATAATGTGAGTGGCTTAGGAAAACTTACTCAACTTATATAACTGAAAATCTATAAAATACACATTAAAATCCTTAGGCATTAGATGTGTATTTGATGACAACACTTCCTTACTGGAGTAGCTTGCATCTCAAGCAGACTGCAGTCAGTAAGGTGAGTGCAGGTCGGGTTTGAGGGAAGTGGGGAATCACCACTCCTCGTATACTCCACTGGGAGTGTCTAAGGGTATTAGTGATGACAGCCCTTACATTAGGCTTGTTCTGGGATTCTGTAGGCGGAAAAAGAGGCTTTGATAGCTGTTAGAGTACCAGTTCTGTAGAAACAGATCAGTTTCTCCAAGTACAGTAAGAGAATCACAGAGCTTTCTCACTAGGCTGAGGAAACTTACCTGTGACTGCTAAGGTAAGAAGTATTCTGCCTTAACCACAGGATAGATTTGCTACTTTAGGTATTTGAGTAAAGTTAAATACTTGGAGTTTTTCAGTTGAAAAACACTTAATTATTTGTTATTTCTTGTTCTTTAGTGATTTTGGTCACTGGAAAAGAAACCTACATAAAATATACAAGTCCTAGCCAGCTCTCAATACTTAAATTGCTGTATGTTCTTTCTGTTTTTCATTTATTAGGTTTTAAATGCCTTTTATTGGTGATTCAGGCTATCTGGGCTGACTTTTGGTTTATTTCAATGCAATCATTTTTGGTATTGAGACTTGGGAAACAAAAACCTTTCTAATTGTGCCTGTCTTGATCTGTTTACGTGCAGGAACTTGTGCCATGGGGCAGGCAGGTGGGCGATGTAGTGTTCCATTACAGCTCTGAATTAGAGTCCTATTGTCTCTAAGGGCAAGAAATATTTATTTCCTGCTGTAGTTTTAGGCACCAGGCCTAAAATATTGTGTTTCAAGCATGTGTGATGAAAAATGCATTTTTTCTTTGTTAGACCAGCAAATGCAGCTCTTTTTTCAAAATTATTTTCTAAATATAATTTATTAAACAATAGGCATGTTAATTTGCAGGCAAAATATGCAAAATAGATGCTGCTTGTGCCTTCATTAGTCTGTAAATCCTAAATAAAAGCATTTGTTTGGTAAGCTGTTTTATTGAAATTTAGATGTAAAGAATATATCTGTAGTGTAAAGTGGCTTAAAGAGTAAATCTTAAACTGGTACAATAATTAATATTAATTCTAGTGTATTCTAAATGTGTCTTTGGAGGTATTTGAATATTTACTCTTTTATCCCTGTTTTCAGGGAAATTCAAATGGCATCGCTACCGTAGATGTTTCGGCAGGTTTTGTGGGACTGGAAAGCTATGTGGAGATACCAGCTATCTTCCTTACAGCATTTGCAACATATGCGGGACCTTTTCTGTGGGCCATTCATCTGCTGTGCTACTTAAGTTCTGAAGTTAGCAGGTAATGTTTTCAGTTGAAGTAATGCTCCTCTATATATGCCATCCACTAAGTGTATACATCTTCTAAGAAATTGGTTTTGTTCAGGTAATTTTTTTCCTTGGAAGTCAGTTTTCTATTAAGAAAATGCATGTAGTTCGGTTTTTGTATGAATGTGTGTCACTTGACTCTTCCAGTTTCATTTTATCTGCAGAAATTTTGCACTGGGAATATACATGTATGTTTCACTGATGTTTTTCTTTTAGTGCTTCTCACTTTGCTAAATTACCTATTAAGTCAGAGACCTGAGAAAGACTTTTTAGAGTAACAGAATAGAATTCAAACTTAACTATTGTGATGTTTTTTGAATGTCTGTCCTTTGACATAGTGATGTGCAATGTTTTGTAAACAAAACATATTATGGTACATTACTGGCTATTACAGTCATTTGTAACTAAAATATTTGTACTCTGGGTATCTTATGTGGTGGATTAGTTGAAATAAAACTAATTAATGCATTGGAATTTTAAGAGAACAATTGAAAAGTGCTAAGGTTACTTAACAGTGTGCAGGTAAAATCCAGTTGGACTCTCTACAATTATTTTTAGTTCATCATTCAGGGTATTCAAACAGAGTGATGCTATATGTTAAAATAGAGCAGTTGTGAGTTCAGTATTATATCATATCAATGCCCAAATGCAAAAACTTGACATATTTTCACAGAAACAATGTTTGGCAGTGACTAAATTCTTACCATCTCAGTGTCTTTTCTCAGTTTTCTGTGGAATTGAAATGTACTTTGGTTTTTTTTTTTTTTTTTTTATTGATAAAAAAAATGGTGCAATAGGCTTGGCAGATAGGATTTTAGTGTTTATTTTATCACAGCTTTTTGCCTTACGCATTGTCATCTTCTGTAAACCTCTGTCTCCCTTTTATCTAGAGTGTCATCCAGTGTCATTGTGTCAGTGCTTTCTGGTTTTTAGCTTTTCTCTTCCACTTATTTGTTTTGGGCTATGCCTGCACTGTAAACTTGTGTTGTCCTGGGTGTGTTCATTAAAGGTGTAAGGAGATAGGACCCCAGCTGACCAGGCTGCATTGACTAGTGGAGGTTTCTGAGCCAGAAGGGACCTGGTCTAACAAACTAAATCCCTGTACAGTCAGTGTAGCCATTATGCTGTATTAACAGGCACCTTTAACAGGTATCCACAGTTATTAATCTTTATTGGCTGATTTGCCTGTCTGCTGTATTGCTGTCTAAAATGTCTAGCACTCCGTACTTGGTTGCTGCGGAATTACGCAGCTCAGTGCTGGACCATTGTATTGCTCTAGTAATGCACTGCTGAGGCCAGCTAGCTTGAAGTTATCTTTGATCTTACATGGATTGATAGGATCTAAGTACTGATGTTCTTGTTTAACACTTCTGAAAGCCAGTCTTTTCTCTGTTCATTCTGGTATTTTTTTTTTGTTTCAAGAGGAGTAGATGTGGAATGCACTAATTATTGGTGCCTTGATTTGTATGACCTAAGAGATACTTTTCTTGCATTTTCCTTGCTACCTGGTGACTTGGCACCAGATTGTTTTCTACCTCTGTTTCTAATTCTTCTCAATTTAGCTTTAATTACTGCGTTGCTCCATCAGTACATTTTTCTAGTATCCAAGCTCTTAATTTTTCTCCATTCTTTCAACTCTTTTTAAGAAGAATGATTATGTACATATGAAAAGTGCTGCCATTTGTCTTCTAGGAAATATGTGACCCATGAACCTGCTTGCATTCTATTAATATCCTGTTTTTCCCAATTTCTTTATACCTCTGTCATGCTTCGTTTAAAATTGCGCTATATAGTTGCCATGTTCCTGTCATCTTGGGGTTTTTTTGACAGTCCCACTCTCCATTCTTCATTATTACACTGTAGGTGCTTTGGAACTTTGACACTTTGCTTGAGCTTGGAGGACTCTGAGCACAATAGAGTAAATTGCTTGTGCATTGTCTGGGGAGGGAGAGGGAAAGAATAAGAGTTCCCATAATTTAAAGAGCTGCAGTTTTAATGTTGTTTAAAACCTAGACTGCAGACTGTGATGAACTCTAACATACAATGAAGAGAAAATGGTACCATATAGCTCTTCTAACAAAATAATGAAAAACTGTTTGTAACAAAATCTTTGAGTATCAGTACTTGTTTAATAGTGTTTCAAATAATAGGCCTCTGCAGTAGTGTTGGTTGTTGTTCTGATGTTTTCTTGGTTGAATTTTTGCAGATTAAAATGTCAGCTAGTAGTGTTGCCAGGTACAGTGCTGGTTTAACCTACTCTCAAGTGAGTAGGTATGTCCTGTAATACCCACATCACTTATGTGAGTAGATTCCATCAAGCAGCTTGTGTCTGTAGCCATTTTAAGGTTCGTTTGGGTCAACTGGTAAGATTGTTTCCTTCATGAAACAGTGCATAAAAGTGGATTGAAATCTCTAGCTGCTGGGACTTGCTTTATGTTAATCTGCTCAGTACTTGGTCTGTATGCTTTTTGTTACCCTTGTGCTTTGTCATTGGTATTTAAATTATTGTCTCATTACTTTGTCGATATCATTGAAACCAAAGCTGGAACTGCAGAAGGCAGAGGGTCACCTGTTCCATGTGTTTTCTTAAATGTTTGGGAAACTAAACTTGTTAAAAAACCTACTAGATGCTTTAGGATGTTCTTTATAAAAGTTTCTTATTAACTGTCTTATAAACAATATGCCTTGGTCAGTGAAATTCAAAGCCTTTCCCCACTTCCACTCGACAGGAAGGTGTAAAAATACCCAGCAGCCCTCATTTTTGAAGTCTGCTGAGTGGTTTCCCATTGGATTGCCACAGGATGTTGTCAGGATTCCTGACCCATCTTGGTACAGTCTTAGATGAATGGATGTGCCCAGAACCACTCAGTGGTGCCATTCTTAGCAAAAAGCCTAGCATCCTGCAACCTGTTTTGGAGCTGTTGCATCTGGGGAGGTTGGCTTGGACAGGGAAACTTGACTTCAGGGGCTATCTTTGTTTGTTCTAGGCACTTAGCAGAACCCGTGTAATTTACATCTGCATCAGTTGTCTTGGCTTATCAGAACTTTCTGCTAAAGTTCTTTGAAGCTGAGTTTCATGGGGCATCACTGCCTAGAGATAAGTACACATGCGTACCCTTCTCTCTTTCTGCACTTTGCATTTATGAAACCACAGAGTACTTGAGTCTGGAGTCCAACCCTTCTGTCCAGAGGAGGGTCATCCAGAGCAAGCAGGGATACTCCAGGGTCTTGAGCAACCTATTTCAGCGTATGGCAAGACTTGCAGTTAAACAGTTGTTTACTAGTGTTCAAGGGGAATTTGTTTCATATCAGTTTGTGTCCAACAACTTTCATCCTTTTACTGAGCACCAGTGAGAAGAGTCTGAGTATGTCTTCTTCTCTTCTGCCTGTGAGACATTTATGAATGTTGGTGAGAACCCTGCTGAGCTTACTCTACTCAAGGGTAAACAATCCCAGCTTTCTCAGCCTCTCACTCTATGTTAGGTGCTCCAATCCCTTAATAATCTTTGTGAGCTTTTAGTGGACTCGCTTCAGTACACCTCTGTCTGTCTTGTACTGGAGAGCTCACAACAGGATCTAGAACCCCAGGTGTGATCTCACCACTGCTCAGCAGAGAGGGAAGATCACTTTCTTCAAGCTGCTGGCTCTACTTTTCCAGCTGCAGCCCTTGGTTGTTTCATGGGAACATGGCTTGCTTATGCTCAGCTTGTTGTCCAGCAGGAGTAATGTATGTCTTTCTCTGCCGAGCTGGTTTTCAGAGGGTCAGCCCCAAGCCTGTTCTGGCACATGGATTTATTTTTCACCAGTGCAGAATTTGGCACCTCCCTTCGTTAAACTTCTTAAGTTTCTTATCAGTCCATTTTTCTAGGCTGTTGAGATGCCTCTGAGTGGCAGCAGACCCATCTACAGAGATCACTGGTCCCAGTTCTGTGTTGTGTACAGACTGGCTGCAGAGGGCACTCTGGCCTATCACCCAGGTCACTTCCTGAGCTAATTCAGCCCTCGGACTATTATCCTCTGTTAATAGTCCAAGCTGTCAGTGAGGACATTAATGGACGAAGCACAAGGATAATTAAAAATTATTTCAAGGGTCTGAGTCAGTCAGTTCATGGGACAGGAGCACAGGTGGTATTTGCCTCAGTTCCTGTGGTAGCCAGGATGAATGAGAAGATAAATGAGGAAAGAAGTAGGGAAGCCCATCTCATCAACAGGTGTCTAACACCATCAACATTCTGGGTTTTTTGACCATGGGGTAAACTCCATGGTACATAGTCTCCTCCAATCAGATGGACTTCATCTTTCTAGGATGGGCAAGAGGACTGTAGCCCATAAGTTGGCAGGGCTAATCAGGAGGGCTTTAAACTAGGTTTGAAGGGTGAAGGGATTGTAACCAAGCTCTCCAGAGATGAGCCTAAGGCTGGAAAGCCTGAGTTAAGACTAAAAGCAGCAGCCCACCTGAAGTGCCCGTACACTAATCCACACAGCATGGGCAACAAACAAGAGGAGCTGGAAGCCATTGTGCAGCAGGAAAGCTGTGATGTAGTTGCCATCACAGAAACATGGTGGGATGACTCGCATGACTGGAGTGCTGCTATGGGTGACTACAGGCTCTTCAGAAGGGACAGGCAGGGTAGGAGAGGTGGAGAGATGGCTCTGTATGTCAGAGAGTCTCTTGATTCTGTAGAAATCGAGGTCAGCAATGATAAGGTTGAGTGCCTGTGGACCGGAATCAGGGGGAAGGCCGGCAAGGCTGACATCCTGGTGGGGGTCTATTACAGACTGCCCAAGCAGGGTTACAAAGGGGATGAATTATTCGACAAGCAGCTGGTGGATGTCTCAAAATCACCAGCCCTTCTTCTTGTGGGTGACTTTAACCTGCCAGATGTCTGCTGGGAACTCAACACAGCAGAGAAGAGGCAGTCTGGGAGATTCCCAGAGTGTATAGAAGACGATTTCCAGCTGGTAAATGAGCCTCACAGGGGTGGGGCCCCATTAGACCTGCTATTTACAAATCAAGAGGGGCTGGTGGGAGATGTGCTGGTCAGAGGCTGTTTGGGGCACAGTGACCATGAAATGATGAAATGACCAATGAAATTAAATACTCAGGGATGTAGGGAGGGCCATCAATAAAACCTCTATGCTGGACTTCTGGAGGGCTGATTTCAGCCTATTCAGAACTCTGGTTCAGAGTGTACTGTGGGGAAATAGCCCTTGACAACAAAGGGGTCTGGGAGGGATGGATATGCTTTAAGCAGGAAGTCTTGGGTGAGCATGAACAGGCTGTCCCAGTGCGCTGAAAGGCAGGCCAGTGGGGAAGATGACCGGTCTGGCTGAACAGGGAGATTCTGA
>VXBX01002935.1:0-13639 GCA_013400415.1 Scytalopus superciliaris
GTGAGAACAGAAAGCGGGACAAGGAAAACCCACAGCTCTCTGGAAGGCACCCCAATTTATGAGCGTCAGCTTTCTGGTGACAGTCCACACTCATTGAATGCAGACTCCTTTTCCATGACTTCCAGCATAATGAGTGGCAGCATTGATCACCTGAGCACTGGCTCTCCAGATCAGGAGAGCATGTGCAGCGTGGAGTCCCATACGATCTTGCAGGAGGACAATGGCTCGGAAACTTTCAGTGTCCTACAGACTCCTGAGTCAGCCACTGTACTAATTAATGAAGAGAATGGAGAGGTGGTTGATTTACAGAAACTTCCAAACAGTGACAGTGGCATGGGTACTTCAACTGTTATAGATACTTCGGCATCTGCATCTCCTCTGATCCTCACAGAAGACTTGACAAGCAGCGCTGGTGGTGAATATAATGGTACTGTGGTTTCTGCAAGCAGTGAATGCTGTCCTGGAAAGCTGAGCCAAGAGGAGGAGCAGGATTTCCCAACGTTGTGTCAAATAGATGAAGATTTAGATAAAATGAAGCTGCAGGATACTGAAAAATCTTTTGACGAGCCGGACCTCACAGACCAGATGTTTTTGGAATGTGACCATAAGCTTGATATTCAGGCATCACTGACACCAAAGGAAAGTGATGAAACTGGTAGGGAAGACCAGCAGGAGCTCTCTTTTATCCACAGTGCTCTGTCAGACCCTCCTGCATTCCACTTTGACATCTCTAACGATGTTTGTTCAGATAACACTTCCATTTCTGGATGGAATTTTGGAAGTGCCATCAAAGCTAAATCTAGTACTAGCACTGCTGAATGGGTAGCAGACACTCATGAAAGCAAGACTGAGAAATCTGCCTCAAGTGATGAAGAGGATATTTATGGACATGGATTACCGTATTCATCCTCGGAGACGAGCATGCCTGAAGTTGGTGCTGTGCCTGGTTCACAGGATTTGGCCAAGACAAGCCTAGATGAAGTGGTGCTGTTAAAATCTGATCAGGTATTCGTTTTCAGTTCAGTTAAGGTGTCTTTTAACTTTCAAAAGAAACATTCCTGTAATTACTGTTTTTAAGTCTGCAGAGACCAATTTTCTTTTGCACTTGATTCAAGTAAAGAGGTAAAGCATAAAGCCAAAAGCAGTATGTGTTGTGACTTTTATGAAATGTGATCTGTCTGATTTCCGAATGGGTGATGTGTGCTTACAATGCAAGGAAACTGCTGTATTATTCCCAGCTCAGCTCAACAAAAATGCTCTTAGAAACCCATCCACTAAAGAGTGAACAGTAAAACCGAATCATGCACAGGGGCTGCACCTTTGCCTGATGCTGTTCCCAAATTCAGCTGACTTCATGGGGAACTAATGCTGATTATCTCACATGGCTGGCTCCTGGTTAAGGATTATTTTACCTGTAAATACTCAAAATAAGGATTAGTCTTTGTGCCCTAGCTGGCAGTTAGTACTATTTAAAATGTTGGCAGTTTCTTTTTCTCTGTTATCCCTCTTTCCTTCATTGTTGTTTTGTGGGTGAACATTTCCAGAAGCAGCAATTCTCATATAGACTTTAGAAAATAAGTACTAAAGTTAATTGTAAAAATCTGCAAGATTGCCAAAATCACTGGTAGTTTTAGCAGAAGTGTGAAGAATGAATTGCAGTTCTTCTAAGATGGGGTTTTTTTAGATCTGGGTTTTGGGTTTTTCTTAGATCTGTAACAGCTTTATATTGAAAGCAACCAAAGATTTGTTGATAAAGGCTGAGATACATGTTGGTGGTGTCCTATCTAGTAACAACTGCAGCCCAAAGTGTAGGAGGCTTTTTGTTTCAGATTATGGTATTCTTACACTCTGGAGTGTTCTGGAAAGCTCCACTGATCCTTACCTTTCAGGTCATGTGCACAGTGCTTGAGCTCACCTCACAAGCCATCACATTTTAAGATAGCAGTCTGCAAACCAAATTTCTGCAAGACATGGCTCCTGTACTATACAGAGAGTACTGGAGTTGAATATTTAGCTGTTTCTGCACTCCAGCTGTCTTGTTCCCTTTACTCATCACTTCCTAGGCAATGAATAATTTCCTGGACTACAGACAGACTGTACATTTTTATGGATTCCTTTTTTGCACCTGCCACTTGCTTTAAGTATGTGCTCTTTAACTAATACGAAAAGATTTTCCACTTTTTGGAGGTGGATGACAGTGTGGAGGGGTTTGTGTTTTTTTTTGCTAAAACTGTTGTTCTAGCAGTCTTATTGTGCAGTGCATAAAGAACACTGACAGATGTAGTTTTCATTTTACACAAGGCAAATGTATTCATTGATTAAGGTTACTTAAGGTTCTTAAATTCACATTTTTTAAATCAAAACACGGGAGGTGCTGTACTTGAATACCCATCTTCTTGTGCAGTTGGAAGTCACCTGACACTGTTCTGACCCGCCAGTTTTTAGTTTGCAGAGAGCTGGATGGGGTACTCTGGCCCTGGCTACGGCATCCTGAGCCTGGTGGTATCAGAAAAATACATTTGGTGCCTGGACTACCGAGGCAGCCTGTACTGCAGTGCCCTTCCCTCGGCTGGGCTGCGCTGGCAGAAGTTTGAGGATGGAGTCCAGCAAGTGGCAGTTTCCCCCTCAGGTGGGTTGGTTTCTGCTGCACTGTCCCCTTGTACATGTAAAACTTGCATAGACTCAGGCATTTTCTTTGCTTTTTGGTTTTGTTTTGTTTTTTAATAATGGCTATTGTTTAATTCGGTGGAACTTGTAATTTTTATGAGATTACAGATACAGGTCAGTGCATACATAATATCCACTTAAGCAGTTTATTGGGTTTTTTTATTTAAATACAGCACTTACAGAAACTTGGTTGCTTAGGGCTTGTTTCATGTACAAGTAGTTTGTGAATTTTGTTTAAAAAAACCCAAAAAGTGACAGTTATATAACTTCACTGCCTCTGCATCCCATGTTGTAGTTTAAGTGGCTGTCTTTC
This sequence comes from Scytalopus superciliaris, assembly GCA_013400415.1. Classification (NCBI taxonomy): domain Eukaryota; kingdom Metazoa; phylum Chordata; class Aves; order Passeriformes; family Rhinocryptidae; genus Scytalopus; species Scytalopus superciliaris. The sequence goes on from VXBX01002935.1 coordinate 2,981, forward strand.
TTATGGGCTCACATTGCATTTTGGGAGGGTTTCAACCTGTGCTTGCCCATTTAAAGTGAATTTCAGAAGTAGCAGTTCAGTGATAGGCAGAGATGAATGAAGAGCTCCTTGTCTATACCAAACCTTTATTTTTGTTACCTAACTACAGAAGTTCTTTACTGTGGGGATGGTGAGACACTGGAACAGGTTTCCCAGAGCAGCTGTGGATGTTCCATCCATGGAGGTGTTCAAGGCCAGGTTGGATGGGGCCCTGAGCAATCTGGTGTAGTGGAAGCTGTCCCTGCCCCTATCAAGGGTAGTTGGAACTAGGTGATCTTTAAGGTCTCTTTCCACTCAAACCATTCCGTGATTCACAAATTTAAAATTATTTTTATTGTAAATGTTGAATTGGTTTTGTATATGTGTGGATTTATTTATTTGATTTCTTTTTAAATACTGGAGAAAAAAAAACCACTTTTAAGGTATGGTACATTTGCATATTAATTTGTTCTGCGTGGTTGGGAATGAGGATTATGTTGGATTAAAAACAAGCAGTTTTTGGTTATAAACTTGTATCACTTTTGGCCTTCTGCATTGTTCCAGGACTGGTGTGAAAATACAGGTTTCTCAGCTATTTTCATTACATTATCTCCTGCATTGCCACTACTTTTCTTCTCTGTCATATATAAAAGCACATGCCAATCTTCCCTTCTCTTTGTAGGAGAAGACTTGCTATCTGTTTTAAGAGGAAAGGAATTCTCTTTAATCTGAAGCTGAGCTTTGTTATGGCCAAAATGATTTGGGAGTAGTTGTACTGGGTGACAGCATAGGTGCATCCAGCCGATTATCTTACCCTTCAGAGTGGTCAAAAGCAGGTCCCTGCAGGAAAGTCAGAGGAATGGGCATGTGTGACATTTGCCCTTGGTAGTTCCAGGCTGTAGTTGTTGGTGGCTCAGAGACTTCCTGGGCAAAAGGTTGTTTCTCTGCTTTTACTGTCCTTCAATCCAGGAACTCACTCAGCTTTTCACTGAATCCATGGAAGTTTCTAGCATCCATGGTTTGCCATGTATTAATGCAGGAGCATGTTAACCACAAAGGTCAAAATGGAATCAAATGCTGCTTTGTGGGATTATTCTAAGAAAGCTGGTGTGCAAATATACTGTTCAGGTACAGACTACCAGTTAAGTTTGGGGTTCTGTTTGGTTTTCTTCTTCTAAGCTATACTGGCTAATTCAAATGAGGGGAGAATTCTTGAGAAGGATTTGAGCAGTGGCTTTGCTGAGTAACAAGCAGGTGATAGCACTGCCCACTGTGGGGTGGGACAGCACAGCTGGTCAGTCACTTGTGACTGGTCCAAAAAGGTAGTGATTTACTACTAATATTTGTATAAGGTGAAAGTACCAAAATTAACTTCTTTTCCTTTATGCACCAAGGATGTACCAAACTAGTACAGAAGCAAGGCATGAGCTTCAGTTTCTTAACATGGCCCCTGACATGGAGCTTGTTTGTTAGTTTTCACTGTTCAACTGATGAAAAGTAATGTGCATTTGAACATTTAAAAATCACACATATTCTAATGGTATATTTATTTCAGCAGTTCCTAGACAAGGTAGTCACTGTTCTGATCTTGTGGGGGTTTTATTAAAAAGAAAAAATAAAAATTAAGTGTTTTTTAATCTTGCATTTTTCTTTCATGCTACTGCTTTACTTTTCCCCTCCCATTAGTTTAGTTACAGGTAGGACACATCAGCTCTGTCTGTTAGAGTAGTTGCCGAGTGGTGTTATGTTCTCTCTTACCTGTTCTTATAGGGGCTCTTCTCTGGAAGATTGAACAGAAGACTAACAAAGCATTTGCTTGTGGAAAAGTAACTATAAAAGGGAAACGCCACTGGTATGAGGCTTTACCCCAGGCTGTATTTGTAGCTTTAAGCGATGACACCGCCTGGATTATCAGAACAAATGGAGATCTGTATCTGCAAACAGGTACCTGAATTAACTGCAGACTCTTTGGATTTTTGCAGGCTGGGATTATTACATTTCAAATCTACAGTGTGTTCACAATTTGTTATAAACTTTTATCTGCAGCCAGGACATGGGGGAGCCGTTTTATCTTGAGAAAAGTTTGGAAACAGTTGGGAGATTCGTGTAATTAGGAGAGTGGAAAAGCCAGTTCATGGACACCTTCTGTGGAGTACATACAGTATAGAGAGCTTGACTTGGGAGAGGTACAGAATGGATGCAGATAAATGGAAAGGGATTGCAGAAAATATCAAAATAATACACTTGCCTTGAAAATGGAATGGTGCACTGAGTCAACTGAGCCTCAAGTGGGTTTTCTTGCAGTTTTAAGAAGGACTTTGAAAGGTGATGAGATACTGTGTGGCTGTTCAGAAGGAATTTGGGTACAGGGGCAGAAAGCAGAAGCTGTGTGTTTTGAAAAGCACAGATCTCTTGAAGGTAAGAGTTAGCACTTGATAATGAAAGGAAAGTATTCTGAGACAGAAGATCATGAAGTGCTTTGGAAATATAAACAAGTGGTATGTATTTTATGTGGTAGAGGAAGCAGAGCTGTGGAGGAATGGAGTGGGCTGTGGAGCATCAGTCTTCACAGCTGCCTTCTTATTGGATGTGAATGAGGCAAGAACTGGAAAAAGGAATAGTGCAGTGGCAACTTTGAAGTCATGGCCTTAGTTTTAAGTTCAGAAGGTGTTATGCAAACAACATTCAGGCTAAATACGAGGAGCAAGGATGAAGGATGGAGGTACAAGTTTTAGAGTTAAAGAAGAAAAGTATCAAGGACTTCTGGTCATGCTGGTGTTGCACAGAGAGCTGCCTTGGTAAGGAAACCTTACCAATAACATGATTAAGGAATTACTGGATAATGAAGAGGAAGACGAGGTAAAGGGGAAACAGGACAACTTCTCAGAGTGGCTGTCAAAGTTTTGTATTAATTTAATTTTGGCATTCTCCTATTTTCTATTTTAGGTTTAGTTACTGTAGCACAATACAGAAATTCTTTGTGATTAAGAAAACTGTTTCAAAGATAACCTACTCAAATTATTTTCTTTTAATTAAGTGTAGTAGTTACAGAGAAATCAAGTGGCCTGCCCATGGTCACAAGCACAGTGCCAGCAAGCTTGGATAGTGGTGATAAAGAATGAACTTTTGATGCCAATCACACAGGGCTCTGTGGACATTTGAGTCAGTATTTGAAACCTGTGAGAGATTGGTTTGCTTGCATTCTGCTGTTCTTAGACTTCTAAATTCGTCTTTTGATGTGAGAAATAAACCTGCAGTGTATCTGTCTTGTTAGTGTGAGGCAGCCGGTGGAAATTGTTTCTCCAGGATTTTTTCATTCCCTTCACTGTCTTGTCTAACATTTATAACAAAAGTGTGTGCTCAGAGGTTTAGAAATGAGCATTCTTATTAATTTGGCACATCGTACAGATGAGTCTGTTCGTACTGGCTTTGGCAGCAAGAGAAGATTAAACAAAAGCTGTGTCTCCTGAGGTGTTTCACATGGAGCTGTGTAAATCAGGCTTCAGTGTAATCATGAAGAAGACATGTTCCTGCAGATTAGATGTGTAAATGTGTGCAAAGTGCCTGTAAATCTACCAGAACCTCTCTGTTCCTTTCAGTACTACACACTGGCATGCTCTTATGAAATTACTTTGCAGGCACTGTTCAGATCAGGTTGCTTCTCTCCGTGGCATGTTTTGGGCAAAAGTTCTTCCTTTACTGACTTTTTCTTTGATACTTCTGTCAGGTCTAATAGAGGTTTTATAAATGGAGATTCCTGGTATGGACACTAGAGGGAGAAAAGGAACAGAAATGACAGGACATGACTCGTGCTCTCTGCAGGATGTTGAAGGATGTACAGTGTTTTATTTCTTAAAACGTAAACTCAGCTATATTAGAGGAAATTGTTAATAGTTTATAGAAAGGAAATAGTGATCAAATGACAAATATTAGCACGCCAACGATATTCCCTTCCTCATTTTCTTTTACAGAGTTGCTTTACCTATCTTCTTTTTTTGTTGCAAACAGCCAGTTTGTAAAGCAATCCTCGTTTTTTGATTTCTAGGCCTGAGTGTGGACCGTCCTTGTGCCCGAGCAGTAAAGGTTGACTGCCCTTATCCACTGTCGCAGGTCACATCCAGAAATAATGTGGTGTGGGCCCTGAGCGAGCAGCGGGCCCTGCTGTACCGGGAGGGAGTGCGCAGCTTCTGTCCCGAAGGGGAACAGTGGAAGAGTGATATTGTCAGGTAATGGCACTGTGCTGGGGCATTCTGCTTCTGTTAAACACTGCTTCTTTGGTTTGTGCCACCGTGGCTTTAAGGAGCTCACCAGTTATTTGAGGGCTTGGTTTTTGTCCTGAGATTAAATCTCAGCGTTTTCTTGGTCACGCACACAGCTGGATAACACTCCTGCAGTTCCCAGTCACAGGTTGTTTTAAATATTTTGGGCAGTTGGTATTTAGCTTTGTAATTGGTCCTATGCTCGTGGTAGTTACTTTGTGATAAAGTTAAAAGCAGTGAGTCTCTGCTGCTGGCTTTGAGAATCTCTTTTGTAAGACTGTATCATCAGCCTGAAGCAAGTGTAGGAAGAAATTCCAGTTCTTGCCATCAAATGATTTTATCTCCTGAGTATCCTGTTGTGAAGCTTTAACTTGTGTTACCTCACAGCTTGGTATTTTGGTCCTTGCAAAGTCTAAGGAACTACTCAGTGTCTTGTTCAAATCTGAAATTTGCATGTACTTTAATCAGATTATTTAATAAAAAAGCTGCTTGACCTACACACTAGGTACATTTCGTGTTCTTGGGCTTTGTATTAAAATTGCTCAAAGCAGTCACTCCTTGTTCTTAAATTGTCGAGAAAGGTTATCTGAAAGAATAAGCATTGTTTGCTCCCTTTTCAGTGGCTGATACGATCACCTGTTGACTTTCTCAGCTTGAAAATTGTTTACTTATGCAGAAAACCTGCAGTTCTAAATTCAACATTTATCTCTGCCATGTAGTTAGGTTGAGCTTTCTATTTATGGTCCCTGAACTGCTAGTATTGTTCTCAGAATAGGTCAAGGAAGTTGGAGGAGACACATTTATGAGGCTGTTTTATCAAAAACTCAAACAACCCAGCTCTTGATTGCTTAAAATAGGTTTTGTTTGTTTTAATTGTTATGTATCCAAGTTTCAAATACTGAGTGATCTTTGAAGGACTGCTTTTTCTGTTACTGAATGTTTTTACTTAAATGAACTGATGAAATATAGATTACTGAATAACTGTGAAGCCTTGATATAAGATGTGTCTTTTAGCTTGGCCCCACTGAGTTCAGTCATTTTAAGCTGCTATTAGCATTGTAACAGCATCCTTAAAATACCACAAACATAAATTTGAATTAAAGTTTGTAATTTTTTTTTGCTTGTTTGCATTTCCAGTGAAATGCAAGCTTTGGAACCAGTGTGCATAACCCTTGGAGATCAGCAGACATTATGGGCTTTGGATATCCATGGCAATCTCTGGTTCAGAACTGGTATAGTTTCAAAGAAACCACAAGGAGATGATAACCATTGGTGGCAAGTAGGCATTTTTTTATTTTGCTTTCAATTTAGTGTTTTAGCTTGGGTTCATTATTTGTGTTGCTTTCACACAAGCTTCCAAGATAAAAATTAATTGCTCGTTATAATAATCTTTATTCAGTGTATTAAAACTGCAGTGTGGCTATGCTGAAATCCCTTTTCATGTCTGCTGTAAAGAGGAGGTGGGGGAAACCATCCCATGGTCATCCAGAGCAGCATCACAGGAGTTTTCAAGAACACAGGAAATGCTCTGCCAGGTCTTATCAATGGTAAATGTGGCTTGGTAACTTTACAGTGGCAGTAGCACATGCTGTTGAGGCAGAACATGAAGTCCAGCTGCTAAATGCAGTCTCTCATCTTCCAGTGGCCATCCTTTCCTTAGCTAAGTAAAATAAATTCTAAGTAAATGTGCAAAAAAAATGCATTGCACATTTTTGTATTCACTTGAGGTTTCTTTGAACCGTGTGGAGCTGTTTGCTTCAGTCACAGCTCATGGGGGTAAAAACAACTCAGTTACTGCAAGTACTGTCTGGTATTGATTTGAAATTCCCAACGTCTGGTTTCTCCAGCTTTTCCTGTTTTCCTCAGAGACATGGGTGAGGAAGAAGCGAGTACAAAACCAGTTATGTAGAAATATTGTTTGTCCACATACCTACCTAAGTTAAAAGAATTTCAATTTATGTGCATATATAATCTTGCATGTGGGCATCATGAGTTGCTTGGCTTTGAGGTTATTGGCAAACTGCTGCTCTTTTTGTACTCTCAGGCATTTCCTTCCTTTCTAGGAGTATCCCAGGGTGTTGCCAACCTACTTGTCCATGGCAGAACTTGGGCAATTGCTTATTTAGACCTCCTTCTGCATTATGAATTAAAATGTCTATGAGGTGGTTGTAAAAGAGTATTACATACAAGTTTTTGTGATGCGGTTTGAATTGCTACACTGCACAAGTTTCTCTCTTCCTTTGGGAAATTGAAAATTCACCTCATAGTTTGCAGAGTTCAACATGTTTTTAGAGGGAGAAAAGAGATGACATCCTAAAAGGAAGGTGGTTTTTTTAAAATGCAGAATTCTAAATGGATTGTTGGGTTGGAGGGAGCTGTAAGTTGATGTTTAATATTGATTGTGGTTTATTAGCATGACACTCACTCAAAATGTACCATTTTTATTTTTCCCTTTCTGCACTTTCTAAAGCTTTCTAAACTCTTGGTAGATTTCCTGTTCATAAAGAGCACACACCAAAAAAAGAGCTTCTGGTGAAAGATTGTGCAGTTCAGCCAAAACTTAACTAATTATCAAGAGCACCTTTTTTTTTCCCCCCACAGGTGAGCATCACTGATTATGTAGTGTTTGACCAGTGCAGCTTGTTCCAGACAATAATCCAGGCAACTCATACAGTGGCAACAGCAGCTCAGGCACCTGTGGAGAAGGTGGCTGATAAGCTTCGAATGGCATTTTGGTCACAGCAGCTCCAGTGTCAGCCCAGCCTCCTTGGAGTTAATGGCAGTGGAGTCTGGATCTCTTCAGGCAAAAATGAATTCCATGTAGCAAAGGGAAACTTAATAGGTTGGTGTGCTTTTACATCTAGTATTTTTAAGTTAAGAAAATTAAATAGGAGGAAATAACTAGCTACAGCACCACAAAAATTACCCATGGCAAGTCAGGGCAGCTTTTACAAACATGTTTAAAAATTAAATTAAATGATTCATTAGCATTTGGTCTTAAATACTTTCTCATTTAAAGGGAAATATTTTTCATGAAAAGTCGTTGTCAGCTAGTGAACTGTGTACAAGTTACTCCTTTTAACACTTACAGTTGTCTCTTGGGTGTTGTGCCTGTTTTATTCAGCGCAGTGGAGTCTGGTTCACTATCACTGTGACTATGCAAAACAGTAATGTTATGGTTTTACAGTGCTAATAGAGGAATTACTTTATTTTTCTTGCTTTATTTCTCAAAATGGAATTTTGGTTTGGTACAATTCTTTGTCCAGGTAAAGGCTAACAGTAGACCTAGGACATTGATTAACCTTGTCACCAAATTGGTCCCCTGTTGAAGACCATTAATCTTCTCCTTGATCCTTTTCTGCATGGCCAGTTTTCTCTGTGTGTGTATATGTATGTGTCAGGAGGAAGTTCTCCCCCTCCCCTCAACAGTTTCTTGAAAGATTTACGTTAAAAACCTTGTTTCAATTATACTTAATAATTGATTGCAATAGAATTTCTTTTAAACTCTAACATTTTAAGTAGCAACAAATTTTAATAGAAAATTAAGTTTCCTACTAATACCACCCTATTGTTTCTTTCAAGGCACTTACTGGAATAATATTGTGCCTCGTGGTACTGCTTCTGCCACAAAATGGATTTTTGTGTTGGCTTCCACAGCTTCATCTAAAGAAGGTTAGTGAATCAACAGTGCAGGCATATAATATCTGATTTTTAAATAGAGTGGAATTTATGGTGTAAGTAATTAAATATCCTGAGTTACTTAAGATTTTGCATGTCTTTTCTATATGCAGAGATCTAAAATATTTGAAGTAGGGTGGAAATGTGTCTGTAAAACTGCTGGAGATTAAAATAACATATTATTCACTCTCACCTTTGGTGTGGAGTGGCATCCAACAGAGAAATGGATAGTTCTTTAAGAACAGTAACTCCCTAAATTTCCAAAGCATGAATTGCCTGAATTTGTAATGGGAAATCTTGGAGCATGCTCTGCTGGAATGCCTGTACTAACCAAGTGTTTCTTCTGCCAGAGCAGCTATTGCAGCAAAATTGCATGTTTTATTGGTAAAAATGAGACCACGCTTGGGAATTGAACTGCTAGTTACCATAGTTAGCAATTCCATTATCTGAGTACACTGGCTTTATTGGCAAAAATACGGGATTTAGGCTGAAAAAGAATGCTATTTTTTTAAAGGCTATTATCAAGGATAAGAGCAAAAGAATAAAGGGAGGTGTTAGTGCACTGTTACCCGTGTCTTTTCTCTATTCATTTCTTCAAATGAAACATTTCTTCGAATGAGATCGCTTACTACTTGATTTGAGAAAGGGAATATTTAAGTGTCTAAATAAGGACTTAGAGGGTGTATTTTTCCTTAAAGTCTTACCCTATGAGTGTAGCCAAGAAGCTTTAGTTTTGCCTTCAAATGTACTGATCCTTTGTTGTTTTTTTTTTCCACGAAAAAAGTAGATGTGTAAAAACTTTCTCAGAGTGGATGAGGAATTATTTTAATAACAGAAATGTCCTTTCCATAGGAAGCTTTCTGTGGCTGTGCCAAAGCAGCAAGGATCTCTTTTGTGTCAGTGATCAGAATCCTCAGTTTCGTCCCTCTACGGTGCAGCTGCCACCAGAGACTGAAATGGTGCACTACTCAGCCTGCCAGGATGCCATTTGGGGGTTGGATAGTCTCGGGCAGATATTCATCAGAACACTTTCATCCAGCTGCCCAACAGGGATGCATTGGACAAAACTGGATCTCACCCAACTAGGTATGACATTTTCATTTAGTAGGGTATCTCTTGACCCATATTGTCAGTATTCTCCAGGCGTATTCCTCAGTTTACTGGCATGGAATATAACATTTACTGGGTTAAACAGTAACTTGCAATAATGGGCCTCATGGCAGAGCATTGTAAAACATCTGGAACAGCTGTGGCTTTCAAACAGTGTTCTGTTTAGCGTTTTCCTGTAGACAGCTTGTTTACTGTTTGCAGGGTACTTTATGTGTGTCTGTGCATCTTGCAGTTGGTCAGGCTGAGATGGCTGTGCAGGTTTGTCAGCAGCTTTAACTAGTCTGGCTCTTGTACATCAGTGTAACCATAATCAGCTGCTCTGGGGCAGTTCAGTACACAAAGCCCTGAATTTTGTGATTAAACACATTTTTAGCAGAGTCATCAAAGCTTCATTAGGATCCTGTCAGGGAGAAATTATGCTCCAAGAGTTGCATCATCCATGAGTGATACAGCAATAATACTCATGTTCAGGTTTGTACTGATCTAATAATTCAGCATAATGCTAAGAATGTGCTGCTGGTTAACTGCTCTTTTCATTTGCTTAGTTGGTTGACCATGTTTTGATCATTAAAATATACTTCCAGTTTGGAGTTTGGCTCTGGGGTAATCAGATTACTTGTCAACTTCATCAGTAGTATACCAATCAGATTTATTGCTGTGCTAGTCTGACTATTAGAACATTCCTATCTCCATGCTAACCTGCATTCCTCTCTCAAGTGAAGATAAAAGAAATTGAGACTATGCACCCTGCTTGCACCATTTTAAAAATAATTCAACTGTTTTACAGCTTTTCCATTTTTAATGGCAATCTTCTTGACTGGTCTGAGAACAGACAAGCAATTTTAACTTCAGGGTTATGGAGAGGCAGACACAGTTAGGAGACTTTGAGCCTCAATTTGTACAATTTTAGTGTACAATTCGTAATAGATCATGGAAAACTTTTTAAATTGTGTCTTTTAAAATTAATTTGTTTGTGAGTTGTACACCGGGTTTTTCACACCTGATGAGTTGGTTCCAAAACACTCATCATACCATCGTTTAAACACTGTTTGATACCTTTTACCTTCACTGACCTACAGGATAGAGTTGTCCAGTGTCCTTTCATGTTCCTTCACACAGTTTGAAACCTTTCTCATGAACCACTTCTTTCCAGCAATTCAGATAGTAACTGTTTAACTGAAGTCATAAATAACTTCTTGCTATTGTCTGAAAATCTCAAAAGAATTCATAAATTAAATCAGTGGGGTTGGTCTTAGTGGTCTGTAATATCTGGCCTGTGAACCTCAGCAGTTCAGAAGTTCAGCCTTTACATTCAGCTCTTCCTGTCAGCTCTGTGTGGTAGTATAGCAGAGATCTGGAGTCAGGAAATACTTGAAATACTTCACTTTACCTGTCACTTGTGGGTTAATAGTGAAATGTGAAATGTTTCAGGGATTTTTCCTCTGATTAATTACATATGGTAGCTCACTGCTGACAAGTGCATATCCATGACTATGGTACAAGAGCCTTTATTTGCTCTAACAGGGCTGAAGAAATGGGAGAACTGTTGTTATTGTTCAGGTGTATAAGTTTACTCCTGAAACATTAGGGCTAT
>VXBX01002935.1:13651-49115 GCA_013400415.1 Scytalopus superciliaris
GGGGGGCGGGGGCATGAAGGAGTGGAAGCAACTTGCTGTAAAATGTAATTCAGAAGTCTGTATGGAAGTGATGGGGTTGCCAGCATTAAGGTTGAAACATTCATATTATGTTGGTAGTATCTTCCTCTTGCCTTTACACTACGTACTAGGAGGAGTACCTAGTAAATTATTTTGATTAGAGTTCCATCTATTGCTATCAAGGTTTCTAAACACAGTAGAATGACCTTTAGGTTTCAATAATAAACAATGCCTCTGAATCCTGCTACTTGCCCTAAACAGTAGATGAATGTGGTTAGCATGACCTTCTCCTAAGATGAAGACTGTACAAGGGAGGAACCCCAAAACATTTACGTAAGGGCTGCTTTTTTGAATATCAAATTGTACTGTAGATGTCAATAATATCAGCTGTGCCGAGTAGGTGATATGTGATTCCATGTGTGAGGGCTCTGATGCTTGTCTGGATCAGAACACTTCAACAGCTGAGGAATCATATGACAAAGCCATTACTTGGAGTCATATGTTATGGCAGAAGGAATAATAAGGTTTAAAGTAAGATTTTGACTTTGTAGCTGAGCATCAAGCCCCTGCCTGCAAAAAGAAGTTGTTACAGATATTCTTATCCCAAGCAGTAGAAATTTTTGTGTATACTTTTGTCATTTTGTTTTTAATGTGAAGCTATATGATTAAAGGATATTTTGGGATGAGATTAATTAATTCATATTCGTATGATTCAGAAAGTTAAATAATTTGGTTAATTATATCTATTTACTATTACAGATAATTAAAAGATAAAGCTGTGTTGTCCTGTTGGTTCTTTCCCTCAGCAAGCCTTAGTGTCAGGGAATACTGCCTTCTGCAGAAATAAGTGCTTTAAACTTGCACTCTGGGGAATAAAATTGCACTCCCTTCTTTAAGGAATGCTGTCTGATGCACTTTACAAGGATTTGTTGCCAGATTTCACATACCTGAAGAGTGAACCAAGAATGTTACCAAGAATGGGATATCCCAAACAGCACTGGCATGTTCAGTTACCCAGCGAGGCCTATTTTTAGAGTCTTTAGTTTGGAGTCTGACCAGAGCATTCCTTCTGTAGTGTGTCTGTGCTGATTGGGTCCCTCTTTCTTTGGAACATGTTTTCTGTTACTTAACAGGAGGAGAAAAAAGGAAATAAAATGTTGGATATATTACTTTGCATGGTGATTTTAAAATGAATGTGAAAGAGTTTCAGTAGACACTTAACTAGGAGTTCTTTTTAGTCTAAAATATCAGGTGTGCTTCTCTACAGTCCTGGCAGGAATCTAGACTAAACCCAAAACACAAACCACACCAAAATTCCAAAACAGACTTATTTGGCAGCTTTGTTTTCATGGTGCTAAGCTGGGTTCTGGTGTTTTGCAATTTCATATCCCTACAGTGCTGACTTACACAGGGTTAAAATACTGCTGCACTTTTGATATGGGTGTAATAAATATGTACACTGGTGAATGTAAATCCATTTGAAAATGTTTTGCTTCATTTACAGATGTGACACTGGTATGTTAGCACTGAAACGCATAATCCATATGCTCTCCTATTTTTAAGGTGCTGGCATTAGGAATGTTCTTTGCTGAATGTGCATTAGCAGATCAACACCTTTGAAAGTCTCCAAGCATGGCCAGTCACAGAAGAGTTCATGTTAGGTCATGTGAAAGTTTGTCTAGGCACTGATAACATTTGTCATGGAATGGTTCCCTGCTTGAATTTGGTTATTTTAATAGCTTATTTTTAATGTGCTTTAGAAATTGCAGCACCCTCTGACTAAAACATTTATTTTTAGGTTTAGAAGAGAAATTTCTCACATGTACGCTACCTATTGGTTTTATTCACTGTATCCTATGATTTTTTTTTTCTCTCATAAGTTGTATTAATTTTTAATCATTTTTATGTGACTGTGTTTAAAGCTGGTTTAATACAATGAAGTCTAAATAAAAGTTCTCATTATTAGCTGAATTTGAAAGGATAATGCCAGGTTGCTAATACTCTCTTTGTTATTAGGTGCTGTAAAGCTGATCAGCTTGACCTGTGGAAATCAGCATGTTTGGGCCTGTGACACCAATGGTGGCATTTATTTCCGTGTAGGAACTCAACCTCTTAACCCAAGTTTGATGCTTCCTGCTTGGATAATGATTGAGCCACCTATACAGGTAAAGTGTTGATTATAATTCTTTGTAACCTAGTGGTTTAGCTCTATGCCAAACAATAAAACAATAATTTTAACACTCATGGAAAACAGGAGAGACAGCTATTGTTTTCCTTTCCTAGTAGCAAGCAGCAGCTTAATAGGCACATAGTAGAGTGCAGGCTTAGAGCTGCAACCTGAGTACCTGCTGTGTGCTAAGCAAGGGGCTGGATGGGCAAACAGCACAGAGCAGAGGGTGAGGGAAGGCTCTGCTCAAGTGGCATGGTGCTGAAGTGCCTGCCGCCCTCTTCCTTTATGCTCTCCCTTGTGGGTCTGGGGTGCTTGTAGGCTGCTGTGCCTGCTGACGGTGGGAAAGGCGTCGGAGCCGGTGAGGCTGAGCTGGGCAGGGTGTGCCAGGTGTGAGGGTCTGCCTGTGGTTTCCTGTGACAGTCTGCAACTGCCTCGTGAGGGCAAGAGGAGGAGCAGGCACGGATCTGTGGTGACCAGTGACAGGACCTGAGGGAATGGCCTGAAGTTGAGTCAGAAGAGGTTTAGGTTGGGTATTAGAAAAAGGTTCTTCACCCAGAGGGTGGTTGGGAACTGAAACAGACTCCACAGGGAAGTGGTCACAGCACCAAGCCTGGCAAAGTTCAAGAAGTGTTTGGATGACACTCTGGGGCACATGGTGTGACTCCTGGGGGTGGTCCCGTGCAGGGCCAGGAGTTGGACTCGATGGTCCTTGTGGATCACTTCCAGCTCGGCATATTCTGTGAATTTAGGGACTTTCCTTACCATCCAGTCATTTTTAAATGTACAGTACAAATGGAGCTCTTCTCCCTTGTTCTCAAAACAGACAAAGTATATCCTTTCAGAGAATCAGAGTGGAAAGAAGGCTCCTAAAGTACTCTGGGAGTGTATTTTCTGAATATAGAAAATGGACAAAAAATGTTTCTCTAGTGTCTGTTTTTTGTTTGGGGTTGTGCTGTTGTTGTTGTTGTTTGTGGTGTTTTGGTTTTTTTTTTTAATCTCTCCTTAAACCTCACTGCTTGCTTTCACTGCTGCTTTAATACTTTGCAAGTTAATCTATGAAATGAGAGTAATTTCTGTGTTGTGGGTTGGGACTGCTGTAATGGAACTGACCTCTGATGGCTGATTTCATTCTTTGCCCCTTGGCACGAAAATACTTGAACTGAACTGTCTGCTGATTTGGCAGGGTAGCACTGGATGTGTTTGCATACTTGATTGACATTTTATGATGTTACAACATTTCTCCTAAAGATTTTGAAACGTGTGGTACTTTTGAAAGGCCACATTAAGAAATTTAAATAAATCTGTGGCAGTGGAGTTGGAATAGTTTATTCAGTTTTCACATAGTTTGCTTTCAGTTCTGCTTGTCTCTCATCAGCCAGTTACTGGCTGTTGTGTATCTCAGGGTGTAACAGCAAAGAAGGGCAGGGGAGCAGGGAAAAGACACTGCAGATCTGCATCCCATCAATTAGCACAGCACTGGTTGGATAACTGTTTGTACTGGGAACATGATCCTGGAGAAATGGTACCTTGTTTTGCAGGATAGCAGAGCTGGCTGATAAATAAGGGGCAATACTGATTGCAAGAAGGACTTGGTTACACTGCTCATTCTTTGCATTCTGCAAGTGGTTCTTTCTGATGTAAGAGACATTTTCCTTGCTAACAAGGGCAGCAGGAAGAGGAGGCTGAAGGTATCAGTGGTGATGTCTCCCATGAAGGCAGTATTCTTAAAAAGTGGGAGGGGAAACATTCCACTTAAACTGAGTTTGCCAAGAGGCAGAGGGTTAAACTTGTGTAGTGTCTTCTTACCAAAGGTCTATCCAGGAAAATAGCCTGAGAAGCTGTTTCTCCATGCTGATACTGTTTTGTCTGTGCTAAGGGATTCTCTGTTCCACTGTCTAAACTACTCAATGCAGAGGTGTTTACAAGAACTGGGATTTGCTGTGGCTCATGATTTCGCAGTAAATTCCTTATGTAGAGAGTGGACAACATTGAAAATCAAATTATTTCCTATTGTCTTATCAAAAACGCTGGATGATGTTGCCTTCCAGGAATTATAACCTTCTGATACCCAGAGCAGTGTCATTCTCTTTCCTGTTATCTTGCCAACTCCTGACATGGCAAATTTAGTGAGTCAATATTAAAGGGCAGAAATTCAAACACTGCTTGCAGAGAAGATGAAAACTTGTGGCTTCCATGCTTGTTTTGAGACAATTCCAGCATGCTAAAACAAGCCATTAAAGGAGAAGCCATTCGTGCTTTTACAGAGGCTTAATGCAAAATAAGAGAATATGTGAATTTTAAAAATATTTCCAAACACTAGCTTAGTGTTTGGGTAACAAATATAACATGATGTCTGAGAAGTGAACTATTCAGTGAACAGTATTTGCTTATTAGGAGCAAATGACTTACTGTTGTCTGTCCCTTAATTGACTTTGACATAGTTCATGCTGCCTCCCTCTCTATTCAGAACAGAAATACTGTAAGAAGTATTTGTGAACAATTCAACCATTTTCTGTTTGAAGGAGGAAATCAAAATTGCCTTTCACTTGCTTGAAGTACAGGAGCACTCTCAAATAATGTAATTTAAAACCAACTATGGATATTTCATTCCCCAGTAAATGTCAGAGCCAATATGACTTGCCTATCCCAGATCTCATGACTCATGAGCAGCTTGTGAGCAGCTGCAGACTCTGCTTTTATGGTGTCACTCCTCCTTAAAGGAGTGCTGCAGTTGCACAGCATCTGTCTTTGCACAACTTCACAAAGGTATTCAGAGACTGTAATTTTGATGAGGTTTTGCTGTGAATGAGTGAATATAATTTAATTCAGTCTTCTGCTCTGTGATGCTGTATTTTTTCTTAAATCCACACTGAACCCATTCTCATTTGTTACTCTTCCCTTTGTACCTCCCCACTGCAGCATCCCTGGAGATGAAAAATAGCATTATGTTCTTTGCCCTCCCTCTTCTTTATTTTATCCAGTGCTTCAGAAGTGGTTGATAACATCGCTAGGGTATGTGGAGCAGTAGTAATTTATACATGGATGTTTTCTGTGCTTCATCAATTCCATTCTGCAATCTTAGAAGTCAAAATAATTACATAGTTAAGCAGCTTTTTGGAAGCTGCTTCAAGGACATTGACAAAACCCATCAAAATGATTTGATGAAATTATTTTAGACGAGGAAATAGGAAGTGTTCTTCACTCTATTAGTAATATACAGCATAAAACTCTGATCTGCTGTAGCACGTCTCAATATACATTACATTTAATTTAAAAAAATAGGAGGAAATGTAAATATTGTTTAAGAAGATACTATGAAGTACTTTTCTATATGTGTGTGAATGTATATTTATTATGATTTAATGCTTTTCAGATTTCTGGCCTAAAGGAACAATAATAAAAACAAAATAGAAAATTAGTGTAGTCTGTAGGACTAATTTAAGTGATTATAGAGCAGAAGTTGATAAAAAATTAAAAATCATTAAATTACTTTAAAAGGTCCCCAGATATTGAACTGCTTGAAAATAATTCTCTCAACATTTCAGCTTTGATTTCTGGCACCTTCTGGAAAAGATGCTGAGACAAAATCTGCTCTTGAGAAGCTCTTAACTTCCTGCAAGTGCAACTTAACATGCAAACTGTCCTTAAAAACCACCTTCTCAGATTTACATTACGGGATCTATCAGCTAAACAACTTTATTTGACAAGATTAAAGGAGATATTAAAAAAAAGGTCATAACACATATTTGTAAGGAGTGACTAATCATCTATTGATTGTAAATAATCAGTCTTACTGTAAAAATAGTTTGAAGCATTTTATTGTCATTTGCTTAATTGCTGCTTTTTGTTCATTTGTAACCAAATTTCATAGAGAATAGGATTGAAAAAGCAACTTTATTAAATCAAGAGGTCTGCTTAAATACCCACACAGCTTGTCTGAACTGTGGAGTGCAAAAGGCTTATGTAAGGAAATGTTTGCTATTTGGCCACTGCATAAAGCTTTAGTTGGTGGTTTGTAGTTCCCAGGGTCTCAGCAGATGAGCACCACTTAACTTAGCTGGCCATAAAATTGTCACCTGTAATATATGCATTTCAAATTAGCAAAACTTTTGATGTACTGCTCTTCCAATAACCAATGTGGTAACTGTCTCTATGTTTTAAGCTTGATGTCACAGGTAAGAGAAATTCTTACAGGTAGTAGAAATTCTTACTGATCTAGGAGGAGCTATTTTTTTTTTCTTATGCACAAACTTCCAAAAGAAAAAAAATTAAGGCTGTTTGTGCTTTCACAGTTGTCCAAAAACTAGCAAATAGCAGTTCAAAAGTATAATTTTAAATTTAGGCAAATTATCTGTAATTCTGAGAAATCTATACAGGATAGATTCCATTTCTTTTCAATACTTTACATTGAACATAGATTAAGAAAAGGTGAGGAGGTTGGTTGTGCCTTCTGAGTGAGTGGTGACTTGTAAGAAATAGTTGTCATGATCTTTGTTTCATTTCCTTTCTTTAAATAAAATTCTGCTTACCTTACAGAACACTTAATGTGGATCTGGGGACTTTCTTCCTCTGCCATCTGCCTTGCTTTTGCATTTTTCAGTGAGATTTGTATTATTATTGAGTCCAGTTCTGTGTTAAGTGGTACTGAGAGGAGGAAGTGGCGAGCACTCCTCAAGATCAGATTTTGCCATTAAGCTGAAATGCAGGAAGGGTTTGTTTGAAATGATCTTCAAGGCTTGGATATTTGGAGGGGAAAGGATTTTTCTGTGGAAAGTGCTTCGTAACTTTTGATTCAGAATCATCTGTGCTACTTTTGAACTTACTTGCTGTGGAAATCTCTGTTCTTTCTAATGCGTGCTCCATGTTCTTTCCAAGTCTGGCTGTTTCCCCTAGCACAGACTGGCTTGCATTACCCAGTTATTGCACAGACATATTTCTGAGTTGCTTTGAAGTGCTCAGATGAGATTCAGACAAAGTATCTTTTATTAGACCAATTCTGCTTGGGTTGGAGAAGGAATACACTCATTAAACCTTCTGGTTATCTCTAGACCAGACTTAACTATATCTTTACTCACAAGAGGCCTCTGTAGACGTTAACAGGGAGAAGATTTTCCCTGGGGACTGCACTTTTCAAGATGATGTAGAGAAAACTGGCATTAGTCAGAGCAGCTGTCTCGAGGTGGGTTGCAAGTAAGTGTAGGAGATCAAAGCTTCTGCAGCCATATATTTTGTTTAGCTCATTTAGAATGCCATAATGTTTAAGTTCAAGTCTGTGCTGTTCTTCATGGGCCTGCCTTTCTTAAGTAATTGTAAGTTATGTAAAAGGTGCTTTTAGAGGCTGAAAAAAATGCAGTTCCAGCACTTGTACTGAAGTTGCCTCACGCCAGTTCCGTTGCTGAGTTTAGTGCTTATTATCTTTCTTTTTGTTGCTAGTTAAGAAAATTGCTGTCACTGTATTTCACTGTATTTTGCTGCTTTGGAGGTTCTGATACTTGTTTTAAGGCATTGCTATCACCACGTTCAGAAAAGTGTGTGTGTAGCCTGTCGTATTAGATAGCAGTTGTTATCAGCGCCAGAAGCTTCGGACCCCAAAAACTGCACGCTGAGGTACACCCAGAAAACTGAGCAGGCAATCCTCATGTGTCCTGAAATGTGATCTCAAGGTGGTGTATTTGCTTTTTGACAACACTGAAAACAACAACTGTGAGAAAGAGAGCCTTCAGTTTTCATAATTCCATTTGGTCTGTACTAGAAACTTCCTCACAACCTTCACTCTTCCAACTTGCCCATATTTTGGTTAACTAAAACAGAGTTATATATTTAATTGTTTTTCAAAGAGATTAAGAAATATTTAATGTTCAGTTGGGCAAATAAAGTAACTACAATTATCACTGAAGTTTGAGAGTTTTTACAGAGTTACTCTATTTAAAAATAAAAACACCATGGTATAAAAATTCATGGGTAGAGGGTGCATATCATGATTTAGCAAGCACATGGCTTGGTTGGACAGAGTAAGGAGACACCCTGGGATATCTGCTGGAGACATCAGGCCCTTTGACCTTGAATTAGCAGCTTGAACGCTCCTCCCCTTGGTGTATTAGTGTCTCCCTGTTTTACAATGATGCTGTAAGCAGACAAGGTGCTGAAAACCTCTCTTTGCAGGCCAGCCCAGCAATCCTCCTTCCTCCAGGGAGATGGAGGGATGGCTCGTGGTGCCTTTCCTGCCCCAATGACCCTTCCGAGAGATCTGCCAAATAGTCTGGTCTGTAGGAAGTCCCTGTCTGCTGATCCCAAATCCAATGAATCTAAGAGCTAAGCACAGCAGAGGAGGTTGGGCTATATATAGTGTAGTAAAGGGATCATCTATCCAGGAGCAGTGACGTGGGTTCTGATCCCTGACCTCTGGAGTACTATTGTTTTCATCCGGTAGTTTAACACGTTGTATAGCCTTGTATTTGGGGTCAAGGCTTTACCTGGGACAGTGCCTAGTTCCCAGCTCCATGCTCCTGAGTACATTTCCACTGTTTCTGTGCCTTACAGAATATATTTTCCATCATGACAGGTTGAAAATTTTCAGAATTGGTCAATGTTGATTTTTTTTGTAATTTTGGTTTTAATTCTTACGTGTCTACTCCCTCCCTGAGTCCCTGGGGTTTTCTTTCACAGGTGTGCTGGTGGTTTCTCCCTCCCTCTGGTTATGTAAATGAATTGTAACATGAAGGTTATATGCATTTGTTCATAAACCAGAGGAGTAATGAGATGGGGATTTCTGTTACTATCAGAGGTGTGTGGCATTTCCATCATAAGCATGTTAAGGAACACGGACAAACATTAAAAAGCAAAATGGCAGAAAAAGTTAACAGCTTAATAACTGGTTAAAACTGTCTGAGCAAAGCAGAGCTGAGGCTGAAGTTCAAATAAATGCTTTGCTTTCCTTGATAAGGTGCTTAAGTTTCAAACAGTAGAGAGGTGCACTTTACTGGCATAGCCACCCATAGAGGCTGTTTCACTATTGCTTGTTAAAAGTGTGTTTATTAAAAAAAAAAAANGGGTTACTCAGAGCTTTGCTTGTACAAGGTTTTTCTTACCTAGTGCTAAATCACGTTTTGTTTTGTGGGAAGTTGCACACAGTGTTTACTTAACATATATTTCTGTAAAAACTTAGTTGTTCTCCTTATAGTTCAGATTTTCAATATGTTATTAGAAATACCTATAGTAGTAACTACAGACAGCTTATCTCCTACACTGTAGTTTATAGTCTTAGTTATGACTGTGACTAGAAGGCAGTTAGTTGGGCAAACCTGACTAGCCTGTAGTTTTACAGTCTTTAAAGTGGTTGCGTGAAATTTTATTTATTGAATTCTTTTAATTGCTTGTAAGGAACAGTTGTACTAAATATTTTGAAATGTTTTATGGTCCTGTTGAGCTTTATCATGTTGAATAGTTGCATGGGTTTAGTTTGATCTTTTCTGTGATTTGACGCCGTATATTGTTGTCTTTCCCATGTTCCTGCCAGGAAAAATGTTGGAATAAAAAATTTAGAGATAACGGATGGGAGAGGTCAAGGAATTCACTCCTTAGCGTTGCCTTTCCTTCATGATTGAGCCAGCCATAGATAGCACAATAGATATCTCCTTAACTGGAGATAGCCAGCTAAGGCCTTTGTCCCTTTATTCGCTGAAAGCAGAAAGTAGGGGAACGGGTCATGTTCTGAGGAAAATAATGCTCCAGTTTTTCAGACAATAAATAATAATGTTTTTCTGACAGTTTAATGCCAGCATTACTGAAGAACACGTGGCATTGAGGGAGACCAAACACTGATTCAGCTTTCCTGCTCCTGTATATTGCCTTGAACTTGTCTGCAGAGAAAAAAGCAGCACTTAATTTAGAAAGCTAATGCTGAAAGTGCTTTACAGCCTTCATTCAAATAGACCTCGGAAAATAATATGCAAATAGGCATATATTAGGGGAGAGCCTCTCTTAAGTTGCATTCTTTGTTCGTTATTTGTGTTAATAGGGTCATGAAAATAGTCAGATTAGTCTGATATGCACATAATGCTCAACAGTGTGAGAAGGATCTCTGATGTGACCTTATTACAGCCTGGCCTGGACCAGCTGAAGGTGTTTCTGGTTTGTCTTTTGAAGGCAAGGAGTAGTGGCTGCATGTAGTCCCCAGCTTGTTATAAAAAGGATTGGTCTCGGACAGACTGATAATGTTACGTTTAGTCTTCCTTATCCTGAATATTTGCAGCAGAACAGAGATAGTGGAGGTTTTCTAGTACATGGACTCTGTGCCCCTGCAAAGTGACGTGGAAAATGTTCTGGTGCCTTTTTTTTGTTTGTATGTTTGTTCTTTCTTCCTTGACGAGGAAGTTCAACCATTGTGATTTGGGTTCAGCTGTGATCAGTAGGACAAAACTTCTCAGTAGTATATTGAGGAGCGTGGGAGGGGGAATGTGTTAGTTTTAACTTTGTATTTTGTTTGATACTGTTGTTCAAATGAAGTTCTTACACTGAGGCAGGCTTGTTTCTCTGTGGTTTGCAGAACCAAAGGAAATTACTTCCACAGAATTCTAAAGCTAATGGACAGCTTGATAACTTAAATTTGTTTAGCATAGACACAGCTTCTTGATACCATTTAAGAATTTGCCAGTTAAGTGATTCCTTCTAGTTTACTTCATTTTATCAACATTCTTTTCTCACGAGATGTGTGGGTACCAACAAGCTCTTTTTGGTTGCTTTTATTTGTAGTAGACAACAAAGAGATTCACAGCTCTTAATACGTAGTTTTAATGTTGAAAAGTACACAGTTGTGCTGTGTAACGTGTGTTGCAGTCCATGGTTGTGATGGGAAATCCTTCATATCAAAGGACAGAGTGTGGCCAGGGTGTTGTAGCCAATGCACAAGACCAGAGGGCAGGAGGATCTGCATTCTCTTGTTGGCTAAAACAGTCAGACTCCTGAGATTTTTAGAGTTTAGAAATTGTTGGCACCCCAAGTAAAAGGAAAACCACGCTCCACTATTTTCTTATCAAATAATGCTTGATCCATTGCTGATCCATAACAAGTTGATGTCTCGCAGTGTTGAGTATTGTGAATAAGTGTGTAAGCAGAGTTTTGTTTGTCAGCATTAGAGGAGGAAGGCTGAGGGGCTGGTGTGAGGCTCTTTAAAATTCCAAATTCTTCAGTAAGTTACAGATAGGATATATTTCACAGTCAAGGTAGATCACTCTCATGAATGATGTTGGAAGTTAAACCAGCTGAAAAAAGGCCATACTGAGATAATTTATTAATTTTCATGGTTATCAGTCTCTGAAATGTTATCAGCAGATTAATGAATTTGCACAGATCTCTCTCTTTACTGCTGTGAGAGAACTCTATTTAACTTTTAACTGCTGCTTTAGAGGCTTTCTTGTTCTATAGTTTATAAAACACTTAAAGCATGCTTATGGTAATTAAAACTTTGTGAAAATGGAGGATATCTGTGATAACGTCAGCATGATTGTTCCAAAAAATGGTACATTATGCCAACAAAATTTTAAATTAATTTTATTCACCTTACTGTGGTAGCCATGAGAACACCTTTTTGCTGTAGATGGCTGCTTTTCGAGTAAAAAACCCAAAACAAACAAGCCAAAAAACCTCTGCAACAGGCTCTAAGAATTGCCTGTACTTGTTTCCAGTGTCTTGTGCGTGGTTTGTGCCAAAAGCTGCTGTATATAATAGTGATGTCACTGTCTGTTCTGTCAGCCGTGTCCTTTCCTGGCTGTTTCACAGCAGAGAGCTGCGGGGGGTGGAGGTGAATTGCCTGGATCTTTCACACTGAGAGTAAGAGGTTTGTTTTATTGGTGTGAGTTTATCAGAAAGAGCTAAGTAGCCTGAAGAAGGAACTGAAGCTGGAAGTGAGCTACCCAGAGAGCTCACTTAGAGGAGCAAAGAATGAGAAGAATTTTTGGCCAAGCTTGTAGACACATTACTTTGAATTTCATGGTTCCCATTTGATTCTAAGATGCTGGTGCTGCAGAATAGGGGAGAAGTAATTGCTCTGATTGTACTTGAGCTTGCAGTGGTATAAGAAGCAGTCTAGTTGAGATTGATGCAGCTCCTTTTGTGGCAATCCTTTGGGGTGTTTTGTCTGCTTTTTTATCCTCCACTGCCTGTAAATCTCTAGTAATGCACAGGCTTAGGTGCTAGGTGTAAGCACTCAGTAAGTCTTTTTGGATGGAAATACTCCTCCAGGTCTTTCCCAGAGAATTCTTTTCTAGACAAATGGCAGAGGAAGAGAGGAATGGGATGCTGACACAGGAGAGTGGAGGGCAAAGTGCACAAGTCCAACGTTTCAGCAACAAAGGTCACACCAAGCTGCTGGGCACAGTTTGTGAAGGACCCTGGCTGGAACATGAAGTGTATTGCAGAGCATAGGCAGACACACTGGCAATTCATGGTATGAAGGAGGTGGGGGAAAGGTGGCAGAAAGCCCTAAATCTGAAGAAGAGGTGACTGTTAAAAGAACATGGTAAGGAGAAGGAGATAAGTGAATCCTAAAATATAAAATAAATTTACAAAAAGAAAGATAAAAGGCAAAGGTCTCCTGCTAGTGTAGTACTTCAGCCTGCACAAGCTAATAATTGCACAACTTCCTTACTTGAAAACATGGGACTCCAAGAGCAGAAATACAGAGAGGGATGTTACACAGCTGGAAGCAGCACAGAATGAGGCACCACCCCATGACAGTGGTGTAGGGAAGTGATCAGAGAGAAATAGGGAGTGAGAGCCAAAGGAGCTGTAGAAAGAAGCTGATAAAAATTGGAGGGGAGAAACAGAAACAAGGCCAGCACAAAGGATCACTTCCAGTGAAGGGGCAGAAAGTCCAAAGTCCAGAGGGGAAAATTGTGTGGGGTTTTAGAGTGTTTTGTTTTTTGTTGTGGCTTGGGGGTTTGATGGTTGCTTTTTTATATGTTTGGAGGCTTTTGGTGTGGCTTGTTGTTCTAGGTTTTTTTAGTTTAATGCCAAATTGAAAGTAGCTAGGCAGCTAAGTATTCTGTGTAGCCAGTGCTTTTCGAGACAATTAGTGGCTCTACTTGTAAGTGTTCACACTGTAGGCACTGTGAGTTTACCATGAGCAGAGGTAAACAACTGATCAAGCCTCTGCCAGCCTCAAGCTTCCAACAGAGGGCAAATACCTAATGAGAGCAAAAACATGAGAAGATAGTCTGTCAAAGGCCTTGAAACCTGAATAGACAGGATTGATTTGGTGGTGCAAGTCAAACTTGGTTATAGCTGGGTCAGACACATCAGCTCCAGAATTTTAAAAGCAAAACCAAAGCAGGTCACTGTTATGCACACAGAAGGCCCATCTGGGACTGGGTTGTGTGCCTACATATATATATACACATGCAGATTACGCTTCCATATGCCTAGGATTATACATGAAAATGGCTGTTTGCTCTTTATCACAGTGGAAATTCAGCTTTCACCTTTGAGGCTAAGGCAGGGAATGCAGTGTTGCTTTGTGAGGAGATGATGTGTATCAGGGCATCGTACTGTCTTCTGCAGTGCCTTTATTAGGCTGGCATGGAGAAAAACTTTTTTGTTTGGTTTTATTCATGTTTTATTTGAAGTACACGTTTTACAGGATATTTGCAAACATCCAGCCTGTTGGCTGATATATTTTGCTATAAAATCACCATCGTTATGATGTCAGTGATGCTGCTTTTGCACAGCAGTTAAAGCAAATCCCCATAGAAGCAGATGGAGTAAGGACATACCTGGGTGCAGAATGGGAAGTGTATTTCACTTGTGCTTGCCAACAGGTAGAGTTGTGGGTGGTCTCCTGCAGGTGTGTCTGCTCCAGTACTGCAGTGGTCTGCAGAGAGTTCCATGGTTGCATTCCTGTAGAACGGAGTACAAGGAAGAAGACAGATCACCATTCCATTGCAAAGAGGAAACATTCAGACTGTAAAAATTGTACTGCTGGTATATGCTTAGAAATAAACTGCAAAGTTAGTTATGTTAGGAAAACTTTCAGGAAGGCAAGAGGAAAATACTGCACTTTTTGCAATTTCATTGGAAGAGTTTCCTCTTCAACTTTCAATTGCAGTTGTATCTGATTGGAACAAGAGTGATTAAGCAAATATTAACATTATTAGACTTGAATGCTGAACAGTAAATATGAATATCATTATCAGTAATTGAGTGACATTCATTCATATTCCTTTTCTATTTAGAAAGGGATTGATTTTTTGGAAAATTGATAATTTTGTACAGTAACATATAAAATATCAGCTACATTTCTCCCTATCTTTAGCATCTGGTAAATATTTTACTTTGTTTGTGTACTTCTGTGAAGAACAAGTGATACAATAGTACAAAGATGCAGTAGTACAAAGTTTAAATACTGTGCTTAATTTTTATAGCCAGTAGGAATCAACTTGGTCAGCATTCATTCAAGTCCAAATGATCAGATGTTGTGGGCAATTGATAGCAAATGGAATGTCCATGTACGAGTTGGAATTACAGATGAAATGCCAGTAGGCACTGACTGGGAACATGTACCAGGTAAAAATTAATGCATCAGTTCCTTGTTGTTTCTGCCATTTTGTCAGTGTTTGTTTTGTTTATTTTTTTTCTTGTTGCTTTTTAAAGTGGATAGTGATAGTAATGCTGAAATAAAATACTTTCTTGGCAATCAAGTGTTTGATAAGGGTTATCTTTTAAAGAGGACTTTGGTTTTACTTAAAAACACTTAAGTAGGTAACTGGAAGAAATATGATGATTTTTAGGCTGCTGCCACTGAGTTAATAAGTGATACAGTTCCCTTTCAGATAGAACTCAGCAGAATTCCTAAGCAATAGGAGACTGTTGTGCTGTGGCAAGTTTTGTATTTAAATGGGGTTACTGTCTCACATGGGGTTACTGTCCAGATGTGGTAACAAAAACCTAATGCTATTTTGCACATCTTTCTACTAATCCTGAGTGCTGAATGTGTTGTGGATTAGGCAACTACACTTTTGCCTTGCCTGTAAGTAAAACTAAATTTTAGTTGTTTCTTTTCTAAACAACCGCCTATTGATGCTGTCTGCTTTTTAAACATTTGTCACTGCATAAACACGTGACACTTAGTTGCAGAGTACTTGTGAAGAGGTGGAGAAAAAAGTCCACGAGGTCTATTATATTCACCATTTTTAGACAAATTAAGATTGTAACTGTTGGATTATTCCCCATGTGGTAGTAACATACAGTGGAGGCTCCAAAGGGGTGTTAAGAAGGTCCTCTAATTGGATGTTGCTTGTGGCTGTGGCCACACAGCAAAATGTATCCACAGTGTGATAACCTTATGGCCAGTAGATGCAGAGTACAAAAAATTAAAAAGCTTTTTTTGTTCACCAGTGCTTCATATAAGAATATATAAAAACTATTACACTCTTTACATCTGCTCTTAGTAAATTTTTCTGCAAGTGTATTCAGTGCCCAGGAAAGCCTGTGATTGCTTCCCCTTCATGTCTGGTTCTGTTCAGGTCTGCAGGCTTGCCAGCTGGCCATAAGTACACGGACAGTTTGGGCCCGCTGTCCCAATGGGGATGTAGCTCGTCGATACGGCATTACTGACAAGAATCCTGCAGGAGACTACTGGAAGAAGATTCCTGGCAATGTCTCACGTTTAACAGGCAAGTTGGTTCTGCATGACAGTCTGCCCAAAACACTGTGGTGTCTGCTTTGGCTTCTCCCTGATGGTGCTCAGGCTGACCATATGCAAGGGAGAGCTGCGCGCTCTGTGAGCGTTTCACCGAGGGTGCTTTTATCACATTAGTGAAAAACCTTCTCTGGGTTAAACACATACTATCCACAGATATTATTTATTTAATGTTTATCATTGGAACCTGCTACCTTAATTAAAAGATGGATAATTTATGCTTTGCAGTGACCCCTCTAGATGAACTGTGGGCGATCAGTACTTCAGGATCTCTGCTCCAGCGCCTCACTAAGACCTTCAGCCATTCCCATAGTTTGCAGAAAAATAATGACACTTCTGTTCTGCTTCACCCTGATGATTTTGAAGATGAATGGGAAGTGATATGAAGTCTCTCAAGCTTGTGAAGCAGTGGAAAAGACAGGAGGACAGCATTTCTGTGATGTATGTACAGAACATTGGATCTAAAAGCCACTCATATGGACCTGTGATATTAGCACTTTTCTATTGAAAAACTGACCTGTTAAATAGCCCCCAAGCTGTGAGTTCTGATGTTTGTTACCTTATCTTTTGGGAGACTCTTTAGGTGTGGCATACTGCAATTGTTATACCGTACTACTGTAGAAGCTCCTTTGGAACTATAACCCTTAAGTTAATCTTACTAGCAATGGAAGTGACTGCTTCACAACAGCATGCACACTAATGTACTGATTTTGAGAAGGAATTCTGTTACATTAAATATTTCTCTACAGCAGAAACATTAAGCATTTCTCAATTTCTTCCTGTACTTGGAACTCCAAACTGATGGGATTGCTCTCTGACTGTTGTACATATATTTAGAATTATTTTTCCTTGCAGCATGGAAGAAAATATGGTGAAGTATTTTTTAGCAAGGTCTGAGAACATCATGATTACACAGTATTGGTGTTGAAATTAACTTAGTTTGATCCATTTCCATATAAATATTTCCAAGGCTATACTAACCTTCCATTTCTAGAAATTTTGTTTGTAATTTGGCTTCATTCACAAGGGAGAAGTTTGGATTACACCTAATATCAGGGGGACTTTTGCCCATTTCCATAGCCATCAGGAAGCTGACAGATTTTTGGGGGTAAGTCCCAGTTTGGAATAAGAAGAGGTTGCTTGTTGGGTTTGTAGTACAAAGCAGGAATGTAAAGGCAGCTTTCATAATTCCTGTCGTGCTGTATTTGTGCCTCCAGCCAGTGCTTTAATATTTGGACTCATATTGTTTTGAGTACCAAACTTAGATGTATTAAGAGAAAAAATGGTAATAGATAGAATTTCCTATATATCCCATTAAAAATTGAGATATTGTGAGAAAATACTTAACAATATTCTTATTTTTAGCTATGTTAGCTAAATTTTGAAGTGTCTTATACTTAACAGATGTTGCAGCAGGAATATGTGATGAACTGGGAAGTAACTTAAGTTAATAATCGCAGTTTATTTTCCTTTATACTAAGTCTTCTTTGAAAGATACCTCATCTTTTTTTAAGCAATAGAACTGTAGATGAGAGAACCTGGGTTCAGTATGTAGGCGGAGGAGTTATTTTGTGTTTGTTCTAAGCTTATAAATCATCAGAATGTTTTAAGCAGCTGCTAACCAATACTGTAAAAGAGCCAGCTTCAGAAAAGGCCAAGAGTTGAAAAGTGGGGATGTTTCTGTTTTGAGAATTTAAGACATACATGAAAGGACATGTTTTGCTTTTTAACCTCTGTTCTCTTTCAGAATAGTTCATGCGTGTACTGCACTAAGCTTGGAACAAACATGGTGCAAGGTGAGAATGTGAATCATGGAGAGAGAACCAAGTTATGTCACGTTTTTTTAGTAGCACTTGTGGTATTGGCTGTCAGTTCTCAGTCTGATCTCAGTCTTACAGGGAGGACAGATTTATTTCCCTTTTATTTTACACTTTACAGACGAAGCAAACGGTTCTTTGTTATCTCATCTGTATACAGAGATTACCCCAGAGGACTTTTTTAGCCTGTCTGACAGTGGATGGTAATGGAATCAGCTTGTGAAGTAGCCCAGTATATTTTATGCAAGCATAGCTTGGTGTCTTGAGGACCCTAAAGAAGCTGAAATTCAGCTTAAACGTATCTTGTGGCAGCTCCTGAGTCAATTACTTTGGAGAAAGGACATGAGTACTTCTCTGTGCCCTGCCAAGCACCAGATGCTCAAGTACAATGGCATTATTTAATAGTGACACTTTTTTGTATTACATTTTTCAAAGTCATCTTAGTAATTGTTTGAGCTTGCTAGTTGTTTATTTACTGTATAATACTGTTCCTTGCTATGGTCGTTAATATTGAATTGGTGTCAAGAGCTCTTATCAGACTACTTTTTAGGGTAGTTTTAATAAAATTAGGATGGGTTTTTTTACATTTATTTCTGTATTTAGGTTTTCGGTTTTGTTTGTGCTTTGAGACAAGTGCAATAAACTAGATTTTTAAGAAATAAATTACTGTGGTAAGACTCATCTGTTGTACAATTCACAGGAGAGTTCTCTGTGTCTGGAAATTGTCTTGTGAGAGACAGCTATGCTTATGAAATCCCTCCCCTAATGTTACCCCAGACAACATGCTAATGACAATGTAAGGACCTGGATACTGTAAAGTTTATTTTATTTTTTTTTTTTTAAATTGTGGCAGGTATGTCAAACCAGCAAAATGGTCATCTTTCAAGCAAAGACAGTTAAGCACTTCTCATATTAGAATATTAAGCTTGTTGCCTCCCTTTTAAAATGGTTTTGCTGTAATAGAAGTAAAACAAAATCCTTTCCTTGCATGTCAAAAAGAAATTGCATGTTAAGTATTTTAGCTTTCAGTGAAACATGTGCATGTGTGGTTCCAGCTAGAAAATGTCCAAGCAGAAAATGGGTGATAGTACCACGTGCTGTGACTGCACCCTTCCTTGAATTTTAAATCATCTGAGGACTTCCTGTGTTCCTGGCCTTTAACTGGAACTGCAGCTGGGGCTTACAAGAGAGCACCTTGGCTTCACTTCCAGAGGAGAGAACTGTTCCCTGACGGAGTCAGGACCTGGGTAACTTCACACAAGAAAACATAGCAATGATTAATGAGGCTTCTGACTCTTAAACACACTTCCAGCCCCAGGAATCCTGTTCAGATTCAAATGGCAGTGTCCTTGCTAATTATCATAGCTTTTATCTTGACAAACTGGTTCAGCTGCTTCTTTGACTCCTGCAGGGAAATGGTAGTCTCCTTACAGCACCAGCTCTTTGCTATTATGCAGGAGTAATCTGTGTGTCACAGCTTAAGGAAGATGACTGTGATGAGTTGTTGTGAAACAGCCATCTTAGATATATGAGAAGCTCTTGGTTTTCTTTGTCTCACAGCAGTAAAAATAAATAGGATCATGTTAAACGGTACAAAAAAATCTTCAGTAAGTGTCAAAGAAACTGCATTAATTTCTTAAGTAAGACAGTAGAACTGTTGTTACGAAGCACTGCTACTACTAAGAAAATTATAGTGAACACTTGGGTCATTGTCTAAACATAGTTTTAATTACACAGGTACAAAGATTCACATTTCTTTGGCCTTTGTACCTGTTTAAAGAGTGTCTGATGCAGTGGACAAGAATCCCCCCTTTTTCCCCACACACTTGTGAACATCAGAAGGTCTGAACCCCATAACTACCCTACATGACAGGACTCATCTATTGGAAAGTACCATATTGTGGGTTATTTAGACCAGTGTGGCATTCTAGCCTATATTTTTTGCTTTTCTCTTAAAACTCTGTTTGATGAGTGGGCTGTTGCTAGTAGTTTCTGCTGGAGTTCTGAATAGATTTCAAGAAACAACCTTGAGACTACTTTTCAGTAAATGCTGTTGTGAGTATAAAGGCTTGAAATTGAAGTGCTTGTAGGTCTGTGGCTTTGCCTGGTAAGTTAACAATTAGTAAAACATAATTAGTGCATGCAGATACGGAGATTTCCTCATTACCTTGGTTGTAAGTTCTCTGGTCTTCAGTTATTACATTAACTGGCCCTGTCCACATTCCATCCCTACTGTCAGAAATAGGTAAGACCTGGATTGAAGATTTCTAGCTGTAAAATACGAGATGCAAGCGTTATTCCTCTTGCAGCCTTCCTGAAAGTGAAAGCTGCACGTTGGAAATAGTAGGGTGGCAAGTGGCCAGCAAAGAAAGCTGATGTATCCCTTTCCAGACAAAGCAGATCACCGTCATTGTTTGATCATGAGTTATTTGTATATATAAATAAACACATCGGCGGGACAGAAGAGAAATTGTAATCTATAGGACTAGATTTTAATTACTGGAAAGCGAAAGTTGAGTTGCAGTCATTATCTTTTGTGGATTACTACAACCAGAGCCCCCCACTGAAAAAGGTTAAAATATCTGGATGAATGTAGTGATGTCCTTAGTCTGCTGAATAGCAATACCTAGGTTTATCAGCTGTGGATTTCTCATCACTTGAAATCTAGATAGGAAGTGAGGTCTGGATTCAGTGCAGGAAATGTTTTAGAATATACTGTGGCTTGTACCATACTACAAGCTGGGTGAAAATACCATGATGATTCCTTTGTTTTTTTGAGTCTGCCTGACTTGAAATCTATTTAAATACATCTAATCAAAGTTGTTATATTAGCCATAAAGTCCTGCTTGATGTCAGTGGAGGAAAAAAGCATAGAAAAAGTAAAGATCTATTGAGAATCTCTGTTTTTACAGATGGTGGACTTTTTATTTATGTGTGTGTATATATATATATATATATATGCACATATATAAGAGCTTTGATTTCTGCTCTCTAAAAGCTAATACAGGATTATAAAATACCAAAAAATACTGAACCCTCCAAACTGAAAAATACCCTTTCCATCTTGGCTCTCAGAAATTACTTTAAAATACAGTGATTTTTATAGTTTGTGATTCTCTGATAGAGGCACTGAATAGTGCACAACTGAATAGCACTGAGTGGAGCTGCAGTTATGAATTAATCTTTCAAACATATTCACTATTTCTGATACAGAAGAAACCAGTGACTTATTTTTTCATTTTAATATACTTTTCTCATAACCTCAGCTGAGATACACTTAGAGCAGATAAAGGAAGGAGACTTCAATTTACAACATTTGTGTTTTGAATCTCATATCCAGGGGAAATATACCTAGGGATGTGGACAGAATTGTATTAACAGCCCGTACTTACTGTCTTGAGTTTGCACAAGCTGACTGTGTGCTTTATTTGTATTCAGTGGACCTGCTGTCTAATCAGTGTGGTGAGCCTTGGCTGGGAGCATCCTGTTGTTTAGGGGTGTGCAGAGGTATCTTGTGTATGGGATGGAGAAGTGGCACGGGTGTTATGTCTGTTAAAGCATGAAATGAGAATACTCAAGAGACAACTCCTTGCTGAGGCTGCTGTATTTTGCCTAACTGTGGGCTGGATGGATCTGGCTTAAGCTCTGCTGGGTCAGGTGAAAGATCAAGCTAATTAGATCTTTCCCAGAAAAAAAAAATTAAAAAAAAAGTAGGAGGAAGGTTCCAGGGAAGCCCCCAGCAGACTGCCTGGCATGTGTGCCTGGCTGCAGAGCAGGGGCATGTACAGGGGAGAATGAATTTGCTTGAGTTGCAGGGGGAAAACTGCAACTGCCAGCAAGAAACCCCACAGTCCCTGGTTGTTCTAGGGAACAGACCAGCTGATCATGGGAAGTGCAAAGTAAGTAGGGTAATTGCTAGAATGACTGAGATTTTACTTGCTCAGCTCCCACGCTTGTCTTGCTAAATCCGTTCTGTGCCTCAGCAGATGGGCTGTAGTCTGTTCCTCTGTGAGCCCCACCCAGCACTCCACATTGGGAATAAAGCCATGTGAAGTGGTGGGTCTGCACTTTGTTCCGTGGTGCTGTGGTGAAAGTCAGTCCTTTGAAGTTAAGGAGAACATGGTAAATGATCAGTGTAACACTTTGAAGTAACGTGTTTAGCACTGTTTGATTCGTTTGATAATTGCTGTAATAATAATGCTGACCTTGTTTAATATTAACATCGATGCCATAGGTACTTGTGTAGGAGATCTGTTGGGCTGCAGGTCTAATTGGCTGGTTACTTCAAGTACTGTCAACATGGGGTCTGTTTAAAACAGCAACAAAAAAATCTGAAATGCGTGTTTGTCTGTACTAGGAATGGATACATTGGGCAGCTGAGTTTTGTTGCTTTTAAGGCCTGCTGACTGGCTTTTCATACTGTTCTTTGCTTAGGGGAGAGATCTGTCTCCTGTCCTTGCATGCACAATTACATGTTTGCATGGCACCCGTATTCCTGGGAGGAAAACAGAGGAGTGTGTAGTGCAGTTCTGAGAGTTCTGTATGGCACCTGCTTTCCTTCCTCCACATCTTGCCACTTCTAATTGCCGTAGCCCAGGGAGGCAGTGAAGCAGCTCCTTCTGCTTTCATTTTGGTTTAAATGAAAAACCAAAGTTTAAACCAGCAGGTTTTTGTGTCAACTTAAACCTTGCCCATAGTCCTTTGCAGCATATTTTTCACCATTGCTGGCTGCTTGCAATATGGTAACTTCTTAAAACCGATTTTAATAGAAGACTTCCAAGACAGAAGGTGACAGATGGTTGGTTGGGTTTTTCTTTTTTTAATGGGCGAGATGAGCTTTCAAAGCACACTGAGCAAGGTGAGCTCAGCTTTCACTTGAAAGGCCGTGCTTCATTCAATCCCTGACTTTCGCAACCATACAGCCAGTGATTTCTCAAAGCCAGTTTTAGAAACAGGTTGGCATCTATCTTGCTGTCAGCTTCAGAGACCTAAAAGAGTAATCCTGTCTCTGCAGAACTGTACTGCCAGGAGCCCAGACTTCAGTGTCTCCCTTAGCACATTTGTTCTGGGCAGCATGGACAGGCTCGTCGCCTACATAGGATTCCCTGCCTGGCGAGTTTTGCCAACTTCCGTGGTGAATAATAGGAATCTTTTTGCAGATCTTGGCACATGTGTGGTTTCTTAGGCCTGTCTCTAAGGATTCTTGCTTTGGGGCTCCCTGCTGCAGTTCCTGAAGTCAGCCAGTGTGGAATGTCAGCATAACAGGCATCTCTCATCCTTGATCAGTTCTAATAGATGAAACTTTGTTTATGCTCTCTTCCTGATGAATTTCAGGAAATCTCGTGCTGTTTTTAATCTAAAAAGTTAAAGAAGTTATCATTGAGGGGAGAAGCACAGCCCTTATTGTATCTCCCATTTCCAATTTTTTTAGGACATTAGTGAATGACAGTGGCTTTCATCTGGAAGTGGGTAGTTCCGAAACCCAGTGTCTAATGGACCCAACAATTAGACTTCTCACCCAGATGATTTGCATATTACCATCCTCTTTGCATTCTGTGTTCAAGATTCTCACCTTTCATTATTGATCTCTGTTAGTTTTGCAGGTACCAACTTGTGCAGAGTGAGTAGATGTCCAATAGTGAATCCCCAGATTCTTGAGTGGGTTGTTCTGGGTCACCACTAAAACTTCCTTACGGATTTTCCCATGCTTTTTCCAGCAAGCTTTTTAAGAAAAAGCACTGCAGAAGTTGTCCACTTCTGTAAACAGATGTGGCCCACTTGCCACTGCTTGATGGAGCATCTTTGAGAGCCACTGCTCCAGAAACACTGCTGCAGTGGGAATATGGACAGAGCTTTTCCAAAAAGAATAAATAATCTGACAGATACTGAAAATTAGTTTACTTTTGTTTACTAACACTGGTATATGTGATCTCTTAGCTTATACTTAGCTGTTTTCCCAATAGCAGATTTACAATATCTGAATTCAGTTGTCATGTTAAGCTCAGGAAATACTGGTCACAGTTATAGGAATACTGTGGTGACTAGGGGAAAAAAATCAAGTATTTTGACTATTTTGTAAAATTATTTTGTGAAAACACAGCCAGACGTGCAGGAAATATTGGAACACTTGTCTTTCATATTTAGTCTTGTATATATATCCATGGCAAAGCTTTCACTACAATGGATCCTGGATATGGCTTCAGGAATATTATTAGTAGGATCTAACGCTGCACCATATGACATCTCTGAAGGCAACTCTGCTTCTCTTCAGCCAAGTATGGGATGTTTTTGGAAGCTGTCCCAAGCAAGCAATTTTGCAGAATAAATGCATCTACTTTCTACGATGTGATAGCCAGGTACCAAATGTCTTTCTTCTCTGGCAATGACTCATAACATTTTAACACGGATGACACTTGGGGAAGGAACTTTTTTCTTCCTCTCTTTATCCCAGTGACTCTGCTGCAGTTCATGTACAGAAGGGGTATCTTTGGAAGCTATTCTGTACCACTGGTTGGGAAACAGGAGCATATCTTTTCAAAAGATATCTTTCAAAAGATAGCCAAGTTACAGGGGGTCTGTGTAATCAGTGTTGTGTAATATTTGCAGTTTTGGTCCTGCTTTGGGGTGAAGCTCTTCTGCACCACATAGTGTTAACATAGCTTTGTTTCCCTCTGATATTCGTGTGTTCACATCTAGGTTACTAAAAACAGCTGGAAGCACCTAAATTTCAGAAAAGATGTTCTGAGAAAAACCAGTATGAGCAGAGATAATGTTCCCCTTTGGAGAGGGGGATGAAAGTGGAAGAGCCTTTAAAGAATACCTGCCTGAATCCATGGTTGCTTGGGAGAGTAGAGGTAAGATGATGGTTTCAGGGAATGCTGAAGAGAATAATTCTGATCTGTGGAAGAAGAATGAGGAAAGAAGAGTCAGGCTTAATGGCAGGAAACATTTCCTTATAATAAGACTTACTAGGTTGTGCTGTTTCAGGAAATGGTGCCAGTTCCATTCCATGAAGCATTTAAGATTGTACTAAGGGAACAATCCCTGTAATGATAAAGGGATGAGAACATCTATTTAGCAGAGCCATTTAATGTTTTGTTGCTTTGCTTGATTTCTTTTGTTTTCACTTCTTTAAGTACTTTTTTTTAAGTACTTTTTTTTGTCCTTTTGTGTTCTGCCTGTGGGTCTGAATGGCATTAGCAGAAAGTCAGGAATGTTGAAGGTGAGGAACCTGTGCATCTTCCTTTGATGTCATTTTCACTGAATCGGTGAATATTTTGAGATGGAAGGAACCCACAAGGGCCACTGAGCCCATCTCTTAAGTGAACAGGAAGGTCACTTGGTGCCGTGAACACTCAGCATTTCTGCACATCAGTCCTCCAGCAATTCTCTTATCCCTGAGAACATGCAGGGCTTGTTGATGGCCTGTGTGAAATAACACAGCCTTATTGTAGAGGAAGCATGAAAGCAATGCAATCAGCTGGCTAATAACACATGTAACATCACCTGTAGTAGCTGTAACATAAAGGGGTTGATTTGTTTGTTTTTATTTTCAGAGTCAGTATGTGAAGAGCATAAATAAGAGAAATTGATTTGAGCACTGATCATTTGGCATTACAACAGTATGGCAGATTTGTAAAAGGCAAATGGTTGGATTTGTGTAGTAAGTCCAGCTCTAGGTGCTGGTTCCAAGTCTTTCTCCATAGAGGTGATCCCTCCATAAGTGGAGGCTCCCATAGAGTATCAGTCTTTGATTTCAACAAGCCTGAGCTGTGTTACTTATTACCTGTTAATTTTCTCCAAAACCAGGCATCTCACGTGTTTCTCCCTGTTTTCCTGTAGTAGCAGCACTTTCCAAAGGGATGGGAAGCAGTCTTTGCCTAAAGGCAGATTAAGAAGGAGAGGAGGCAAAGCAGAAACAGGCACTGAAGGTTTGCTGCTGACAGACTGACTGTGGTCAGGCAGTTCCCAAAGGCTGCTCAAAAAGGGAGCAGTGTCAAGCTTGGAGCCACAGCGAGGATGTGGGATTGGGAGCACCATAATGGTCAGGGCAGGTACCTCCTACAGTAATAGAAAAGTGAGCAACCAACCAATAAAGAACTATATTTTCCCATAATTCCATGAAGAATTATGTTGCAGAGACTGGGGAACTAGGAAGGCAGAAATGCCATGAGCGCTGTGTTGGTTTCATGTTTTGATACTTCCAAGAATACAGGTTCTCTGTAGGCTCAGAACTCAAGACGTGCTGTCACAGGGCGTGCAGCCCTTCTGCCAGCTGAGATAAAAGTCATGGGCTCAGATAGCCAAACTGGATTTTTTCGTCACAGACACCAGCCAGAGAGGTAGGGCACATGTCTTTCTGCCACACTATGTTTAATGTCTGAGTCATCAGGGCCACTTGTGGTCAAAACGGCATTATAACAGCATATTTGGTATGTGTCCCATCAGGAAGGGGGTCTCCTACAGAGTCAGCTGCACCAGGGTCAGGTTTGGATCTGAGTGAAGCTTCAGTGTAGCCTAATTAATGAATAGGGCCTGGTAAGGTCACAGTCCAAAGCAGGGATTTGGTTGCATAAGTTTCTGTGCTTTTGTTTCAACAGGGAGTCTACACAAGATTTGTTTGGTATCTGAGCAACCAGTTTCTAAAGCATCAAATCCCAAGTAGGAGGCAGGAAAGACTTCTTTTGATTCTGGAACAAAAGACTTCCGAATAGCCCCCCAGCTCTGTGTCCTTGCTTTGGTACAGTACAGTGCCACTTCCCATGCATGAGCTGCAAATGCTGAAAAGGTGAATAGATGCAGATCCAGACTAACAGCTGGGACTTGTTACCTCCCAGAGTGAGTGCTCAGCGCTGCTTAGCACCCTCTGAAAGGCACAGCATTTGCTAAGCAGAGCTTTTCTTTCTGAGTTGGAGGTGGGCAGGGCCAAGTTCTGTGTCAGTTCTTCCCTCTTCTGCTTGGCTCTAGTTTGGAAAATTACTCCTTGACTGTCAGGGGTAGCAAAGCAACTCGCTTCCCTTTTTTCTCCTCCCACCATTCAACTGAAGTGGAAAGAGGATGGGAACACACCGGAGCCCTGCTGTTTGAGCAGACCGTTGTGGTTCTCTTTCTAGCCCCAGGGGGCTTCGCTGCACAGTAGAGAGAAACACTTGCCTGATACCAGCAAAAATGCTGTTTGCAAGTGCAGCACGGACTGTTGCAGGGCAATGTCTGCTGTTAGCCGGCTTGTGTTGTGAGTGCCTGTGACATTTGAGGAGTTAAAGGCCACTGCTGTGGCCACTGCAGGGCAATACTGAGCCAGGGACCTCCGGTGATAAGAATATTTGCAGATGTTACTGCTAAGAGTATTTGCTGATGTTACTGCTAAGAATATTTGCTGATGTTCCTGATAAGAGTATTTGCTGGTAAATAGTTCAGAAAAAGCTGGAGCTCAGAAGCTGGGATTTAACATCTCTGTGTCTCTCTAAAATGGCAAGGGCAGTAGATGTGATGTGAGCTGGTTATTCATCATGTGGGTGGGGGCTCAGTACCACAGGCGTGTCTTACCAGGTATATCTAAGCACATACGTAAGCACAGCTGATACCGTGTGGTTCCAAAGAATTAGGACCTCAGGTTCTCACAGCATTCATGATACAAGTGTTGTGGTGCTTGGCCCCACTGCCTGCCTGGCTGTGCTGTCTTCCCAAACCCCCAGCTGCCTCCTGCTCTGTGCTTCCACAGAGGCCTGATTGCACTGGGGAGCTGGGACTTACCCAGTCCCTTCAACAGTGAAGGATAGGTTGGATGCTCTTGGCCCATTACCATGCTGGTAGTGTGCTAAGAGCAGGGGGATGGAAGGGTTCAGTGGCAGACAAGAGTCTTGGGACAGGCTGTGCTGGTAGAGAGGACTTTATATCTGAGAGAAGGAATGGAGGGTGGAGTGCCTCCTGCTGCACACCCAGTCTGGAGTGACAACCTTCAGGAAGAGTCATAGTCTCATAGAGGCCAGACCAACTGGAGCAAAGGATTATGAGAAAATACACCTCAAGTTTGTCACCTAGAGCCTGATACCACAGCCCTGGCTGATGGCACGATAGGCTTGCTGACCTATCACGAAGGTCAGGATGATGTTGCTGGATGTGAACTGGCCATCTCTGGCTGGTGGGTTGTACAGAGCTCCAACAGCACAGCCTGAAGCCTGAAGGTGACCTGGGTGATGTGTACACATTTCACTTTGAAGGAAATTACCTGGTTTTATCCTTGAAAACATTTTACCTGATTATCGAGTCAGTGAGTGACTCACCTGGTCTGCCCTCCCAGCAGGTCTGGGCTGTCACAGAAAGGTGTTTTTCTGCCAGGGGTTTGTTGTCTAACCACAGCCCTAGGAAAATGAGGTGGCAGCGAAGCTGAGTCAAACCTTGGGCATCTGAAGGAGGAGGCAAACCCAAGGGAGTGCCACACCCTTCCCACTAGCATATGAGTGTTTTTCCCTTGGCTAGCACTGAGAGCTCTGCAATGGCTCTGCAGCCCTACCATGCTCTCAGCAGCTTTCTGAGGCTCAGGGTCCCTAGAGTCCCAGTCCCACTCCTGCTGGGCAAGGCTGCAGATGTGATGTGCAGGAAGTGATGTGCCCCTCTCCTCACAGAAGTGGACAAGCAGTCACCCGGGTCACCTTCATTATTAGTTTGGGAATTTTATCCAGCCTGCCTTTGACCACAGCCCTGACTGAGCACATCATTAGCAAGAAACTGAAATCAGTTTGAGAGTCTGCATCCCTCTGTCTTTTCACTTTGAATCACTAACCAGCAATAGCTTTCCTTATTGCAGGAGTGGGAGAGAGCAGGAGAACACTAGCAGACACTTTTGGAGGAAAACATGTTCAAAAACCCAAGGGACTTCATTCTCTCTCTTACTGGGAGTTAGAAATTACTTACCCATTTAGGCTTTGCTCTAAAATGCCGCCTCAAACATTGTCAGGGAAATGACATCACGTTAAAAATATGAGTGTGATGTAGCACGTGTTTACTACAATTTTCTTGCACTATTTAAAAGAAAGACCCTAAAGATTATAAAATAAAGCCTGAATATTAAGAGCACGATGCCAAAAAAAACACCCCTTACATCTAAACAGTAATTACCACTGGGGGTGGAACAAAGGAGCAGAGGGACAACTTTGGGCAAAGGATTGTTGCTGGCTGAGAGAGAAGATGGGGCTGCCCAGTCCTGCAGACAGTCAGGGTCTGTGGACACTCCCTGATTACTGGTGGGAGGACAGACAGCTCACCCTCAGAGCGTGAGGCTGTGGGAGAGGAGCCGTGGTGCTCACAGCAAAGGGTGCAGGAATCAGGGAGCCAAGTGGCAGGCAGGGCGCTGCCCTGCTCGGAGCTGGGAGCTGCTCCCTGTCCTGGCTGAGGCATGCAGCCAAGTGCTCTCTGCCTGGAAGGCTCCCTCCTCCCTTGGCCTCCTTCCACTGCTTTCCATAGGGGGCCCTAAGGGAAGGACTTGGCTGGCCCCAATGCCTTGTTCATCTCCCTGTTGATATCCATGGAGCTTTATTGCCCTTGTGTTTGCTCTCATTGGGGAGCACAGGGAAGGTACGACTGGTCCACGGTCTCCCCTCATATCCCAGGCACACAGGTCTTGCCGTGGCTCAGAATGGGTTGCATCAGGCCTGAACTGGGGAATTGAGCTTTTCAGGCCTAATATGCCTAAAGTGTTGTTTCCCATTAGATGTTGTAGTACAGGGAAAAGAAGTTTACAATGGCTGGTGTGACTGGAGCTCGCCCAGGGTCCTGACTTACTGGTTCAGCCTTGCTGAAACCTTGCTTGCAGAGCTGAAGCCCAGGTGTGGGACAGATCAAAGTCCTTCTCTGCCTTCCCTGCTTCTCTGAATTGGGTCTCTGCCTCTCTCCTTGCTGACTCAGATCCATTTTGGTCAATTCTCACATGTGCATTAGGAAATTAGTAATTTCTCCTACAGAATACGGAGCCAGGGTTGATGGCAGGGGATGTTTTGGGGTTTAGGGACTGATGAGAGATTGAGGTTAACTGGATGGGACCTTTGCCTGGCTCAGCCACAAGATCCCAGAGAGCCTTGGATGCTTCACAGTTTAAAAATCTATGAAACAGGGTTGGACTTAAAGCATGTGCTGTCAATCAATCATGTGATAAGCCCAACATGGGAACTGCTGGCCTCTATCATACACAATTTAGACTAGCTGACTAGACTCTTCTGGCTATAGCAATAATTCCCAAACATGATGAGTTTGTTTGAGGATTCTAAAGATTCACTTTGTTGATTTATGTGATTTTTTTTTTCATTTATCAACTAAACCACTGGCCAAAGAGATACCAGCCATTTCAGAGGTCATCAGGGCAAGTGGGGGCAACCTTTGTACCCCGGTTAAACTTGGATCTATTTCTTGTAGCAGCAGTGAGGATCTCTGATTTGTTTTGCAAACTTTATTTCTGTCTTCTGCTGTGACTGCTGAGTTAGGTTTTGTGAGGGGACTTGGCTCCTTCTGCTCTTGTGGTACACATGTACCTGTACCTGCATGGTGGAAAAGAGCAGGAGTAAATCAGTGCAAGCAACAGCCTTGCAGCACCATAGATGTGATTCTTGTGCATGATAATAGAGGACAGTTTGATGTGGTCTGAGCAAGTCACAAGCAGAGCTTCCTTTTCACACGTTGTAGGCAGAGGAGGAAAGACCATTGAAACCAAACTGGGAAGTAATGGTGATGTAGCCTCAGACAGGTGCTGACACCAAGCAGTGATGGAAGTACTGCCATTAATTTAGGTGTTATGAAAGTTGGTTTGCAAGGATTTACAGTGTTCTTTAAATATTGAGCATATGGCACGGGTACCTTGTTTGCCTGGACAGGATGATGCAATTCACAGTCATCTGCTGATGTCAATAGATTTGTTGTATTGCAAGTCAAAAACCCATATGGCTTGAACACCAGACAGGACAAATAGAGATTAGGAAACCAACTTGGAACCCTGGCCCACTTTTACTATCTGTCTTCCCATGCCTCTGTGCCAGATCTTTGTCCTTACTATTTTGAACTTTGTTTTCAAACCAGCCTAGTAACTGCAGCCTTGCCTATAGGCAAGGCCTCCTCTCCTCACAGGCCTTGCTCTTGGTTTCCTCCTTCCTTTGCTCCTTTACTTAATGCCTGCCTTAGTTTGCAAGGCTTGTCTACAAGGAGAAGTCTGTTAATTAACGGACCCGTTTCTCTCCCCCTGGAGCTGTATGAAACCCTTACCTGTTTGCAGCAGATATTCTGTGTGGTCCTGATTGTGAAGCTGATGTTAGGCTTGATATTCCCTATCTGTGCATATTCATGAAGCAAGTGGTTTTCAGGTGTGCTTAATGTTGGCATTTTCTGCCAAAATTAAGCATGGCCCACCCCTGGCAGAGCTCATACCAGGCTGTGACCGTGGCAAGGACCAGGGTGCAGTTTGTATGGCAGGACAGTATGTCAGAGACAAATGTTATAGCAAGGGATTTTTTAGATGATTTAAACCACCTAGTTTTATGCTTATATTAGTTTGAATTCTTTAACTACTTAATATTTGGGGTAAAACAAGGCTGTTAAAAATCATGAATTCATCTTTTTAATGAGGTACTCAAAATGGCAGTAGACTTCATCTCCTTCGGCAGACTCTAGACAGGCTAAACTTTGGGAGCTGCAGAGAGGAGTCAATTGCAGAGTCAAAATGTAAAATTCACTCAATACTTCCTTTTTCCCCTTGCTTTCTAAATGAAAACATTTCAGGCCTTTTTTACCTGTCACAGCAAATAAAACCACTTTGTACTAAAAGGTGGGTAGTATATGAATATTTTTGGTTTAGAGTGCTTGAGCAACCCATGGGAAATATTTAATAGATTTCATCACTGATGATAGAAAGTAGTTTTTTAGAGGACTGGCTGTAACTAAGCTTTTAAGGAATGCTGGCTCTGTGTACTGCCTTACACGCTTTTGAGAGCTTTTCCTACAGATGAGTAATTTGCCTTGTGTGACTAGATTAACCTTTGCAGGTAAGACTTTTATCTCCTTACCCCTGTGCTCTCATGGTGTTAGGACTTGGTGAATGTTGTTTCCACTCCTTTGTGGCTCTAGCACACAGTGTCTGCAGTGACATAATCACTGTTTATGTTTGCTTTATTAAGCTTGTCAGCTGTGGTGCAACTGGCACTAATTGGCACTTTTGCTGGTAGCCTTCTCCAAGAGATGGAAAACTGGGCTGTGGACTCTGCACTCCACTGCGCTCCAAAGGTGGCAGAGGACAGAGACATGCTGGCAGGTCAGCCTG
Source organism: Scytalopus superciliaris (assembly GCA_013400415.1). Lineage (NCBI taxonomy): Eukaryota > Metazoa > Chordata > Aves > Passeriformes > Rhinocryptidae > Scytalopus > Scytalopus superciliaris. The sequence continues at coordinate 45,649 of VXBX01002935.1, forward strand.
AGAAAAGCTGATGCTGCTATTGCTTGATTTATAAACAAAGGACTTCTGTTTCCAAAGCCAAGAAAGCCCAGCCTTTTTCCAAGCCGTGACTCTGTCTGAAAAACAAGCCTGGACCCAGCTGGGTGAGCGATCCGTGTAGTCCCCAGTGTAGTTTGCCCACAGTTCCTCTCAGCCTGTCCAGATTAGGCACCACAGACACCAACGAGCCACACAGAGAGGTCCATCAGTGACATCCAGCAGAGCGAACCCCAGCGTGGGCTCAGCACTAAGCCTGACTTCTGTCCCACAATAACAGGAAGGGCACAGCAGTTAGCTGGCTTTGGACCCATCACACGTGTTGAGGGGATCAGTGTTGTGTGTTGAAATGAATTACATGAGAGCTGCTGGGAGGGCTGTAGGGAATCACAGGGCAGCCTTTGCCTCGAATTCATGTTTTGTTACGGGGCTCATTTTAAGGTGCAGGATGTCCCGCCCAGCCTGTCATGCTGTTCCAATGTGTAATTACCCTCACAGCTTGGGAGCAGCAGGTCTTCCAGCGCTCAGTTCAACCAACCAGCTCCCCACTGCTGAATCTCATTATGTCTTTGTCAGCAAAGCTGATACACATTTCCTCCCACCCCCAGCTCTGTCTCTTCCCCCACCTCACAACACTTTGCCACGTGCAAGTGAGACCTGATCGCTTTACTACTTGTCTTGTTTTGAAAGATGCTTCCACACCATAATCACAGGAGCAATGGGGAACACGTACTCAAGAATTTAGTAACATGGATATTTTTTTTTTTAAGTGGCTGAGGGATTATTTTTTTGGATTTCTGTATTTTTATAATCCACAAGGTAGCTGAAGAGAACAGTTAGAATTGTTCCATGCTTTCCAGCAAGGGACCTAAATTTCTCACGGTAATTAGTTTGAGCATGTATCAGCTTGGTTTCTTGGGAAAAAAGGAACATTTGCTCTTCTAGGAAACATTTTCAGTGCCATCAGTCTAAGAATAGCAATCGTCTTTATGTTTCTTCTCAAATTTCAGAAGTATGGCTTATCTTTTATTGTGCTGCAGTATGGATATTATTTTAGATGAAATACCACTCTGTTCTGCTGAAGCTTGAACAGCTTATAGTGCCTCATTCTGTGGTTTTCTTCTTTTTTTTTTTTTTTAACCAAAATTAATTCACAAATAAAGACAGTTATGCCTTGAAGATGGCCTCTTCCCTCAGAGTGCATCAGTTCCTTGATGACCCCAGGGGGAAGAGCAGTGCTGAAATAGTTCAAGTGGCAAGCAACTCCCTGCCTATGAACTTAAGCACTGAAACAAAACCCTACAGTTTCAGTGACAAATTCCAAGAACAGAGCCAAAGCTCCTAGCTGTGGCCTAGGAGATCAGTATCACTGCAGTGCTGGTGGAGCCAGCCCAGCACCCTGCAGAGCATGCAGGGCCAGTGCCAGTTTGACAGGGACTGCCTGGAATGCTGTAAAGGTTGCAGAGCAAAGAGCTGAAGCTGAATCCTTTGCTTGGTCAAAACAGAAGTGTTGGAAGCAGGACATTATCCCTAAAGCTGTGAGGATTATTTGTTTTTTTAACCTTGGAGCATCTTACCTGGGGGAAGGTTGGGTATCTAAGCTACTTCTCCAGTACCCAGAGTGGACACCAAGACTGCCCCAGTGCCCACAGCTGAAGCCATCACATCCTGCTGGGGAGCAGCAGTGGAGGGACCAGAATCCACAATGCATCCAAAAAGCCACACTCTAGGGTCCTGGGCCATTGCCATACCTCCTTAAATCCCTCTGGGACTAGCAGAGAGCAGGCACAAGCAGGTTGGCCCTCCTTACCCTGCAGCAATGACACAGAGGGGCTGCAGGGTCCAGCCCTGCCAGGGCAGGAACATTTTTGGCCAGAGCAATGTGTGTACTCCAGCTCTCCACTGCCTGACAACAACCACCTTGGTCCTCCAAGAGAAAAGGAGAGAACTTTAGAAGAAAGCCAACTGTTATTTATGCATGTTTAAAAATATATTTTGTTCAGATGCACATCTCTGGCAGGCTTGTTTAGAGAAGTTGTAACAGTATCTGGCTTCTCTTTGCTCTTGTGTACAAGACGAGGAAGTTTTCATCTGTGCCTTTAAAAAAAACCCGCATCTCTGCCAAGATGTATTAGGAGAGCTGTAAAAAAGGAGTCATCCTGTTCCAGGACGGCGAGGCTTATGTAACAGGGAAATCCTAACAAAAAGATACTCCCCCACCCTGCACACGCTTTTCCAAGGCACATGCCACTCCAGGGTTTTCAGTTGCTTGATTTGTATTTTGATCACATCTGCTACTGGTTTATTCAGATGTATTTACAAATATGTTCTTCCACATACCCTCATTTGTACATGCCATAGAACATCTCTATAAAATGCAGCACGGCCTTCAACTCATTACAAGGGTCTTTAAATAAAATATATTGTAAAGTGCCAGATATAATTCTTTAAAAAATACAGTTCTCATTAAAACAGATACTTGGCCACTGCGTTAGCAGCTTTGTATACTGATACACTTTTAGCACAAGTCAGGTGAGCAGGAGGCTGTCATACCACCCTTCTAGCTCTCCAGTTTCAAGTCCAAAGGCTTCAGGAAAGGAGGCAGAGGCAGATTGTCCAGAGCCTCTGGGAAATGCTCCGGTGAAATGGTCCTGATCAAGACACGCATGGCTCCGACAAACAGCGACGGGGGAGCTAAGCCCACCAGACACTGGAACCTGCGCTCCCCCAGGAGGTCCTGCCACTGCTGCCGGTTGTCCAACAGCTGCTGCTTCATGGCAAACTGGAGGTCCCGAGGCACGAAGAAGAAGAGGCAGTCGAGGCAGAGGAGCTTGGCACGCATGTTGGCGGGCGGCGCGTGTGCGATCTGCCGCAGCAGCGTGTCGAGGGGCGTGTTGCCGGCGCTGTCCCGCGGGCAGGGCTGCGCCCCGTGCCCCAGCAGCAGCAGCAGGCACTCGGGCCGCGCCAGCTCGCAGGCCACATGCAGGGCCGCCTGCCCGCCCTCCACGCGGCCGCAGCCGCGCCGGTCCAGCAGCGCGGCCCGCTCCGCCGGCGGCAGCGCCTGCACGGCCCGCAGGATGCGGAGCAGCACCCGCACCCGGTTGTAGCGCACGGCCATGGCCAGGTGCGGGGCCGACGGGCAGCAGCTGAAGCTCTGGCTGGGCACGGCCAGGGCGCTCTGGGGGAACTTGGCCAGCAGGTGCCGGGCGTAGGGCTGGTGGTCGTGCACCAGCGCGTACAGCAGGGCCTCCGACGGCGAGTACGCGCTCACCTTGCCCCCGTCCTCCCAGTGGAACACCTCCATGGTCCGCATGTCCTCCAGGAGCCACACGGGCAGCAGGTCCCTCACCGCCTGGTAGAAGGCGAAGGAGGATTTCTTGCACTGCTTCTGGGACTGGGCGCCGCAGCCGCCGACCCAGCGCACACTCCAGGGCATGGCGGGCGGGGGGGCG